>JAANYP010001331.1:0-99321 GCA_020465985.1 Centrapalus pauciflorus
ATGATTAAAGTAAGTTTATATATGTGTTTTATTGAGTTTTTGGTCAAATTCGAGAGCTGAAAACGGACCAAAATCGGGATTTGAGGTATGAAATCGAAGCTGTCAAAAACAGAGCATATATGGCTGTCAGACAGTTTACGCGGCCGCGTAGGGTTTGCTACGCGGCAGCGTAGGTATTTGTTTACAAGCCCGTGTAAAAAGCTACAGGGTGGTGTAAAGATGGAGCTACGCGCCCGCGTGGGTTTTGTTACGCGGCCGCGTGGGTTTTTGTTACGCGGCCGCGTGGGTTTTTGCTACGCGCCCGCGTGGGTTTTGTTACGCGGCCGCGTGGGTTGCAGTCACACCATCTTGTAAAAATCCTACACCACCGCGTAAGGAGACTGCTACGCCACCGCGTAAGAAATCTTACACGGCCGCGTGAGAATTCAGAAAAATAAATATATTTTAAGCGTTTATTTAGGGATGAGTTAGTGATATTGGGATCTTGTGTTTGGGTGTTCGGGTTATGTGGGTTTAGTGGTTGGGTATCTGGGTTTGTGCGAGATATCTGAGTATTGTGTACAGAGTTGTTACGTTGTCGGGGAGTCGTGTATATAGGATTGTCGGGTTGTGATTGAGATATTGGGTTATGATTGTGATTGTGATTGTGATATAGAGTCATTGTGTTGTGATTCCAGGGTCTCGAGTTGATAGGGTTGGGGACGGGCAGGGAACCGAGACTAAGTAGTGAGACTTCAGGGCAGGTGAGTTTGCATGTTTTTTGAGATACTTGTACGATTATTTATTAATACTTGCATGATCTTTTACTGAGCTTTTTACGAGATATCATGAGTTTTCTTACGAGTTTTTATTGAGATATTATCATGCATGTATTACTGTGCTTTATTGAGAACTGTGTTTTAATATGAGATTTGGGACACTTGAGCTGTTGAGATACTAAACCGTACGGCTGGGCAGGGGTTGGGTCGCTCCCAATTCCCTTTTGAGTTCCTGACGACTGCTTTGTGCGGTCTAGGAATTTGGGTACGTGGATTTATCCACACGAGTTGAGTACCTATTGAGCTATCTTGTGGGATCTCATATACTTGTTCAGTAGAGAACGCTGAACGTTTTATTATCGAGATATTTATTTATTGAGTTTTATAATCGTACACTAACCCTTGCATTCTCACCAGCGTTAGCTGACCCAATGTGTGTGTTGTTGTGTGTGTGTCTCAGGTGATCAGAGATCTAGTAGGCCTGCTGTACCCAAATAGGGTTACTGTGACATCGTTCGAGGAGTTAGTTACATGTGTTAGAGGTAATAATATTCTTGGGGAATGTTTATTTGTAATTCGGATATTATGTAGTTTGATCAGAGACTTCCGTGACTTAATTATGTAATTAAAGTTTTAAAATTATCGGGTTGCTGCATGTGTGTATTGGGAATAGCGTAGAGATTATTATATTATATCGTTGCTGATGTGGTATTTATGTGGCATTGTGGATTAGTTTGAGGGTGTTACAAGCTTGGTATCAGAGCCTAGGTTTAAGAGATTAAGCATCTAGTGGATGCTTAAGCTTAAACCATGGAGTCTAGATCCTTGGATTGTAATCCGAAGTAGAGTATTAGGTGATTAACGAGTAGGGTATAGAGTTGTGTAGAGTTAATATGTGTCGTTGTCTTTATTGTGCAGATTATTTATGGATCGTGAGGGCAGCAGGCCTCAGGGTGATGATTCTAGGGGTGATGAATATGTGCGTAGGTCTAAGTTATATTCTGTGCTGAATTAGATATTGGATGAGCCTTTTCCGGTGCAGGGAGCGGGTAGGGGTCGAGGAGCGGTGCGTCCGCCTGAGGGAGGTCAGAGTTCTGGGGCTGGTGCTTCTTCTAGCCAGTAATCGCGAGGGTCCTTTAAGGACTTTATTGCGGGCCGTCCTTCAGAGTTCTTCGGTAGAGTTGGTGCCTCGAAGGCGCTAGATTAGTTGCAAGAGATTGAGACTGCTTTTCGTATAGCACATGTGGATCGAGCTGATAGAGTGAGTTGTGCTTTTTATTTGCTTAAGGGCGGAGCGTTGCGATGGTGGAGTTCAGTTGTGAGTGCCCGGGGGGTAGACGAGGCGTATTTGATGACTTGGGAGGAGTTTCGTGTTGAGTTTGAGTTGCAGTATTGCCCCCAGGATACGAGGCGCGAGTTAGAGCGTGAGTTCGTCCATTTACAGCAGGGATCCATGTCGGTCCAGGAGTATATCGATGTATTTAATGATAGAGCTCAGTTTGCGCCACACCAGGTGGCTACAGAGGAGCAGAAGGTTAGCATGTTTATAGAGGGTTTGAGAGCTGATATCAGGGAGTTTGTGGGGATGTTGCATGACCCCACCTTTGCATCGGCTATGGAGTATGCGAGGCATAGAGAGAGGGAGGTGGAGAGGCAGAGGGAGTAGTCGGCTTCCCAGAGACAGCGTGTAGAGTCATCGGGGCAGGGACAGGGTGCAGGGTCATCGAGGGGATACCGAGAGAGCCGCCAGGGTGGATATTTAGAGCAGCGGGATTAGAGTTCGGGGGTCCGACGAGATCAGAGTCAAGATGAGAGGAGAGCCGAGGTTGGCCAGAGTCAGAGTTAGGGTCAGATTCGAGGTCAGGATCAGGGTCAGAGACAGCAGGGGCAGAGCCAGAGACAGGGTCAAAGCCAGGGGAGTGTAGGTGGAGGATCTAGGGATTCGGGCAGTATAATTGAGAGCTCGACGTTTGGAGAGAGAGATTGTCAGCGGTGTCATCACCGCCATGCAGGGCCGTGTGCCCCGGAGAACCTCAGATGTTTCGTTGTAGCCAGTTGGGTCGCACTGTTGTGCATGCTCGTCGCAGGAGTCATTTTGCTTCCGAAGTGGGAAGACGGGGCATATATTGTGGGATTGTCCGGGTTCAGGGATGGGGTTTCCGGGGGCGAGTACGAGTGGGGCCAGGGCGTCAGAGTTGTCATTATCACCTTATGGAGGAAATTGAATATCGAGGGTCAGAGGTAGAGTTTTAGTTTCAGGTTATAACTGAGGGGGATAGGGAGTCGTATGATGTTGCACCTGATACGTTTATTCTTATTAGGCTATGTGCCTTTAATTTGAAGAAGCCACCGTCGCCACAGTAGGTCGTGTGTGTGCAGATGCTATCGGTGCGGCCAACGAGGGTATGCTGCCGCCATGTGTATTGTTCTTGGGCCGTTATGCTTTCGTTGTGAGAGGCCGAGGCACAGGGTGCGAGACTGTTCAGAGCCGAGACCAGCGGTGTAGGGTGTGAGTTCTAGTGGAGCCAGAACAGAGCCATCGTCACCCGGTCGTTATGACATTAGAGTATGGGGTTGGGTCTTTCAAGTGACTGTAGAGGTCGCTCGGGATACTGTTGATGTGATTTTGGGTATGCCTATTTGAACTTGCTTGAATGTGTGTCAGTTTGGGGTTGGCTGTTGACCTATGTCTGTGATAAGTGTAGGCGTTTTGTGGCGTGTGACTGCTTCGTTATGTCTGTGATCATGGGATTCAGTGCTAAGGGGGTGGGGTTGTTATGTATGGGACCGTGATCTCTGGGTATATGTGTGAAAGTGAAATATAATGTGGTAAGCTGAGTTATTGGGATTTCAAAGTTGGAAACTGTGTCATGTTAGTGGGTCAATCATGTTGAGTATGTGAGCTATATGGGTAATCATTGTGAATGTGTTTATGATGTGCTAGTGGATTGATCCTTCTGATAGCGGACTACCATGTTGATAGTGGATTAAATTTTGTGTGTGTTTAACCTCATATGCGATATTGCGTTTAGTAATTAGATGGAGATGTCTTTAATCTGCTATGTTAGTGGATCGGAATATCTGCTGTGTTAATTTGAAATCTGATCGGCCATAAGTGTTGGCATCCTTCTATGGTTATCTTTGTGCTTTCGTCTGAGTTATCTGCTTTGTGGTTGTCAAGTAAGTAGATAGTAGAGCTGCATTAGCGAATAGAGTTTAGAGTGATGGTGCATTAGAGATCCGTGGTCGTTAAGTTTCAGTAAATCTGATGCCTATGAGGATTAGTAGTTTTGATGTAGAAATGTGGAGGCTACAGGGAGATTAATAGAGTAATGGCGAGGAACCGTTATCCCTGGTTGAGGGTTGATGAGTAGGGGTATAGGTTGATGTTGATCGTCTTGTGATGGTACAATCTGAGGCCATTCGAGCTATTCTAAGAGCAGTGCGGAGTATAACCAGCATTTGAGGGTGAATTTTGAGTTGCTATAGCGAATAAAGTTATATGGTAAGTTCTTGAGATATGAGTTTTCGCCAAGAGAAGAGCAGTTTTAGAGCGAGCGATGACGAGTAAGAAAGGGATGATAGTGGATCCGGTGAGAATTGCGGTTATTGGGAATTGGAGTTGGTTATGTCCGTGTTTAAGTTTAGTGTTTCTTGGGTTTAGTTGAGAAGTTAAGGATAATTCATAGAGATTTTCTCGCGCATTGTGGGATCCGTGACGATGTTGACGTGTTAGTTTGTGTTGATTGAATGAGTTGAGGAGTAGGGGAGCGCCTCCTAGGGTAGAAGGATCAGTGAATGGGGTTCGATTTTAGCGTTGATAGGAAGTTCAGAGGATTTTCGTGGTGCAATATGAGGCTTTGTTATGAGGTTGGGAGAGCGTGTTAATGTAAAGAGGTAAAGTGATTGCTTGTATCTGAGGTTTGAAGTTTCTTGGGCTTAGCTGAGTATTAAGGGCGATTCATAGAGGATTTCTCATGAAATGTAAAGCCGTTGTCTGTGTTGGTATGTTAGTGGTATTAATTATATGGGTCGAGGAGTAGGAGGGTTGTGTAGGGCTATGATTTTAATATTGTAGGAGGGTTCAGAGGATTTTGTTGGTATATTGCGAATCGTGTTTGTGCGGTTGGGATGTGCAAGAGAAGTAAGGTGATTAATTGTTTGAGATGGTGACAAGTCGGGAGTCAGGCTTAGAGATGCGCGAGGTATTTACGGTTGTTGATGTTGAGCTAGATTCTGAGGACAGAATCTTTATAAGGAGGGGAGACTTGTAACATCCCACTTTTGGGACGGGGACGTGGAATTATACGATTGGGTTGATTATAGTATTATAATTGAGTTGGGCCAATTATTGAGATATACGTGGAAGTGTCACGTGATAAGATTTTTGGGGTTAACCGGGCGACAGAGTTAAGTTTTAATAAGAGATTATAATTTTGAGAATTATTAATTAAATTAAGACCCGGTGATATAAAGTTTGTATTTTGGGATAGCGGGTTCGGATATTGGGTGTCGGACCGAGTTTAAAGAGAAAACGTATATAAGCTTCACCTAGATGCTTGGTTGATTCATTATTTCAGTTTCAAATCCAGAGATTTACGTGTGTGTTGTGTGTGTATTTGATTTCCAGCATCTGTAAGCAAGAATTGAGCCTTCAAATTTGTGATTCAAGGAATCAACTCCTTCATCATCTTCCTTGTTGAGATTGAGGTAAGTTTTGAGCTCCAAATCTTGAATCTTGAGTTGTTAATTGTAAGAGATGATTAAAGTAAGTTTATATATGTGTTTTATTGAGTTTTTTGTCAAATTCGAGAGCTGAAAACGGACCAAAATCGGGATTTGAGGTATGAAATCGAAGCTGTCAAAAACAGAGCATATATGGCTGTCAGACAGTTTACGCGGCCGCGTAGGGTTTGCTACGCGGCAGCGTAGGTATTTGTTTACAAGCCCGTGTAAAAAGCTTCAGGGTGGTGTAAAGATGAAGCTACGCGCCCGCGTGGGTTTTGTTACGCGGCCGCGTGGTTGCAGTCACACCATCTTGTAAAAATCCTACACCACCGCGTAAGGAGACTGCTACGCCGCCGCGTAAGAAATCTTACACGGCCGCGTGAGAATTCAGAAAAATAAATATATTTTAAGCGTTTATTTAGGGATGAGTTAGTGATATTGGGATCTTGTGTTTGGGTGTTCGGGTTATGTGGGTTTAGTGGTTGGGTATCTGGGTTTGTGCGAGATATCTGAGTATTGTGTACAGAGTTGTTACGTTGTCGGGGAGTCGTGTATATAGGATTGTCGGGTTGTGATTGAGATATTGGGTTATGATTGTGATTGGGATTTTGATATAGAGTCATTTTGTTGTGATTCCAGGTTCTCTAGTTGATAGGGTTGGGGACGGGCAGGGAACCGAGACTAAGTAGTGAGACTTCAGGGCAGGTGAGTTTGCATGTTTTTTTGAGATACTTGTACGATTATTTATTAATACTTGCATGATCTTTTACTGAGCTTTTTACGAGATATCATGAGTTTTCTTACGAGTTTTTATTGAGATATTATCATGCATGTATTATTGTGCTTTATTGAGAACTGTGTTTTAATATGAGATTTGGGACACTTGAGCTGTTGAGATACTAAACCGTACGGCTGGGCAGGGGTTGGGTCGCTCCCAATTCCCTTTTGAGTTCCTGACGACTGCTTTGTGCGGTCTAGGGATTTGGGTACGTGAATTTATCCACACGAGTTGAGCACCTATTGAGCTATCTTGTGGGATCTCATATACTTGTTCAGTAGAGAACGCTGAACGTTTTATTATCGAGATATTTATTTATTGAGTTTTATAATCGTACACTGACCCTTGCATTCTCACCAGCGTTAGCTGACCCAATGTGTGTGTTGTTGTGGGTGTGTCTCAGGTGATCAGAGATCTGGTAGGCCTGCTGTACCCAAATAGGGTTACTGTGACATCGTTCGAGGAGTTATGTGTTAGAGGTAATAATATTATTGGGGAATGTTTATTTGTAATTCGGATATTATGTAGTTTGATCAGAGACTTCTGTGACTTAATTATGTAATTAAAGTTTTAAAATTATCGGGTTGCTGCATGTGTGTATTGGGAATAGCGTAGAGATTATTATATTATATCGTTGCTGATGTGGTATTTATGTGGCATTGTGGATTAGTTTGAGGGTGTTACATGCTTGGTATCAGAGCCTAGGTTGAAGAGATTAAGCATCTAGTGGATGCTTAAGCTTAAACCATGGAGTCTAGATCCTTGGATTGTAATCCGAAGTAGAGTATTAGGTGATTAACGAGTAGGGTATAGAGTTGTGTAGAGTTAATATGTGTCGTTGTCTTTATTGTGCAGATTATTTATGGATCGTGACGGCAGCAGGCCTCAGGGTGATGATTCTAGGGGTGATGAATATGTGCGTAGGTCTAAGTTATATTCTGTGCTGAGTTAGATATTGGATGAGCCTTTTCCGGTGCAGGGAGCGGGTAGGGGTCGAGGAGCGGTGCGTCCGCCTGAGGGAGGTCAGAGTTCTGGGGCTGGTGCTTCTTCTAGCCAGTAATCGCGAGGGTCCTTTAAGGACTTTATGGCGGGCCGTCCTTCAGAGTTCTTCGGTAGAGTTGGTGCCTCGAAGGCGCTAGATTAGTTGCAAGAGATTGAGACTGCTTTTCGTATAGCACATGTGGATCGAGCTGATAGAGTGAGTTGTGCTTTTTATTTGCTTAAGGGCGGAGCGTTGCGATGGTGGAGTTCAGTTGTGAGTGCCCGGGGGGTAGACGAGGCGTATTTGATGACTTGGGAGGAGTTTCGTGTTGAGTTTGAGTTGCAGTATTGCCCCCAGGATACGAGGCGCGAGTTAGAGCGTGAGTTCATCCATTTACAGCAGGGATCCATGTCGGTCCAGGAGTATATCGATGTATTTAATGATAGAGCTCAGTTTGCGCCACACCAGGTGGCTACAGAGGAGCAGAAGGTTAGCATGTTTATAGAGGGTTTGAGAGCTGATATCAGGGAGTTTGTGGGGATGTTGCATGACCCCACCTTTGCATCGGCTATGGAGTATGCGAGGCATAGAGAGAGGGAGGTGGAGAGGCAGAGGGAGTAGTCGGCTTCCCAGAGACAGCGTGTAGAGTCATCGGGGCAGGGACAGGGTGCAGGGTCATCGAGGGGATACCGAGAGAGCCGCCAGGGTGGATATTTAGAGCAGCGGGATTAGAGTTCGGGGGTCCGACGAGATCAGAGTCAAGATGAGAGGAGAGCCGAGGTTGGCCAGAGTCAGAGTTAGGGTCAGATTCGAGGTCAGGATCAGGGTCAGAGACAGCAGGGGCAGAGCCAGAGACAGGGTCAAAGCCAGGGGAGTGTAGGTGGACGATCTAGGGATTCGGGCAGTATAATTGAGAGCTCGACGTTTGGAGAGAGAGATTGTCAGCGGTGTCATCACCGCCATGCAGGGCCGTGTGCCCCGGAGAACCTCAGATGTTTCGTTGTAGCCAGTTGGGTCGCACTGTTGTGCATGCTCGTCGCAGGAGTCATTTTGCTTCCGAAGTGGGAAGACGGGGCATATATTGTGGGATTGTCCGGGTTCAGGGATGGGGTTTCCGGGGGCGAGTACAAGTGGGGCCAGGGCGTCAGAGTTGTCATTATCACCTTATGGAGGAAATTGGATATCGAGGGTCAGAGGTAGAGTTTTTGTTTCAGGCTATAACTGAGGGGGATAGGGAGCCGTATGATGTTGCACCTGATACGTTTATTCTTATTAGGCTATGTGCCTTTAATTTGAAGATGCCACCGTCGCCACAGTAGGTCGTGTGTGTGCAGATGCTATCGGTGCGGCCAACGAGGGTATGCTGCCGCCATCTGTATTGTTCTTGGGCCATTATGCTTTCGTTGTGAGAGGCCGAGGCACAGGGTGCGAGACTGTTCAGAGCCGAGACCAGCGGTGTAGGGTGTGAGTTCTAGTGGAGCCAGAGCAGAGCCATCGTCACCCGGTCGTTATGACATTAGAGTATGGGGTTGGGTCTTTCAAGTGATTGTAGAGGTCGCTCGGGATACTGTTGATGTGATTTTGGGTATGCCTATTTGAACTTGCTTGAATGTGTGTCAGTTTGGGGTTGGCTGTTGACCTATGTCTGTGATAAGTGTAGGCGTTTTGTGGCGTGTGACTGCTTCGTTATGTCTGTGATCATGGGATTCAGTGCTAAGGGGGTGGGGTTGTTATGTATGGGACCGTGATCTCTGGGTATATGTGTGAAAGTGAAATATAATGTGGTAAGCTGAGTTATTGGGATTTCAAAGTTGGAAACTGTGTCATGTTAGTGGGTCAATCATGTTGAGTATGTGAGCTATATGGGTAATCATTGTGAATGTGTTTATGATGTGCTAGTGGATTGATCCTTCTGATAGCGGACTACCATGTTGATAGTGGATTAAATTTTGTGTGTGTTTAACCTCATATGCGATATTGCGTTTAGTAATTAGATGGAGATGTCTTTAATCTGCTATGTTAGTGGATCGGAATATCTGCTGTGTTAATTTGAAATCTGATCGGCCATAAGTGTTGGCATCCTTCTATGGTTATCTTTGTGCTTTCGTCTGAGTTATCTGCTTTGTGGTTGTCAAGTAAGTAGATAGTAGAGCTGCATTAGCGAATAGAGTTTAGAGTGATGGTGCATTAGAGATCCGTGGTCGTTAAGTTTCAGTAAATCTGATGCCTATGAGGATTAGTAGTTTTGATGTAGAAATGTGGAGGCTACAGGGAGATTAATAGAGTAATGGCGAGGAACCGTTATCCCTGGTTGAGGGTTGATGAGTAGGGGTATAGGTTGATGTTGATCGTCTTGTGATGGTACAATCTGAGGCCATTCGAGCTATTCTAAGAGCAGTGCGGAGTATAACCAGCATTTGAGGGTGAATTTTGAGTTGCTATAGCGAATAAAGTTATATGGTAAGTTCTTGAGATATGAGTTTTCGCCAAGAGAAGAGCAGTTTTAGAGCGAGCGATGACGAGTAAGAAAGGGATGATAGTGGATCCGGTGAGAATTGCGGTTATTGGGAATTGGAGTTGGTTATGTCCGTGTTTAAGTTTAGTGTTTCTTGGGTTTAGTTGAGAAGTTAAGGATAATTCATAGAGATTTTCTCGCGCATTGTGGGATCCGTGACGATGTTGACGTGTTAGTTTGTGTTGATTGAATGAGTTGAGGAGTAGGGGAGCGCCTCCTAGGGTAGAAGGATCAGTGAATGGGGTTCGATTTTAGCGTTGATAGGAAGTTCAGAGGATTTTCGTGGTGCAATATGAGGCTTTGTTATGAGGTTGGGAGAGCGTGTTAATGTAAAGAGGTAAAGTGATTGCTTGTATCTGAGGTTTGAAGTTTCTTGGGCTTAGCTGAGTATTAAGGGCGATTCATAGAGGATTTCTCATGAAATGTAAAGCCGTTGTCTGTGTTGGTATGTTAGTGGTATTAATTATATGGGTCGAGGAGTAGGAGGGTTGTGTAGGGCTATGATTTTAATATTGTAGGAGGGTTCAGAGGATTTTGTTGGTATATTGCGAATCGTGTTTGTGCGGTTGGGATGTGCAAGAGAAGTAAGGTGATTAATTGTTTGAGATGGTGACAAGTCGGGAGTCAGGCTTAGAGATGCGCGAGGTATTTACGGTTGTTGATGTTGAGCTAGATTCTGAGGACAGAATCTTTATAAGGAGGGGAGACTTGTAACATCCCACTTTTGGGACGGGGACGTGGAATTATACGATTGGGTTGATTATAGTATTATAATTGAGTTGGGCCAATTATTGAGATATACGTGGAAGTGTCACGTGATAAGATTTTTGGGGTTAACCGGGCGACAGAGTTAAGTTTTAATAAGAGATTATAATTTTGAGAATTATTAATTAAATTAAGACCCGGTGATATAAAGTTTGTATTTTGGGATAGCGGGTTCGGATATTGGGTGTCGGACCGAGTTTAAAGAGAAAACGTATATAAGCTTCACCTAGATGCTTGGTTGATTCATTATTTCAGTTTCAAATCCAGAGATTTACGTGTGTGTTGTGTGTGTATTTGATTTCCGGCATCTGTAAGCAAGAATTGAGCCTTCAAATTTGTGATTCAAGCAATCAACTCCTTCATCATCTTCCTTGTTGAGATTGAGGTAAGTTTTGAGCTCCAAATCTTGAATCTTGAGTTGTTAATTGTAAGAGATGATTAAAGTAAGTTTATATATGTGTTTTATTGAGTTTTTGGTCAAATTCGAGAGCTGAAAACGGACCAAAATCGGGATTTGAGGTATGAAATCGAAGCTGTCAAAAACAGAGCATATATGGCTGTCAGACAGTTTACGCGGCCGCGTAGGGTTTGCTACGCGGCAGCGTAGGTATTTGTTTACAAGCCCGTGTAAAAAGCTACAGGGTGGTGTAAAGATGGAGCTACGCGCCCGCGTGGGTTTTGTTACGCGGCCGCGTGGGTTTTTGTTACGCGGCCGCGTGGGTTTTTGCTACGCGCCCTCGTGGGTTTTGTTACGCGGCCGCATGGGTTGCAGTCACACCATCTTGTAAAAATCCTACACCACCGCGTAAGGAGACTGCTACGCCACCGCGTAAGAAATCTTACACGGCCGCGTGAGAATTCAGAAAAATAAATATATTTTAAGCGTTTATTTAGGGATGAGTTAGTGATATTGGGATCTTGTGTTTGGGTGTTCGGGTTATGTGGGTTTAGTGGTTGGGTATCTGGGTTTGTGCGAGATATCTGAGTATTGTGTACAGAGTTGTTACGTTGTCGGGGAGTCGTGTATATAGGATTGTCGGGTTGTGATTGAGATATTGGGTTATGATTGTGATTGTGATTGTGATATAGAGTCATTGTGTTGTGATTCCAGGGTCTCGAGTTGATAGGGTTGGGGACGGGCAGGGAACCGAGACTAAGTAGTGAGACTTCAGGGCAGGTGAGTTTGCATGTTTTTTGAGATACTTGTACGATTATTTATTAATACTTGCATGATCTTTTACTGAGCTTTTTACGAGATATCATGAGTTTTCTTACGAGTTTTTATTGAGATATTATCATGCATGTATTACTGTGCTTTATTGAGAACTGTGTTTTAATATGAGATTTGGGACACTTGAGCTGTTGAGATACTAAACCGTACGGCTGGGCAGGGGTTGGGTCGCTCCCAATTCCCTTTTGAGTTCCTGATGACTGCTTTGTGCGGTCTAGGGATTTGGGTACGTGAATTTATCCACACGAGTTGAGTACCTATTGAGCTATCTTGTGGGATCTCATATACTTGTTCAGTAGAGAACGCTGAACGTTTTATTATCGAGATATTGATTTATTGAGTTTTATAATCGTACACTAACCCTTGCATTCTCACCAGCGTTAGCTGACCCAATGTGTGTGTTGTTGTGGGTGTGTCTCAGGTGATCAGAGATCTAGTAGGCCTGCTGTACCCAAATAGGGTTACTGTGACATCGTTCGAGGAGTTAGTTACATGTGTTAGAGGTAATAATATTCTTGGGGAATGTTTATTTGTAATTCGGATATTATGTAGTTTGATCGGAGACTTCCGTGACTTAATTATGTAATTAAAGTTTTAAAATTATCGGGTCGCTGCATGTGTGTATTGGGAATAGCGTAGAGATTATTATATTATATCGTTGCTGATGTGGTATTTATGTGGCATTGTGGATTAGTTTGAGGGTGTTACATTATATTCATCAACTAAAATTGATTCTAACATTCTTCCCCTTTGATGAATTATAATTAGTCTTCAGTTTGATAACCCCATCTTCATCTCAAAACGTCTAATACTTTTCCTGTTTGACAGCCTCCAATTGATCTTTGAAATGAATTCAACCATAAGCTTTCTGTCTGCAGCCAGCTTTCCTTTCAAGCCTGTCATCACCTTTAGCAACGTTCCATCACAAACTTATTTAATTCTGTGAAGACCATCCCTTACGGGGCAGTCATCACGAGTCTAGGTCCCACATCATGCAACACGATATCAATCATAACTAAGATAGAGTAATTATATTGCGGAATTGAAATTACAAGTACAAACATATTAAGATTAAGTTTAATACAGATTACAGTTTTTAAATTAAACTTATAAAGGGTTTGCTGAGTAGAGGTCTATGAAAACTTCTGTCTTGATCTTGTAAGACCTAAGAACTAGGTCCAACAGGTGACTTTCCTTTGTCTTTTCCTGTAAAAATGTAAATAGCAACTGTAAGCAAAGCTTAGTGAGAATATAGATTTTCAGATTACATGCATTATCGAGCGGATCATGGGTCTAGCGTGATATATCTTGACTGCCGCTACAGTCCTCATGATTGAGACATAGTAGTCATAGAGTCGGATGATGTTCAAGTCAAGCTCACGCTTAAATTGTGGGGATCAGCCACATATTGGGCTAGCTACCAGTAAATCAACATGGCGGAACATCGGAGTGTCATTACCAAGTTCAATAGAACTGGTGAAATAGCATGGTCTAGAACAATAGACCGACAAGGCTAATCATCTTAAGGTGAATCGATATGTCAAAGGTGCGAGCAATAATGAAGCATAAATAATCAATGTCATGATAGCAATAAATCTCATAGCAATATCTGAAATGAACTGTAAATGCAATGTCATGTGAAATGATAATCAAATAGCTATCATGATACACTGGGCATCACCGAACCATGGTGAGCACACGTCTCAATTCAGCTGATCATATATGAATGTCAATATAATCTATCATCAACAATATGTCTCAACCGGAAATCTCGCATGTAAAGCTGAATATCTATAACTCACAGATTCTTGTAGTCTTTATCAAGCAGATACAAAATCCAACACTTGAGTTATCTCAGGATTTTATTTTTAAATCTTTGTCTATCTGATCTCTGTCAATTCTTTTCAATTCTGTGACCCGCTTTTAAATATTTAGATCTTTGTTTAGAATATAACTGAACCTGTTCAAAATCATTCATAGCAAGAACATTTTAGTTCTAATTCTTTATCTGATCTGATTTTGATAACTGTTATCTTATCTCTCATTTTGTTCATTTTCTTTGTTTCTTGAATTCTCAAAAGATATATAAATATATATCATGTTGCTTATTTCATAAATTCATGGGTCTTGTATTTATAAAATATCATTTATTTGTGATGTGAAAATATCAAAATGAAATGTCCGGATCCGGATCCCCCGAATTCGGACCATCCAGACTCAGACCGAAATGATCCGAATTGAGCCGTCCGAAACAAGATCCGAACTGAGCCTTATCCGAAATGCAACATCCGAATTGGGATTAATTCAGGCTTGGTTCATTTTTCATTCGAAATAGCATTATATCCGAATTAGGACCAAAACAAGATTCGAAATTCGGATCCGAATTGGGTATCATCCGAATTCGGTCCTACCGAATTCAGATCCTTACTTATATTTTTCCCAGAAATTTGTTCTTGATGTTCTTAAATTTATTCATTCGGATTTTTCGTGATAATTCTCAAAAACCCATTTTATTAACATGCAACTTATTATAATGTCATATTATCATTGTTGGGTTGATTTTACATAATTTTCCCTATAAAAAACACACTAATTTGATCAAAATCATCCAAAATATGCTATTTTTTGTCAAGAACACAAATAATAACAAAAATTTCAATTTCTTCTTTATTTGGACAAATTAACCACTGATTTTAGTTTCTATCACTTTTATATACTTAATTTCATCATTATCTACTAAAATCTTAGACATGCAACATCAAAATTCATGTTTTTAATTCTTGATTTCGGTTTTTAATAAAACCAAACCAATACTCATAAAATTATGAAAAATAATCAAGAATTACCTCTAAATCTTGTAGATTGTTGTTGTGGAATGCTTCTTGTAACCTTTCTTGGATTAATTCTTCACTTAATTGCAATTTAATGAACAATTTTGATGAATCTTTGAGGATTGTCGTATGTTTTAGAGAGAGAGAGTGAAATTGTGTTAAATGATGTTAAAGGTCCATTAATTAAGTTTATATATTTCACTTTAACATTATATGAAATTAACCCACTTCCACTTTTGTATTTTACATCTCTTTTAATTTAATCATCTTTAATAATTTATAACTCAAATATAATTTAATTAAATTATTTCATACTTAATTAAATTACAAAATACATAATTAATGTAATTTTATTACATTATTTGCTCAAAATACTGAAATTATAGCTGGATCAAAAGTTAGGTTGTTACGAATTCAACGCTCCGCGTAGCCCTTAGATTTTTATCTTTATCTTGCACAGACATAAGCACCAATTTGGTGTGCATAAAGTGAAACAATGTCTTTAGTGCAAATCTACAATGTACATTCCTCTTGTTTCTACACAGCTCATCAAATAGATCTTCAATGTCAACCAAATGCATTCCAAACATATCAGCCTCGGTGAATATATATGTATTTCCATCAGCTCTGGTCACGGTAAAAGTAGGATAAAAGATTTTAACAAAACGATCCTTCTCAATCTTTACAAGATCTACAATCCTAAACTCACTTCAGACCTTATCCACCGACTGAGCTTTATTTTGCAAGAAACTAGCATAATTTGCTAAATTTGTCATATTGGGTTCAAGTACTCTGAACAACTTTTAAAACGTGCACGGGGCTTGCTCTTTACAAAATATATTCTTTTCCAGGTGATCTTCAATATAAGGAAGCTTATTTCTTTTCTTGATATACTCGGCAGATTTCTTCACAGATAATTCCAACACTTTTATCTTCTTCTTACTTATTTCATCTTCATTAAGCAGTGTCAACATATCTCTGATTTCTTTTTGAACAATCTACTGTGCTTCACACCTCAACTAATGTTGTCAATGAGAATCATCAGCCAAAATATATTCATTGAAACATTTGTCCATGATCTCAACTTCATTCAGTTCCTTAATCACTTGAGGCATAAAATTTTCTATTGGGAACGACTCTACTTCCTCTTCATTTACAGTAACCGTAACCTCAAGCTTTTAAACCGTCGATATCGGTACATCATCTTTTGGAATTTCCTGCACCAGATCCTCCTCTTCTTCAATCCTATCTGCTCTCAAAGATATATCATTCAAATCAAACATATCATCATCATCAGACAGTTCAATTTCCACTTCTTTCTCCACTCCCTCAATCATTAAAGTTTGTCCTTGAGCTTCTTCATCAGAGTCATCATACTCTTCAAAATTATAAAAACCTGATTGAACACTTAAAGGAACTGGAACATCTTCATTAAGAATCAATTCCAGCTCACTTTGAGGATCAACAGGCTTTTCTTTAGAGCTCCCTGCTTCACCAACCTCTTGAGCTCCCGTCTCCTTTTTATTTTCTTGATATGTGATCATTAAAAGTCCTGATCCTTGTTCACCAAGCTTCCTCCTCTTCTCCCCCTCATGAGGAGCATCATCGGAGTCATCATCATGCTCATCATGTTTACATTTTGGAGCAGAATCTTGTGCTTTACAAGTTTGTTCCACAGCTGAAATCCTTTCAGACATATCTCCCAACGCAGTTATCATTGTGCTCTCCAACCCAATCATACGTTCCCTCATCTCATCAAATTGATCATATACAAAATCTCTGAGCTCGTCAATTGATTCTTGTGGATCTCTGTGTTTGACTTCTTAGCTACATTCTCTCCCTTCAATAACTTCTGAATATTTGACATTTGTTCCATCATCTCAAAAAATTGATTTTGTCATTTGTGATGAGAGGCCAACAATTGCTTCATTCAATTTCTCTTCAGTAACAAAGGGTGATAGTCTAACCACTGGGTCACAACAGTCGAACGTGTAAAAAGAACTTCTGTGTGGCCAGTGCTCAGAGTTGGCAAACTTGTGGCTCTTACTGGACTTACAACCACTTCAAGTGAAGGAGCAATAGATGCTTCTGACACTATGGTTGTTCTGGCAGGGACACTTAGTCCTCCTGCACTTACTTCAACAGATGAAGTCAACTCGAGTGTCCTAATGTGTATAGGAACTTCTACTTGTGCATTAGACGAAACTGTACGCCCGCGCAGTTGTGTACTTGTTTCAATATCCATAAAATCTAAAGGATTTAAGGATAGATCATGTGTTAAATCCTGGTGAGAAATTGAAAAATCTTCCTGTTAGGAGAAAAATGAGTGGCTGGGGGAGTGTGCAATCGTCAGTGGCATAATGACTGTTTCAATGCTGATTCCCATTTGGGAGACAACAGCAGTGTGCCTTGATCCCGGCCGTTTGGGCTAGGTAACTCCCTCGCACTCTCCATTGCAATTTCAACCACATCAATCTCCGGTAATCTTTCAGATACAGAAAAAGCAATCATACCAGCACCACCCTCATTGTCATCATTACTGTAGGTCCCGAGAGGTTCCCAAAGTATATAGCTTTAAGCTGTAGAGGGGGGGTGAATACAGCTATTTAAAAACTACACACTGTTTTCTCAATGTTTGTATGTATTATCAACAAGTTGTTAATTACAAACAAGCTTGAATGCGGAAAGGTTCAAGCTGAGATGACAGATACAACAGTATGTTCACTAGTCTAAGACAGACTCAAACTAGTTTACAATGAATACACTCACTAAGAAGCACTCACTGTGTTTACAAGACTCAGAGGGACAACTTATGTAGAACAGCTTAGACACAGAGAAACTGTATTACACAAGCAGGCTTGCATGCATGAAAAACACACTTGCACGTTCACTCTTGGCTTCAGCACTTAGCTTTTTTTGGCTTGATCTTTCTGACCTTAGAAGCTTCCTTTTATACTCACTCAGAGGATCTAAGAGAAGCTTCTTCATTGGACGGAATGAAAAAGGAGAAGTCTTGTTGAAAAGACAACATAACCTTTTCTTCACTTTCTGAAAAGCAGACTTGTCTACTTGTGTGCAGAACTTTTGTCTTTTCACTTTGTCTACTGTTGCATTGCCTTTAACTAAATAAGGAATGTCAACTTTGCGTCTTTCTTCCTTGTAAAGGCCTATTTTGATATAAGAAAAAGGTCTGTCACCCTTTTTCAAATAACCTTTTGTCTTCATGTAACAGAACAGCTTGGGCAGGCTGAGCAGTTCTGATTTCCACTTTGTCTTCGACTTTGTAGACTGATCTTGTAGCCAAAAACAATACATGATGACTTGAAAACACATTCCATAAAGTGTTTAGCCTGTTCACAAAGAACAGAACACTTGTAAACTGCCCAAGCTGCTCATCAGTGTAGAGCAGCGTAGACAGTTTATGTTCAGCCTGTTCGCAGACTGAACAGCTTGAGCAAAACTGCCTTTGTTGCAACACATGCAACACATAGAACAACTTTAGACTGATATTGCAAATCATTCTCAGGTTTCAATAAGGCATATAACAGGCCTTAAATACAACCTTCAAAGGCATCAACAGGTTTGATTAATAATCTCCCCCTCAGATGCAGAGCAGGTTTGACTGAGGCCTTTTTGTGCCTAACAATCTCCCCCTATTTGCAATAACCAGTCTAAGCTGGCCTTATCAAAAGTCACTATATATTTTAACAGTACATTTGTTGAAATAAAATTACAACAGCAACATAAAGTAAAAGATCAGTTTATATATATACTGATTTTTGATTACATTAGAACAGCACATGTTCTTACAAAAGTACAACTGATGTACTGATGTATATTACAACTAATGTAAAAGGAAATTACAACATATGTAAATATTGTACAACTAATGTACGTTGGGCTGATTTTGTTGGGAACAGATAATGGTAAGCTTGTCCAACTGATGGACAGCTTCCATTCTCCACCTACCCAGATGGTAGATGGACTTCATCACACTGGAGGGGGATCTTGAAACATCTTTTCCAGCTCTTCCCTTGTTTCCTCAAGTTCTTGAACTTCACTTCTTATTATCATGAACTTGGGATCTTCAAGTTCACCTCTCTCAAAGAAGCCTCTGAGCTGATCCCAGACGGCTGCTCTCCACTTACTAGACTGCCTGAATGAAACTGCAAGTCTGAAGGCCACAAGTTGTCTCAGATCCACTTTGTATAGATCTGAAGCTCTTTGAAAGCATTTCTTCTAAGTTAAGGGATCTACAAAAAATGCCCCCAGCTCAGGCTCTTCAATAATATTGCCATCTTCAAACTCTATTCCACTAGGCAGGCTGTGATCAACTCCCTTCATTTCAATGGCATAATCGCCTTGTTCAATCAGTGCAAGGAGTAGTTCCATTTCAGTATCCTTCCTTGTCCTCCTGGCTTTTATCTTGGGATATGTCACAGAGACACCCACACTTATATCAGTTGAGATCAGGCCAAGATCTTTCACTCTCTCCATTAACTTTTTCACATATGCCCTGATAGTCTTAGCCGTTTCTGACTTTGACTGGCTCAGGGCAACTGCTAGTTCCACCCATTCCCTATATCCCATTTGGGAAACATCAGTGTGATCATAAGATTCCAGCTCAGGGCCTGTTGAACCCATCCAGGTAATTTGCAGTTTCCACTGTTTGCCTTTTCTTGAAATAGGAACAACTTTAACAATTGGTTCCTTAGCAAGTCTTCGGTCAGCAACATCATGAAACTTCTTTCTTGCCAGGTTGTCAAAATGGAATTGGATTCTAGCAGAGGGTACTTGAGTTTTGGTCACTGAGGCCAGAGCACCCTTTTCTTTTTCTGCTTCCTTTTCCTCTGCTGATCCCTTAGCAGCTTCCAGAATTTTCTCTTGCACAACAAGAGAGGACATCTTAACTTTCCTTGCCTCTTGAAGTGCAAAAGACTTAGCAGCTTTTGTAGACTCTTCTTCTTTTCTTAAAGCTTCCAAGGCTTGAAGCTGTTCTTCTCTAAATTCAAAATACTTATGCATAGGAAGACCCATTTTTTTGGCCCTGGCTTTGTGAAATTGGATTTCTGCTGCTTTCTGCTGTTGAGGATCAGTTGCTGCTATTGCTTTACCTTTAGCTGCTTTAGTGATAGCAGCTTCAGGACTTTCCTCCTCCTCCTCTTCTTCTTCTAAGATCAGATGCCTCCTTCTGCTGCTTGGCCTGCCCTCAGGAATAGATTCCTCCCCCTTAGATTGAGCAGGGATTGGAGATTCAACCTGAGTAGACTGAGCAGCATGGGAGGCACCCTCCAGTGTACCTGTTGAAGCTCCTGCTTGTTGACCAGCTTGTGCTGCAGGCACTGGTTTCTCCTTAGGAGAAGAAGTTTTCTCCCCCTTAGACTTAGTCTTAGAGGCAGACGACTTCTCCCCCTTTGAAGGAGATGGACCAGCACCTTCAACACCCGGTCTGCCTGAAGACACAAAGTAATCAGGCTTGCCAATAGTTTTGGCAGCAGGCCTGGGGCCAACAAGGCTATTCACTAAGAATGCCAAGTTGTCCTTTACCTCTGCAAGCTGGGTAAGACAGGACTGAAGAGAAGAGGATTGTGTATCAGCAAGGGAGGTCAGCTTAACAATGTTTTCCCTATCAGACTCGGTGAACAGCAAACTTTGAAGCTGTGCAAGATGTAATTCGAGAGAATCTTGCACATGAGCAAGGTTTGATGACACAGAATTGGAAAGGGAGCTAATGAGAGTGTTCAAGCTGGCCAGAGTAATAGGAAGAGTAGTGTTGCAAGAAGTTAGGAGAGATGACAGCTGTTGAGAAATGGCTGTCATTGACGACACAGAGTCCTGTTGTAGTGAAAGAATTGAGGATAGGGAGGTGGACACATTTTGCAGCTGTGCAGTGAGTGCAAGCAGCTGTGGAAAATTATCTGGTTGTGGAGTGGCAGGGAAGGAATCCTTGAACAAATCAAAGAATCCCTTAAGCTGTTCAGACACAGAGTCTGAAATGAGAGAGGGTAGAGAGGTCATAGAGGTTTCTAAAGAACCAACTTTGTTGGTCAGCAAAGAAAGCTGATCCTTCAAAGGCAGGTCTTTAGGAAATGGAGGTGTATGGGTAGACTGTTTAGATTGGGTAGATGGAGAAGATGATGATGAGGCTGGTGTATGAGGATGTGATGGAGAGGGAAGAGGAATCTTGGATAGAAGCTCCATAGCTTGAGCAAAAGTAATGTGGCCCAGCTTGGAGGGGTCAAAGGGTCCTTCAGCAGCGGCTGTAGCTGCATTACCAGGAAGAGGGGTTGATGTTTGGGGCCTTTCAGATGCTACTTGTGTTGCAACATCTTCATGAAGACCAGTGGATGTTCCCTCTGCAGTGCCTTGGTGTAAATTGGGAGATGGGATATGCATTTCAACATCAGCAGTGGTGAAACCTGCTGATGGAGTTTGCATGGAGGGAGCAGCCTCACCAGAGGGATGGTATGATCCCTGAGGTTCATCAGCTTGGGTTTTTGGTCCCTCAGCAGCTGTTTGGTGTAGAACAGCTGTATCATGGGGAGCAGAAGTTTGAGGCTGAGCTGCTGATTGGTCTATACCAGCAGCGTGGGCACCTCGTGCAGACTCAGGGTGTGAGGAGATTTGAGTGGGGGACAGTGTGGACTCAGTATCGAGTGGAGAGGGCTCCTGTCTTTCAATATTCTCAGCCTGTTGGGAGGCTGGAATAGTTGAGGTGGTGATCTCCTTTTGTACAACTGGTTCCTGTTGGGAGGAACCAGAGGGTCTAGGCTGACTCTGGGTAGACTCAAGTTGGAGTGAAGCATGCTCCAATTGGGCTGAACCTTCTCCCAATATAGGAGAGGCAGCAGGGGTTGCTTCTCTTACAACTGAACCCTGTTGGGAGGGAACAGAGGAGGTGGTTGTTTTGGCTGGTTTCTTTTTGGAGATGGATTTTCGTTGGTAGTGAAAGGATGAAGTGGGTGATTGTGGAGAGGTGATGAGGGGTTCAGACTGGACAGGTTTTGAGACTGGGTCAGAAACAGGTGAGTTGACCTGTTCCATAGTCTCAGGTGCCACAAAGGCACCAGCCACAGAGGCTTGAGGTTCAACGAATGAACCAGGGTGAGGAGTCTGCTCCCCCTCAGCCACAGAGGCTAAAGGTGCAGACTCAGACTGAGCTGTTTTGGCCTTCTTTTGCACAGGCCCAGCTTCAGTGGTTGCCATGGTCCTCTTAACAAGTTTGGACCTGGCTTTGGATTTTCTTTTGGGAGCAACAGCTTCTGGATCCACCCTCACATCAGAGGGTTCTTCCACCAATCCCAGTAACCTCCTCATTGGAGTAGATAGAGGAGGCTCATTGGGTAGCACAGGTGTATAAAATACTCTATTTCCTATAACAGGAAATACAACAGTTTTAAGTAAAGGTTGAGAATTGTACAGGTGCTCACCACAATGATGCTTGAATATGAGGCTTAGAAATCTGGGGTATCGATCAGCAGCTGGACGAGTTTCCTGCTGCACCAGATTCCTCAGATTCAGGAAAATCCATTTTGCCATGTCGATTGTAGTCCCATCCACCAGCTGTAGAACAATGGGGACTTCATCACGGCTGAGTTGGTCAAAAGAACCAACTTTGCTACTGAAGCTCATCATTACTGAAGCAAAAAAGAAGCTGTAAGTGGGGGACAACTCCTTCCTGAATAAAGTAGCTCCAATTTTGGGTTCTGCTACACCACAGAAGCGTAGCAGATTGCCCATTTGTTCATCCTCAGCTTGAGGCATGTCATAAGTTTCAGCAGTTGGTAGATGAAGCACCTCCCTGAGAAGATCAGTACTAATCTCAATGGTCTGAGTCCCATTGAGAATAGTACCCTTGATGACTTTGGTGTTGGGGTGGTAGGCACAGGTGTACCAGAACTCGTACAACATCTCCTGGTACAGGACACCAGGAGATGCAGTCATTGCATAGTTCAACGGATGAACTCTTAAGAACTCCACCATTTCTTCATACCCTTTTCCCACATAGTTCTTGGGTATGGTCAGATTTGCAATCTAGTTGGTGGGTTTGATGGTCAGCATTGTGGTGACTGATGAGTGTTTGACAACATCATCACCAACGAACACTGGAAGAAGGGGATTAGGTCTGTGAGCCATTTGGAAAGTTTTGAGGTTTGGAGAAGCAAAAGACACTTAGTCGATTTTTAGGGTTCTTGAGGATTTCTGGAAATGATGAGGAAGACGAAGATGAAACAGTAGTTGGGTATTTATAGGATTTGAATGTGAGTGTGTATGAGAGAGAAGGTTTGGGCGGTTTGATTTGAAATGTTAGTTAACGGAAAACGGAACGGTTGTCCATGTCAGAAACATTTGTCAGACCACTTGACCTTTTTAATCACTAACACACGTAACCCACATTATCCGCAGTAATTAAGTTAAATAAAAACATAAATTAAGTAACTTAATTGTGAAGAAAGGTAATTAAAAAACTGTTGCTCTAAGCTGTTGGTCAAACCTGTGATGAGCAGGGTCATCACAAGCTGTTCAATCTTCAAGCTGTTCCCTCAGCCTGTTCAACTATGTAGAAACAGTTTGTGTTTAATAGCTGAGCAGGTTACAAGACAATGTCTTGTAAATCAGTGTGAGAGCATGAGCAGAATAAAGAATGGACCATCAGACCAGGCTGGACGAGTAAACTGTCTTTGTTCAGCCTGTTGTATGTTCAAGCTGTTCAAGGATTTCTGAAAAATGGCTAAGTACAGAACATGTATAACCTGTTCTGCCTAAGCTGTTCTAAGAAACTTGAGCAATGTGAGACATACAAGGTATTAGACATTTGAGGACACTTAGTCACTTTTGTTTAACATGCCCAACTTGCTGACAAGGTAATTAAACCTTGTTTCATCCAGAGGTTTGGTGAAAATGTCTGCAAGCTGTTCATTTGTGGAAATAAAACTTACCTCCACATTACCTTTCTGGATGTGATCCCTGATGAAGTGATGTCTGACTTCAATATGCTTTGTTCTTGAATGAAAAACAGGATTGTTGGAAATGGCTATGGCACTTGTGTTATCACACAGAATAGGAATTTTCCTATACACAAGCCCATAATCTTCAAGCTGATGCTGCATCCACAGAATCTGCCCACAGCAGCTTCCAGCAGCAATGTACTCAGCTTCAGCAGTAGAAGTAGACACTGAGTTCTGCTTCTTGCTGCACCAACTTATCAACTTACCACCAAGGAGTTGACATCCACCTGTTGTGCTCTTCCTATCTAGCCTGCAGCTGCAAAATCAGAATCTGAGTAACCTGTTAGTGCAAGGCTGGAGTCTTTGGGATACCAAAGACCCAAACCTGGTGTACCCTTCAGGTATCTGAAGATTCTTTTAACAGCACCTAGATGAGATTCCTTTGGATCAGCTTGGAACCTAGCACACAGACAGGTGGCAAACATAATATCAGGTCTACTAGCAGTTGGATATAGAAAGCTCCCAATCATACCTCTGTAAGCTGTTACTGAAACAGCTTTGCCACTGATATCAGCATCCAATTTTACATTGGTTGCCATTGGGGTTTTAATAGGAGAACTTTGATCAAATTTGAACTTTTTCAAAAGATCTAAAGTGTACTTTCTTTGATTTATAAAAATTCCAGTTGAGGTTTGTTTAACTTGTAATCCTAAAAAGAAAGTTAGTTCTCCCATCATACTCATTTCATACTTGGATTTCATGAGTAATGAAAAATTCTTGCACAACTGCTCATTAGTAGAACCAAATATTATGTCATCCACATAAATTTGAACAAGCATAATATCAGACTTCACCTTCTTTATGAACAGTGTGGTATCCACTTTACCTCTGGAATACCCATTGCTCATAAGGAAATCAGTAAGAGTGTCATACCAGGCTCTAGGGGCTTGTTTGAGACCATAGAGAGCTTTGTCCAACTTATAGACAAAACCTGGATGTTGTTCATTTTCAAAACCTGGAGGCTGCTTGACATAAACTTCTTCTTGCAGCTTTCCATTTAAAAATGCACTCTTCACATCCATTTGAAATACCTTAATGCTCTTATGAGCAGCGTAGGCTAGATACAAACGAATTGCTTCTAGCCTGGCCACAGGAGCAAATGTTTCATCATAGTCAATTCCTTCCTCCTGTCTATAACCCTGAGCAACCAATCTTGCCTTATTTCTAATGACATGACCTTGCTCATCCATTTTATTCCTGAAAACCCATTTAGTGCCAATTATAGTTTTACCTTTAGGAGCAGGGACCAGCTTCCATACCTTGTTTCTTTCAAACTGATTGAGCTCTTCTTGCATGGCAGTGATCCAATTGGCATCTTTTAGTGCTTCATCCACCTTCTTTGGCTCCATCAATGAAACGAAACTAGAGAACATACAAAAGTTCCCTAAGTTGTCCCATCGTGTTTGTACCCCTTTGTTGATGTCACCAATTATTTGATCATTGGGGTGACACCTAATCCACTTAGGATCATTTTTCCATGATGATTCACCTGAGTTGTTAACATCTTCAGCAGGTCCTGTTGAACAGCTCTCAAGACTGTTGTCTTGAGCCTGTTCACTTGTTAACATGTCTGACCACTGTTGAACATATCAGCAGTAGAACTAGGAAAATCAGCATTGATAGGTTCAGGACATGCAGTTGTAATTAAGTCAGTACACTTATTCACACAGGGTGTATTGACATAATCATCATCATGCCCATCATGATTAACAGGTTCCACACTGGGTTTAGTGGAAGCTTTTGAGTCCTCTTCATTGTTTGAATGCATCAGATCATCAAAGTTAAGTTCTCCTGAAACTGATTCAGGAACAGCATTGGTGGAAGCATTCTTGGACTCTTCAAAGGTGACATTGATAGATTCATCTATCACCTTTCTTTTGTTGTTGTACACTCTGTAGGCTTTGGAGATAGCAGAGTAGCCAACAAACACACCTTCATCAGCTTTTGGTTCAAACTTTGACAGTTGATCCCTTTGATTCAGAATGAAACAGGGACACCCAAACACATGGAAGTAACTAACATTTGGCTTCCTCCCTTTGAGCAGCTCATAGGGAGTCTTGTTGAACCTTTTCACCACTAAGGATCTGTTTTGGGTGAAGCAGGCAATGTTAACAGCTTCAGCCCAGAATGATGAAGGTAAACCTGATGCACACAGCATGGTTCTAGTAGCTTCAATGAGAGTTCGGTTTCTCCTTTCAGCAACTCCATTTTGTTGTGGAGTTCTTACAGCTGAAAAGTTTTGAGTGATTCCTTTCTCTTTACAGAAGTCTTCAAGAGTACTGTTTCTGAATTCAGTACCATGATCACTTCTAAGCTGCTTCACTTGGGCAGAGTTCAGCATTTCCATCTTTTTCACAAATCCAATAATTTCTTTAGCAGCCTCTCCTTTGCTCTTCAGAAAGATCACCCATGTGTACCTGGAGAACTCATCAACCATTACTAGAGTGTATCTTCTTCCGCCTAGACTTGGGACATTTACAGGTCCAAACAAGTCCATGTGGATTAAGAATAGTGGAGTATCAATATAGAAATTATGTTTGGATTTAAAAGATGTTTTTCTCTGCTTGCCTTTCTCACAAGCTGTGCATAATCTATCCTTAGCAAAGGTCATAGAAGGCAAACCTGTCACTAACTCCTTTTTACAGAGTTTGTTGATGTTCTTGAAGTTCAGATGTGACAGCCTTCTGTGCCATAGCCAGTTTAGATCAGCGTTTGTTCTTGTGAGAAAACAGGTTTCAGTTGTGGGATCAGCAGATTGCATGTCCACAACATATACACCTTTCTTTCGTTGAGCACATAGCACAACTTTGCCTTGGGGATCCAATATGTAACCCAGGTGCTCATCAAAATTAACCTTGTAGCCAGCATCACACAGTTGGCTTATGCTAACCAGGTTATGTTTTAGCCCAACCACATAGGCTACTCTTTTGAACACTGCAGCACCAGCTTTAAGGGTTCCATATCCCTCAGTAGATCCCTGTACATTGTCACCAAATGTGACTTTTGGCCCTTTTTCAGGCCTGAGATCACTCAGCAATTCTTTACAACCTGTCATGTGCCCTGAGCAGCCACTGTCCAAGTACCAAACCTGGGAAGGTTGTTTTTCCTGCAGAGTGATAAGAGAAATATTAGTCATTTTTAGGGGAACTCATCACAGAGATGTGTTCTCCTACTTCATCAACATTTGTTGATGGACTTATAATATCCACACTAATATTCCCTATTTGAATGGTATCAGCTTGGATACCACTTTCATTGACTGAGATGTTTCCAATACTGCTTGTAACAGCTGTGAGAGAACTATCAGAGTCAACAGGCCTCATGTCCTCAGATTTAGGACAGTCCTTGGCCAGATGTGTCTTCTTCCCATATTTATAACATTTTCTCTTTTTAGGATTTTTGGAAGAAGAACTTTTAGAAACACATTCTGAGTTATTTTGTTGATTCTGTTTAGCAAACTTATTACTATTTGATGAATCAACAGCTTGAGTGGAGGGTTCAATAGCCACAGCTTTGTCTGTCTCTTCTTTCCTCTCTTTAGGAGGACAGATGTCAAAGACAGGAAGATTAATTGGCTTTTGAACTTCCACAGGTTTGGGAAACTTATTCCCAAGTTTCTCAGGCTGAGCAATGGCTTTGCCTTTGCCCCTACTGAGATGTGATTTATGCTGCCTATCAGCATAATCATTATTTCTGGTTTTGAAAAATTTATTCTCATTTAAAACCAGTTTACCACTATGATTAGAAAACTTATTAGAAATCACAGCAGGTTTGCTTTCAACATGAGACTTGCCCTTGTTGAAAACAGGCTGCTTAACTTTTGAAAACTTATTTTCAAAAAGTTTAGCACCAAAAGGATTATCATGCCTTTTACCATCAGCTTTGGACCCAGAACCTGTTTTGTCAGCAGGTTTAGTATCCATCGTTGCAGTTTGGGCATGTTTTCCTTTCTTTTGCTTGTGTGAATCAGCAGAGCACTTAGCAAGCTGGTTTGATGGAGAACATACTCCAACACCAGCTTTTGAGCTAGGTTCACACAAGCTGTCAGTATTTTGAGGCCTGACAAACCTGTTTGTTGAGATTAGTTTACCATTCACTTTTTGAATAAAAGTGTTTGGAAGCTCACCAAGAGTGGGTAAATCTTCTTTCAGATTATTAATCTCAACAATGGAAGCTGCTGTGTCAAGATCCCCTCCAAGATAGGCTTGAATTTGTGCAGGGATCTGTTGGCTTATACAATGGCTGACTTTTTGTGCAGATTGGCACCAAGAGTCAACTATCTTTTGAAGCTTAGCATGCTTTATATCTGTTTCTCTCTTTTCTTCCAGTAAAATAGAGTTGATGTGTTTTAATTCATCAAGCTCAGTTTCCAACTTATGGAAACTGTCCAGTTTACTGGATTTTGTTTTAAGATCAGTTTTAAGCTTAGAGATTTCAGATAATAAAGCATCATGCTTCTCAACAGCAGCTTTCAAATCAACTAGCATATATTCAAACATTTTAATCTTTTCTTCAGAACTGTAAGCCATAAAATTTTGTACCTTATACATCATTGTAGGATTCCAGTTCTCCAAGCTGCTGAAAGCTTCAGCTTCAGCCAGATCCTGTTTGAAACTGCTTGTTGACGGGACATTAGTATTGGCCATCAGACATTGATTGTCTTCTTCATCAGATGATGAATCAGATTCCTCCCAGTCACAAGTCTCTGCCATGAGTCCCTTTTGGCGGTTGGAACCCACTGAGTTTTCCAACTTCCTCAGCTTAGCCATGGCCATAAGGTACTTAACCCTATAACCATCATCCTTGTTTGTCTTGTATGGTTTGGATGACTGACCAACAGCTTTTGACACACAGTCAGCAGCTATATGGCCAGTTTTGCCACATTTGAAGCACTCAGCCTTGGATTTATCAAATGCCTTCTTTTTGCCAGCACCTGAACTTCCTTGCAGCATGTTTCTTCCAAACCTTTTCTTGTTGAACCTTTTGACAAGCATAGCTATCATTTGCTCATCATCCTATTCAGCAAGATCTGCATTATCTTCCTCACCTGACATCTCCTCCTTATCATCATCCTGTTGATCAGGTTGAGTGAACACATCACTCACCTGATTCACAGGCTGTCTCACATTAGCCACAAAGGCTGCACCTCTTTTAGACATCTCCAGGGCATTTCTCCTCTGTTGCCTTGATTGTTCATCATTTAGTAAAGATCCATACAAGTTGACAAGATCCATACTTCTGATGGTACCTGAATTTCTTAAGATTGTTGAAAAGTAGTTCCATTCTTCAGGTAGGATGTCCAAAAACTTGTTCACCAGGGTAAGGCTGTCCTTAGTGATCCCAACAGCTTTGAGATCATTCACAAGAGCAGTAAACCTGGTGTAGGTTTCTGTGAGAGTCTCCTTTGGTTTTGCAAAGAAGAGTTCATACTGTCTAACAAGATTGTTAATCCTGTTATCCAGTGTGATTGTGGGTCCATCATAGACGGTACACAAAGTATCCCACATCTCCTTTGCTGTCTTCATTTTCTCAACCTGCTTGAACACATCATCAGGGAGAGAAATAACCAGGTTATTCCTGGCCTTTGCATCCAGAGCTACCAATCTCTTGTCTTCATCAGACCATTGAGCTTTAGCTTTCTCAAAGGTCCTGATTTCAGGAGCAGCTCCTTCAACCGCTGGAGTTATGGTAGTAACAGAGGTTGGCACATAGGGGCCCTCCATCACTATCTCTGGTAGTTGTACATCCAGATTCTCTAGATAGAGCATCATTCTGCACTTCCAGCCAGAGAAGTTTTGATGATTGAATTTTGGAGGTTTGCCCATAGAGCCATTGTCATAGTATGAGGAACCTGCAGCACTGTTGTCCATGGAAACTTGGGAGAATGAGATATCTAGAATGACACACACTCTAAACTGCTCTGATACCAGTTGTAGGTCCCGAGTGGTTCCCAAAGTATGTAGCTTTAAGCTGTAGGGGGGGAATACAGCTATTTAAAAACTACACACTATTTTCTCAATGTTTGTATGTATTATGAACAAGTTGTTAATTACAAACAGGCTTGAATGCGGAAAGGTTCAAGCTGAGATGACAGATACAACAGTATGTTCCTAGTCTAAGACAGACTCAAACTAGTTTACAATGAATACACTCACTAAGAAGCACTTACTGTGTTTACAAGACTCAGAGGGACAACTTATGTAGAACAGCTTAGACACAAAGAAACTGTATTAACGCAAGCAGGCTTGCATGCATGAAAAACACACTTGCACGTTCACTCTTGACTTCAACACTTAGCTTTTGTTGGCTTGATCTTTCTGACCTTAGAAGCTTCCTTTTATACTCACTCAGAGGATCTAAGAGAAGCTTCTTCATTGGACGGAATGAAAAAGGAGAAAGTCTTGTTGAAAAGACAACATAACATTTTCTGCACTTTCTGAAAAGCAGACTTGTCTTCTTGGGTGCAGAACTTTTGTCTTTTCACTTTGTCTACTCTTGCATTGCCTTTAACTAAATAAGGAATGTCAACTTTGCGTCTTTCTTCCTTGTAAAGGCCTATTTTGATATAAGAAAAAGGTCTGTCACCCTTTTTCAAATAACCTTTTGTCTTCATGTAACAGAACAGCTTGGGCAGGCTGAGCAGTTCTGATTTCAACTTTGTCTTCGACTTTGTAAACTGATCTTGTAGCAAAAAACAATACATGAGGACTTGGAAACACATTCCATAAAGTGTTTAGCCTGTTCACAAAGAACAGGTTCTGTTCACAAAGAACAGAACACTTGTAAACTGCCCCAAGCTGCTCATCAGTGTAGAGCAGCGTAGACAGTTTATGTTCAGCCTGTTCAGCAGACTGAACAGCTTGAGCAAAACTGCCTTTGTTGCAACACATGTAACACATAGAACAGCTTTAGACTGATATTGCAAATCTTTTTCAGGTTTCAATAAGGCATATAACAGGCCTTAAATTCAACCTTCAAAAGCATCAACAGGTTTGATTAATAATGTCCCCCTCAGATGCAGAACAGGTTTGACTGAGGCATTTTTGTGCCTAACAATCTCCCCCTATTTGCAATAACCAGTCTAAGCTGGCCTTATCAAAAGTCACTACATATTTTTACAGTACATTTGTTGAAATAAAATTACAACATCAACATAAAGTAAAAGATTAGTTTATATACACTGATTTTTTATTACATTAGAACAACACATGTTCTTACAAAAGTACAACTGATTGACTGATGTATATTACAACTAATGTAACATAGAAAATTACAACAAATGTAAATAAAGTACAACAAATGTACATTGGACTGTTTTTGTTGGGAACAAATAATGGTAAGCCAGTCCAACTGATGGACAACTTCCATTCTTCACCTACATAGATGGTAAATGGACTTCATCACACTGGAGGGGGATCTTGAAACATCTTTTCCAGCTCTTCCCTTGTTTCCTCAAGTTCTTGAACTTCACTTCTTATTATCATGAACTTGGGATCTTCAAGTTCACCTCTCTCAAAGAAGCCTCTGAGCTGATCCCAGACGGCTGCTCTCCACTTACTAGACTGCCTGAATGAAACTGCAAGTCTGAAGGCCACAAGTTGTCTCAGATCCACTTTGTATAGATCTGAAGCTCTTTGAAAGCATTTCTTCTGAGTTAAGGGATCTACAAAAAATGCCCCCAGCTCAGGCTCTTCAATAATCTTGGCATCTTCAAACTCTATTCCACTAGGCAGGCTGTGATCAACTCCCTTCATTTCAATGGCATAATCGCCTTGTTCAATCAGTGCAAGGAGTAGTTCCAGTTCAGTGTCCTTCCTTGTCCTCCTGGCTTTTATCTTGGGATATGTCACAGAGACACCCTCACTTATATCAGTTGAGATCAGGCCAAGATCTTTCACTCTCTCCAATAACTTTTTCACGTATGCCCTGATAGTCTTAGCCGTTTCTGACTTTGACTAGCTCAGGGCAACTGCTAGTTCCACCCATTCCTTGTATCCCATTTGGGCAACATCAGTGTGATCATAAGATGCCAGCTCAGGGCCTGTTGAACCCATCCTGGAAAATTGCAGTTTCCACTGTTTGCCTTTTCTTGAAATAGGAACAGCTTTAACAATTGGTTCCTTAGCAAGTCTTCGGTCAGCAATATGAAACTTCTTTCTTGCCAGGTTGTCAAAATGGAATTGGGTTCTAGCAGAGGGTACTTGAGTTTTGGTCACTGAGGCCAGAACACCCTTTTCTTTTTCTGCTTCCTTTTCCTCTGCTGATCCCTTAGCAGCTTCCAGAATTTTCTCTTGCACAACAAGAGAGGACATCTTAACTTTCCTTGCCTCTTGAAGTGCAAAAGACTTAGCAGCTTTTGCAGACTCTTCTTCTTTTCTTAAAGCTTCCAGGGCTTGAATCTGTTCTTCTCTAAATTCAAAATACTTATGCATAGGAAGACCCATTTCTTTGGCCCTGGCTTTGGGAAATTGGATTTCTGCTGCTTTTTGTTGTAGAGGATCAGTTGCTGCTATTGCTTTACCTTTAGCTACTTTAGTGATAGCGCTTCAGGACTTTCCTCCTCCTCTTCTTCTTCTTCTAAGATCAGATGCCTCCTTCTGCTGCTTGGCCTGCCCTCAGGAATAGATTCCTCCCCCTTAGATTGAGCAGGGATTGGAGATTCAACCTGAGTAGACTGAGCAGCATGGGAGGCACCCTCCGGTGTACCTGTTGAAGCTCCTGCTTATTGACCAGCTTGTGCTGCAGGCACTGGTTTCTCCTTAGGAGAAGAAGTTTTCACCCCCTTAGACTTAGTCTTAGAGGCAGACGACTTCTCCCCCTTTGAAGGAGATGGACCAGCACCTTCAACACCTGGTCTACCTGAAGACACAAAGTCATCAGGCTTGCCAGCAGTTTTGGCAGCAGGCCTGGGGCCAACAAGGCTATTCACTAAGAATGCCAAGTTGTCCTTTACCTCTGCAAGCTGGGTAAGACAGGACTGAAGAGAAGAGGATTGGGTATCAGCAAGGGAGGTCAGCTTAACAATGTTTTCCCTATCAGACTCGGTGAACAACAAATTTTGAAGCTGTGCAAGATGTAATTCGAGAGAATCTTGCACATCAGCAAGGTTGGATGACACAGAATTGGAAAGGGAGTTAATGAGGTTGTTCAAGCTGGCCAGAGTAGTAGGAAGAGTAGTGTTGCAAGAAGTTAGGAGAGATGACAGCTGTTGAGAAATGGCTGTCATTGAGGACACAGAGTCCTGTTGTAGTGAAAGAATTGAGGATAGGGAGGTGGACACATTTTGCAGCAGTGCAGTGAGTGCAAGCAGCTGTGGAGAATTATCTGGTTGTGGAGTGGCAGGGAAGGAATCCTTGAACAAATCAAAGAATCCCTTAAGCTGTTCAGACACAGAGTCTGAAATGAGAGAGGGTAGAGAGGTCATAGAGGTTTCTAAAGAACCAACTTTGTTGGTCAGCAAAGAAAGCTGATCCTTCAAAGGCAGGTCTTTAGGAGATGGAGGTGTATGGGTTGACTGTTTAGATTGGGTAGATGGAGAAGATGATGATGAGGCTGGTGTATGAGGATGTGATGGAGAGGGAAGAGGAACATTGGATAGAAGCTCCATAGCTTGGGCAAAAGTAATGTGGCCCACCTTGGAGGGGTCAAAGGGTCCTTCAGCAGCAGCTGTAGCTGCATCACCAGGAAGAGGGGTTGATGTTTTGGGCCTTTCAGATGCTGCTTGTGTTGCAACATCTTCATGAAGACCAGTGGGTGTTCCCTCTACAGTGCCTTGGTGTAAAAGCACCTCATCATTGGGAGATGGGATATGCATTTCAACATCAGCAGTGGTGAAATCTGCTGATGGAGTTTGCATGGAGGGAGCAGCCTCACCAGAGGGATGGTATGATCCCTGAGGTTCATCAGCTTGGGTTGTTGGTCCCTCAGCAGCTGTTTGGTGTAGAACAGCTGTATCATGGGGAGCAGAAGTTTGAGGCTGAGCTGCTGATTGGTCTATAACAGCAGCGTGGGCACCTCGTGCAGACTCAGGGTGTGAAGAGATGTAACAACCTAACTTTTGACCCAGTTATAAATTCAGTATTTTGAACCCATAATGTAATAATGTTACATTATTTGAATTATAGTTTAATTAGGTTATGAAATATTTAATTAAATTATATAAATATTTATATATTATGAATTAATAAATTATTAAAGATAATTAAATAAAAGAGATATAATATACAAAAATGAAAGTGGATTAACTAGCAAATATAACTAGATGAAGTATATAAATGTGATTTATTTCAATAAAATCAGATTCTCTCTCTCTCTACTCTCTCTCTACCTTCTCTCTAAATTTTCTCCCAAACCGACCGTCCGATTATCAAGATATTTATATCGTTAGAAAGATCTCGGAGAATACTATACGAATCTACTATCTCCTGCGTGATTTCATACGAATTTGAGGTAAGAATTGATATTTTTACGTTTTTATATATTTCGGTATTTTCGAATTTATTAGTTTTATGAAATTTAAAGCTATTTTTATGGAGTTTAACTAGAATAAGTATAATATAATCGAACATAGGCTTAATATTTATCATATTTGTGATTTATGCCTTAGAAATTCTTGTTCTAGAGCTGTAAATATGAACAAACTCGAGTTACCAAGAACAAACTCGAAATACATAGAACAAACTAGAAATTTAATTAAATTCGACTTATATTCGAATCTATCCATTAGATTCCAAATGTCAATCAAATTCGAAAAAGTACTTCGAATTTAATCTCACTATCTGATTGTGTACATAAGTTTGATCAAGGATTCAATTTTGACTCACATTTGAATATTAAATTGCATTTTCAAACTTAATTCATTCAAAGTTTGTTAATATATTTGAAATTAACAATTAGTTTGAATTTAACATATATATATATATTCGAATATATTGAATAAAATACTTATAAATTAACAAAATAATTAGCAAAATGATTATTATATATATATATATATATATATATATATATATATATATATATATATATATATATATATATATATATATATATATATATATATATATATATATATATATATATATATATGTACCAACCTTTTGAGAATAATAATAAAACAAAGAATGATTTATGAATGAGCAAGTTATCAGAATCAGATAAAATAAAGATTTAAAGACTGAAAGATAATGATATTAATATGATTTGACATGATAATTCTGGACAGGTTCAGTGAAATTCTGAACAAAAGATTTTAAGATTTATAAAGCGGGTCAAAGATTTGAATTGACAGAGAACAGATTGAGATAAAATCCTGGGATAACCCAGGTGGCAGATTTTACATCTGTTTGATAAAGACCCAACACCGTGAGTTATAGATATTCAGATTTAACATGCTTGAAATTCCGGTTGAGACATATTGTTGATGTTAGCTTGATTTGACATTCATTTATCAGCTGGATTGTGACCTGTGCACACCATGGATGGGTGTTGCCCAGCAGATCATGAAAGCTATTTGACTTATCACTTCATATGATATTGCTTTTACAGTTCATTTCAGATATTGCTTTAAGATTACTGCTATCATGACTATGAATACTTATGCTTCATCATTGCATATACTTTGACGTTTGATTCAGCTTGATTAGCCTTATTGGTCTATTGTTCTAGACCTGGCTATTTCACCAGTTCTATTGAACTTGGTAATGACCTCCGATGTTCCGCCACGTTGATTTACTTGTAGCTAGCCCAGTATGTGGCTGATCCCCCCGATTTAAGCGTGAGCGTGGCCTGAGCATCATCCGACTCTATGACTTCTATGTCTCAATCATGAGGGCTGTAGCGGCAGCCAAGACATATCACGCTAGACTGATGATCCGCTTGACATGCATGTTAATTTAAAAATCTATTTACTCACTAAGCATTGCTTACGGTTGCTACATTATAATTTTTACAGGAAAAGACAAAGGAAAATCACCTGCCGGACCTAGTTCTTAGGTCTTACACGATCAAGACAGAAGTATCATAGACCTCTACTCAGCGAACTCATTTTGGTACTAATTGGATGATGATGATATTATGGTGATCTGGGTAGATTTATTTTGATAATATGATGATATTAATTAGATTAGACTTGTGCCCTTTATAAGTTTAATTTGAAAACCGTAAAACTGTATTAAAGTTAATCCTAATATGCTTGTACTGTAATTTAATATTCCGCAATTAATTACTCTATCTTAGTTTGATTGATATCGTATTGCATGATGTGGGACCTAGACTCGTGAGAACTGCCCCGTAAGGGGTGGTCTTCACAGGATGGTATCAGAGCCCATAGTTTGAGTGAATCAAGTATTACGTGAGTATACTTGGTCTCAAACTGAAGCAATACATATGTATCAATCATTTAGGTGGTTTGAACTGAGATAGGATGTGCAGACTGTTAGGATGGGAAAAGAATACATAGATCTAAGTCTATAAACTGATAGTTAATTGATTTTAATTTTCAGTTAAGATGTCAGGATCAGGATCAGGTGACATTCCCAGCAACATGACCCCACAACAAATGTTCGAAATGATGCAACAACTATTAGCCCAACATTCAGAACAACAAAATAAGACAATGCAAGAACAGTTTCAGGCCAGAGATGAGGCCGAAGCTAAAAGACGTAATGATAAGAAAAATAAGCGAAAAGATAAGCAAGTCCAGAATGAAGAATCTGATTCTGATAACTCTACTCCTGAAACCCAAATCGAGCAGCCTAAAGGCTGTAAGTTCAAGGACTTCAAAGCGAGCGGTGACCTTAACATTGAGGGTACAGTGAATCCGATTCAGGCGATGGATTGGATCAGCCATATCGAAGAGATTTTCAGAATCTCTGATTGCTTAGATTCAAAGAAAGTGAGCTATGCGTCTGCGTTATTTGTTGGAGCTGCTCGTGCATGGTGGAAGACCCAGAGAAGTCTCTATGGCGAAGAAGTTATACAGACTTTAGAGTGGAACCAGTTCCTAGATATGTTCAACGCAAAATATTGTCCGATCGACCAACAAGATAAAATGGAGGTTCAACTGATGCAGCTGAGTCAGGGAAACAAAACTGCTGACGAATATGAGCATGAATTCTCACGACTATGCGGCTACTCCTCGTATCAAGTAGCTACTGAAGAAAGGAAGATGAATAGATTCCGTGGAGGACTCAACCCAAGATACCGGCACCCGATGAGTGCGATAAAGTATAAGTCCTATCTGGAAATGGTGGAAGCGGCCAAACAGATCGAGAGAGGATACCTAGAATATGGCGATCAGCTTTATGCTCCATCAGCTTATTCAACATGTCTTTCTCCTCCGAAGAAGCAGAGATTCGGCAGATTCTTCAGGCCAAACAAATCTCAGACCCAGCAATCTCAACAATCCCAACCGAAAGCGCAAGCCTACTCATTGACAAACGAGCCACGATTCTGCAAGCGATGCAGAAAGTCACATATGGGGCTATGTAACCCAGATGACGTCACATGTTTTGCTTGCAGTAGAATTGGTCACAGCAGCGAAGAGTGCCCACAGCAAGGACGTGGATGTGCAAAGTGCGGGAAAAGAGGACATTTTATGTACCAGTGTCGAAGCGGGCAACGATTTCAATCACAGTCGTCAGCTGGAGGATCTATGATGAAGAGTTCAGCTGCTACTCCGACCGCAAGGACTCGAGCTTTTCAAATAACAGCTGAGGAAGCAAAAGAAACACCTGACGCAGTTACCGGTACGTTCATGCTTAACTCACTTCCTGCTCGCGTATTATTTGATTCTGGTGCTAGTCGTTCCTTCATATCAACTACTTTCGCTCAAAGATTATATAAATCTCCCTCGAAGCTTCCCGTGATACTTGATATTGAGACAGCCAGTAACAACTACGTTATGGCTGATTCTGTATACCAAAACTGCACTTTACTCGTCGATAACATCGTATTCAACCTCGACCTTATCCCGATTCCGTTGAAAGAGTTTGACGTCATCATCGGCATGGATTGGCTAATGAATAACGGGGCTACGATCGTCTGCAATCGGCGAATCATCAGAATTAGGTCTTCAGACGGCCGAGTATTGGAAATCAAAGGCGAAAAGCGAAAAGGTGATCACTGCTTCATTTCTGTTGATAAAGCGTATAAGTATCTATCTAAGGGTCACGAATCGTATTTATGCTACGTCTTATCTGAATTTAACTCTGAAGCCCAAAAGAAATCCTTATCTGATATCCCTATCGTCTGTGAGTTCCCAGACGTATTTCCTCATGATATTTCTGGAGTGCCACCGAAACGTCAAGTTGACTTCGATATTGACTTGGTTCCTGGTGCGGCTCCTATTGCCAAAGATCCCTACAGACTTGCACCTGCAGAAATCCAGGAAATGTCAAAGCAGTTGCAAGAGCTGTTAGAGAAGGGTTTTATCCGACCGAGTTCATCTCCGTGGGGTGCACCTGTTTTATTTGTCAAAAAGAAAGACGAAACTTTCCGTATGTGCATCGACTACCGCGAGTTGAACAAAGTTACTATAAAGAATAAATATCCTCTGCCCAGAATCGATGATCTGTTTGATCAGCTACAAGGAGCTAGCTACTTCTCAAAAATCGATCTTCGTTCTGGGTATCATCAATTAAAAGTCAGAGATTAGGATATTCCGAAGACAGCCTTCCGAACAAGATACGGTCATTACGAATTTCTCGTGATGCCGTTCGGTTTAACGAATGCACCAGCGGCGTTCATGGATTTCATGAATCGCGTGTGCAGACCGATGCTGGATAAGTCAGTTATCGTATTCATAGACGATATTCTGATTTACTCCAAAACGGAGGCTGATCATGCTATTCATTTGCGGCAATTGCTAGAGTTACTGAGAAAAGAAAGACTCTATGCAAAATTTTCTAAGTGCGAATTCTGGCTCAGACAGGTATAACTTTACATTGTCTTGAGCTATTCCTTAAGAGTTCTTTGATTGAACAAAACTTGAAACTCTACTTTGTTGCTTTTATAGATTCAATTCCTTGGTCATGTTGTTTCTGGCGAAGGTATTTCCGTCGATCCATCTAAAGTCGAGGCTGTTCAAAAATGGCAAACGCCTCTGAAATAAGAAGTTTCCTTGGATTGGCCGGTTACTATCGGCGATTCATAAAGGACTTCTCAAAGATTGCTGTACCACTTACGATGTTAACACGAAAGAATACACCTTTCGTGTGGGCTGATAAACAGCAGGAGGCATTTGAAACGTTGAAACAGAAACTGATTCAAGCACCGATCCTAGCTTTACCAGAAGGCAATGAAGATTTTGTCGTTTACAGCGACGCATCTGGTACTGGCTTAGGATGTGTTCTAATACAAAGGGGAAAAGTAATTGCCTACGCTTCAAGGCAATTGAAAGACTACGAGAGAAGTGCACCAACTCATGATCTTGAGTTGGCTGCCATTACCTTTGCACTGAAGATCTGGCGTCACTATCTCTATGGGACTCGGTGTCAGCTTTACACCGATCACAAGAGTCTCAAGCATCTATTTACTCAAAAGGATCTGAATATGAAACAACGTCGGTCCTTGGAGCTTATCAAGGACTATGATTGCGAGATCCTGTATCATCCCGGCAAAGCTAATGTTGTCGCGGATGCTTTGAGTAGAAAAGTTTATCCAGAAAAGTGCTGTTATGCCCTAACTCCGGTTATATTCTCTTCTGATCTTATTGAAGACATCCGAGTTGCTCAAGCTGAAGCACTAAAAGAAGAGAATCTCTGTTTTGAAAATCTTAAAGGGCAGTTACAATTTCTAACTCTGAATCATTTGGGACATCATTGTCTCAAGGGAAACCGAATATGGGTTCCTAAGTATGGTTCAATTCGCAGCACTCTTCTATCCGAAGCTCACAAGTCCAAATTATTTGTTCATCCTGGCAGCTCAAAGATGTATTTCGATCTGAAAGAAGAATACTGGTGGCCAGGAATGAAGAAAGACATTGGTAAATGTGTTGAAAGCTGCAGAGTCTGTCAGATGGTAAATGCAGAACATCAGAAACCCTTCGGGGATATGCAACCACTGCCAGTTCCTGAGTGGAAGTGGGAGCATATTACTATGGATTTCATCACAAAGCTGCCGAAAACCAAGAGACAGCACGACTCCATCTGGGTAGTCGTGGACAGATTAACGAAGTCAGCTCATTTCATACCGATCAAAGAGACGTATTCTCTTGATAGATTGGCACAACTATACATCACTGAAATAATTTCTCGTCACGGTGTGCCAAAGTCTATTGTATCAGATCGTGATAGTCGTTTCACATCTAGATTCTGGCAAGCTCTACAAGACGGTATGGGTACTCGGATCTCTATGAGTACTGCTTATCATCCTAATGCAGATGGCCAGAGTGAGCGTACTATCCTAACTCTTGAAGATATGCTTCATGCCTGCGTTCTTGATCTAGGTGGGAACTGGGATGACCACTTGCCTTTGGTCGAATTCTCATATAATAACAGTTATCATTCTACGATCAAGATGGCTCCTTTTGAAGCTTTATATGGAAGAAAGTGCAGAACTCCTACCTGTTGGCACGAAACAGGCGAATCGCCAATAGCGGGTCCTGCCCTTCTACAGTTGACTCACAAGAATATTCAACTCGTTAGAAGAAACATACTTGAAGCTCAAAGCAGGCAGAAGTCATATTATGACAATCGACACAGATCAATAAGTTTTGCGGTTAACGATTGGGTGATGCTGAAAGTATCTCCAATGAAGAATGTGGTAAGATTCATAAAGCGAAACAAGCTAGCTCCGAGATTCATCGGTCCGTTCAAGATTGTTGAAAATATAGGAAATCAATCTTATCGTCTTGAACTGCCAGCGGACTTATCTGGAATACATCCTGTATTCCATGTTAGTCACTTGAGAAAGAGCTTAGCAGACGAAAGAGAAGTTCAAATACCACATGTTAACTTGCAGATTGATGAGAAGCTTCACGTGGTTGAAGAGCTAGAACGTATTCTGGACTCGAAGACCAAAAAGCTTCAGAATAAAGAGTTACAGATGGTGCTCGTCCACTGGAAACACCACAAAGGTTCGCATCAGTCTTGGGAATCCAGAGATGTCATGAAAGCTACTTATCCCAGTCTGTTCGAACATAGCTAACTTCGAGGACGAAGTTTGTGCGTGGTGGAGCCCATTCTGTAACAACCTAACTTTTGACCCAGTTATAAATTCAGTATTTTGAACCGATAATGTAATAATGTTACATTATTTGAATTATAGTTTAATTAGGTTATGAAATATTTAATTAAATTATATAAATATTTATATATTATGAATTAATAAATTATTAAAGATAATTAAATAAAAGAGATATAATATACAAAAATGAAAGTGGGTTAATGTAAGGTCTACCACTGCAAGATCTATCTAGACGCGGATCCGTGAACGAGTGCGGAATCCTCGTTGACGGTTAGACGGACAACTCTCAACCACGAAACACGGAGACTATTAGACAATGAACGAACGACACACGAACGATCCTACGAACTAATTCTCTCCGAAACAGCACTCACCTAGCTGATAAACTCGAGATCGCCTTAAGCTTAATTCCTCACGAATTCTGCTAAAAGTCTGCTAATGACTCGAGTCTATCCCTAATTATAGACCCTGATTCGAGTCTGATCTGGGCCAAACTCGAATCTAGCCCAAGGCCCATTCGAGTCTGTCCACAAGGACACTCTCGAATCTGGCACATTCGAATCTAAGGTCACATTCGAATCTATCACAGATTCGAATGTCTTCCCTTATGCAATTCGAATCTAGCCAAAACACTTAAACACTTTAAGTGATGAAACTTATGTTATTACCTTATGATTGATTTTAATCTTTGTTCTTTATGTTTGAACTTCTTGTAATACGTTACATCAAGTTCAAACATACAAACACTAATAAATATCAACCATATATAACCTATATATCAAAACACTTGTTAAAATCACAATGCAATATCAATTAGACTGCTATCGTCACACAGGATGTACCAACAGACTCCCCCTTGACGATAGCTTCTAATAAATCACACAATTGATTTAAGAACTTTGTTTATTTATTGATTCAAAATACTACCAGCATACAAACCTTTCTCGACACATACCTTGACTACATTTTCATACTTACTAGCTTCACCATCCATATGTGTGTCACTGGAGATCTTACAATTATACAAAATCTGAAGATCTTCTTTAGAGAGGTTTACCAGGTGAAGCGGGTCGTAGACTCTAAGAATGACTTTTTCTTCAAAATCTTCCATAACTGCTTCCCCGGTCTCAGTATCGGCGTACCACCAATGTAGATTCTACAAAACATTCTGTGGCATTCGCTTTAGAGGCACCTTCCTCAGACATCTGACTGGTTTGTACTGAATTCTCATCCAAGGTCGGCCGGTAAGAGGATCTATCCTTGAAGGATCTTGTCGGCCGGTAAGAGGATCTATCCTTGAAGGATCTTCTACTCTTTTTCCCATTCTTGGATTCAGACGTACGAATTTTCTGGATCTTCCCTCTTTTCTTATGATTTTCTCTATTAAGTCTGCATAGGGATCATTCCCGATGTTGATCAGATCCTTCCAAGCTAACGCTTTGATCTCGACCTTTGGTAGTGTATTGAAAGCTCTTAGAGTACGCCTTAAGTACTGAAGTCCGTCTTTTCTCTTGATTATAAAAAGCTGCAGTTCTCGATCGAAGAACTAGCTCAATATGCTTCCAGACAACTTTCCTGTACCAGGCACTCTCATTGTTTTCTTAAGCTCTAATTCTTTCTGTTCAGCCCTGAACCATAATTTTCGTTTCTGTTCATTTGAAAGCTCTCTAGCCGGTTCTTCTGTTGATGGCTGAGCATTCAACGCCGCATTAACAATATCTACGTTAACAATATTCTCCCCATCTATCATGTAAGTGTCTGTGATGGGATTCTACTGCACAACTATTTCGTCAGCTTCATCATCCTCATCAGCTACTACTTCATCATCAGATTGCCAGTCAACTATTTCTTCCGGCACAAACTCACCTTCTTCAAGCTCTTCATCTTCATAATCAAAACCTACATCCATTGGATCATCATCGAGATCCATAAGCGCGTCAATCATCTCACTGATTTCAAAGTCTGTAGGCTGTTTTGATGAACTAGCTTCTCCCATTTCTCCTTCACCTTGACTAGGCTCCCCCTGAACTTGTGTAGCTTGAGCTGCAGGAAAATCTACAGGCTCATTCTCCTTACGTGCACCGGGATCATTGCCTTCGTCATCATCCTCTCTACGCTGCACCTCCTGATCCCTACAACTTGTCTCCCCCTGAGCTTGTATATTTTTCATGAGCTGCTCAAGGAGGGACCTCATTGATCGGATCTCTGAAGACTGATCTGCAATAAAAGATTTTAATTTTGTGTTTTCGTCCCTTACATTCTCCACAATCTTCCTTAATTCGGCATTGTCCTTGTCAAGATTTGCGTTATGCGCCTGGAGCTCGCCGACAGCCTTTGTTAGGGTTAAGATCTAAACATGCTGGAAGTCAACACGTCCCTTGAGTTGCACAAACCTCTGATTTTCAGCATAGGCGGTTGAGGTAGATGGAATGGACTGAATGGGAGAAGGGATGAATGGTGGTGGAATATATGGCTCATGATGCTGAGGTGGCGGTGATGGTGGAGCGGTGGATTGTGGTTGGGATAGGGTTTGAGACTGTTGGGCTTCGGATGCTGATGTTGACCCTTGCATGAACCGGTGACGCTTGGCCCTCTGCCTAGTCACCAATGGAGCAACTTCCTCCTCTTCGAAGTCTGAATCCTCAGATTCCCTTTCCTCTCTCCTCCTCGATCCTGCTGCTTCATTCACTATCAACCTAGATCCATAGGTTCCGATGTGAATACTGGGATCTGCAGCCACTGATTCGGGAGCTTCAACCTCCTGCTCCTCCATATCATCTGAGTCTGAATCTGATGAGGTCAAATCTTTATCCGCCCTCTCTGGCTCATATTCCTCTACATCTCTAAAAACATCATCTTCACCTTCTGGTGGACTGAGCAGCTCACCCACTAATGCTGCGGCCACGTCTTCGTTTGCATGGGGTCCTGATGCCCATATTTCTTCTAGAGTTTGCACGATTTGCTCAGATTCAGGAACTGCACTTGAAGGCCCTGCTTCCTGTACTTGGGGCTGCTCACTTGTAGAAGGCCTTGATGCCTGGATTTGACTCGCGGCTGGTCTCTGACGGTATCTTGGAGCACGCGGCTGATGTTGTTGTTGACGTTGTTGTTGTTGTTGTTGTTGTTGTTGTTGTTGTTGTTGTGGAAACTCAACGACCCCTGCCCAGTTGGCATCTTCCGGGGCTTGAAAATCCCTATCCACAATGGCTCCGAACAATGGACGAGCAATAGGAACAACCAATCTTCCTCGGTGTGAGGAACAATCAGCGAAAATCCGTTTGTCCATAATGTTAACATTCAGAAAGTCATTTGACGGCGGCAAGTTTGGCAAGAAGTGCCTTATCATCATCATAATGAATCTTGGGTACAGCAAAAATCTTTCCCTTTCTGGAGCCGCAATCTGATGAACGAACTCCGAGAAGAACATCTGTGAAAAGCTGAATTTCCGATTGTATACCAATGCAATAACTCCAGATTGGAACTTTGACACTATATAGTCAAATCCTGCTTTCTTCGGCGCAAAACAGACCATGAATACATGCACCAAGAATCTCCATTGCCCAATCAGGCCACTCTTCATGTATGACGACTTTGCCACATTTAAACTGTATCCCATCCTCAGAAAAGCAGTCTGCCTAATACTTAACGGAAAGTCAATAGGCCCATCTTCTTGTTCCTGAGATCCCAACTGCAGAACCTGACGCAACATGTCTGTAGAAAAGACTAACGGCTGTCAAGCGATTCTAGTTCTTAGAACTGTCGGGGTGACAGTGCAATCAACTTGTAAATGCTCGTAAAACTGCCATACATATGAAAGCACTATTGGGATGTTATGGTACAGAGCAAAGCTAATCCTAGATTCAGCTAGGAAATCCAATACTTGGCGATAACCCTGCGCCTCAGGGATATTATTGTCAGGATTAAGGACCGTATTATGCTTCGGGACAAATGCTCGAACCGCCATTTCTACAAAATAAACAAAATTGTTAGACTCATTAAAAACCAATAAACTTGTTTAAATTCAAATTTGTTTTATTTTGTACTTGTTTAAGTACAAAATCTAACACAATTAAATTTCTACAAGTTTAATAAAATTTAAATTAACTACAGTAAATAAAGCACAGATTCGAAGGAAGCAGATTCGAATGTAACAGATTCGAATAAGTCTCTGTTCGAGTCTAATGACAGATTCGAAGTCCCTGAGCTTCTCGAATCTAATGACAGATTCGAGAAAATCCTTATGAACATATTCGAGAACCCGACGTCCATTATTTCAACAAAAACTCAAGATTTTAACCATTTTGAACTTAGCAAATCACATACATTAGTTCAACTAGGTTCTAATCATTGATTTATGCTTTTAATTTGATCTTTTATAGGTCCAAACTTGGTAATTTAGCAAAAACCCTATTTCGACCCATAAAACTTCAAAATTCGATGATTTAGCCTAAAATTGTGTATAAAACTACACAAATCTTGTACAATCCGGTTGATTATACCTAGAAGTATCTGTAGAATCGAAACACCAAGTAAGAGACTCGACAAAATGTCGTGTATGAGAATTACGATAGATTCGAGATTAGATTCGAAATCGCCTTTTAGACTCGAGTGAATAGATTCGAAAACAGTAAGTCTTAAATGACTTCACTGTTGACCTATATATACCACCCACCCTCGATTCTAAGCATAGATTCGAATCTACTGACAGATTCGAAGTACTCCTTATTCGAGTCTGTCTTAGATTCGAAACCACCAACACTTAGAAAAATTTCAAAAATTTTGAAATAATTTCAACTTTTCCAACCTTTTTCTACGGTATCGTGTAACCAGATAAACTATGCCAATTCTTTTACCCTAAGCTCAAGATAGTTCACGCAATGTTTATTTTATCCAACTATGAATGCACCCTCAGTAACTTTTGACCTTTTACCTAAGTAAAAATTAAACTAAACTAAAATAAAATAAAATAAACCAAGGTAACAATAAAATAAAATAAAATAAAATAAAATTTTGACCAAAAAATTTAATCTAGACTTAAGCTATACTAAAAAAATTTACAAGCTAAGCTAAATACTAAACAACATATTTTTGATGAGTATAGTCTGAGAGAGGTTCAATCAGATAGCGATGTCTGATACTAACTTTCAGTACTTAAACTTTCACACTTAGGAATTTTTGATTCTTTTGATTGTTTGTCGTGACATACCTATTTAGCCGATTGTTGGTATTGTACCCCGTTAAATATTCTACATTCGGAATATCCCTTGGCCTTTTTATTTATCAGGAAATTATCTTACGTGACTCAGACATAGACATACTTTTATGATCAAGGCACACAGACAAAGATTCTAACTTGTTGGTATTTGCAAACTTTCTTTAAAAGACAAACATCGGACACAGGTCTGTATTTTCATACAACAAAGTGTCTTAGTTCGACTTAAGGTTTATTTTTAAAGTTAGCAAACAGCGGTGACAGGTCTGTACTGACGTACAACAAAGCGACATATCTGCTAACCCGAATCTAAACAGAGACAACAGGTCTGTACTTACGTACAACAGAGTTGCATGTTTTCGACTCTCAGTTTTATATGATATTTCTATTCTTTCCATTTTCAGATGTATTTAATGTTGCCATACATCCCCAGAAAGTTTGCATACCTCATTTAGACTCAAAGTTTGTATGTCTTGTACATAAAAATTAAGACCGATTGGTCGTACATCTAAGTTAGTGACACGCTTGACTTTTTCTAGATTATTTTATTAGCCTTGAGATTCCCTAGATGTATTATGCCTACCAACACATCAAACTAAAATAAAGTATAACACTTAGAATTAGTTGCATTATGTGTGAAAGCCTAAACACTTAGAGTCTGTAACGACAGTGCTAATTTTCGTCACTTTGAACCTATGTATCTAAGACTTAACTCTTTTTTCTGATATTCTCTTTTTTTGTATTTTTGTAATTTTCTCTTTTTTTTCTTTTGTTTTTCATAAGAAAAGCAGTAAAATAAGCTAACCTACTAACTTACTAAAAATAGAAACTTTCCTAAATTAGCAGACTACTGTAAAGAAAGAAATACTACGACTCTAAAAGAAAATAAACTTACTACTCCTAAGGCCAACTTACTCTGGGTTGCGCATTCCATTTAGTTGAATTAAATACTCAAACCGTGACTTATCAAACGCTTTGGCAAATAAATCTGCATTATTATCTTCTGTTGCCACTTTTACCAGTTTGATTAAGTTCTTTTCAGCACAATCACGAATAAAATGATGCCTAATGTCTATGTGCTTTGTTTTGTTTTGTTTGACTGGATTATTAGTTATAGAAATAGTAGACTGGTTATCTATCCTAATTGGAGTTTGAGTGTAAGCCAAACCGTAATCCCGCAATTGTTGTTGTATCCACAGAACCTGTGAGCAGCAACTACCAGCAGCAACATACTCGGCCTCGCACGTTGACACGGCTACCGACGTTTGTTTCTTGCATTGCCAGGACACCAGTCTCCCTCCTAGGAACTGACAACCTCCAGTCGTTGATTTGCGCGTCAAGCTGCATCCTCCGTAGTCAGAATCTGTGAACGCCTCCAACTCTAGATCTCCCTCTGCGTGATACCAAAGTCCCAGCTTTGGTTTCGACTTGAGGTATCGTAGAATCCGCTTCACAGCTTTCATATGAATCTCCTCCGGATTCGCTTGAAACCTTGCACAAATACAAACAGCAAACATAATATCAGGTCTTGAAGCAGTTAAATACATAAGTGACCCAATCATGGCCCTATATAAAGTCGGATCCACATCGGTATCACTTTCAGTACCGGCCCGAGATTGTGATTCACTTGAATCGGCGTGCTGAAATGGGCAGTCAACTTAGTTCCCTCCATCCCAAACCGTTCTAATATGTCATAGACATACTTAGTTTGATGGATAAACATTCCTTCCTTCTTCTGGTCAACTTGTAACCCCAAAAAGAAATTCAACTCCCCCATAGCACTCATCTCGAACTTAGACTTCATCACCTTCTCGAAATCTTTGCACATCTGTTCGTCTGATGATCCAAAAATGATATCATCGACGTACACTTGTACCAAGATAAAGTGATCACCCTTCCTCTTCACAAACAGATATCTATCCTACCCCTTTCAAAACCATTTTCTAAAAGATGGTTGGATAAAGTCTCATACCACGCCCTAGGTGCCTGATGTAATCCATAAAGAGCCTTATCTAAGCGATATACTCTATCAGGATATTTTGGATCTGTAAATCCGGGCGGTTGTTCTACATACACCAACTCCTTCACTTTCCCATACAGGAAAGCACTCTTAACATCTAGTTGATATACCTTAAAGCCTTTGAAGGAGGCAAACGCTAGAAACAACCTAATGGCTTCCAGCCTTGCTACTGGTGCAAAAACTTCGTTGTAATCGATTCCCTCCTCTTGGTTGAAACCCTTTACAACTAATCTAGCCATGTTGCGCGTGACTATACCCCGATCGTCTCTTTTGCACTTAAAAACCCATTTGCTTCCTATTGCTATTTCCCCTCGAGGTAACGGAACTAACTCCCACACTTCTAGTTTCCTAAATTGCGAAAGTTCTTCCTGCATCGCTTCAACCCAAGAGTTGTCCTTAAGTGCCATTTGCACATTTTTGGGCTCTACTTGCGATATGAAACACGAATATAGACATGTGTGATATGCCTCGGAGTCGTTTATCATCGACAACAACACAGTGTTGTTATTTACACTACTCCGAGTCCTCACACCCTTGTTAGGATTTCCTATGATGCTTTCTATTGGATGGTTCTTGTTAATCCTAGAGGTCTCTATATCATCAACTCTTAGATTATCTCCTAAGTTGGATCCTATTTCACCTAATGGGGGAACAGGCTCAGCTTCTACATTTTCCTCCTCACGGACGTTTTTCTCAGAGTTGGAACTCGATGCTTGAGTCTGATTCTCAGTGGTAGGTGCTTCTTGATCAGCAACTTCTGGAGATCTATCTACAGTCGCAGTAGGCTCAGATGTAGATTCAAACGTGGTCCTCGGAAAGATTTGGCCATCGTCGTTCAGATGCAACGTCGCCATGTCCTTTTCGATTGTACCTGCATTATCATCCAGATGAATGTTAAATGACTCAAATAACTTATCATAGTCAAATATCCATTCCGGACCAGTTTGGGGTTCATGTGTATAACTTGTGACTTCAATATTATACACAATCTCCACAGTACCATTTGTTTTGTTAAACACCCGTTTGTTTGGTGAGTTTGGCACATAACCTAGGAAGTATCCTTCGTCAGCCTTTTCACCAAACTTCGGTTGATGTTTTTTACGTAAAAGAGTGCATGGTACCCCAAACGGTTCGAATCCAGTTAAGTTAGGTGGCCGTTTATTCAAAATTTCATAGCATGTTTTGTTCAAAGATTTGACTGTAAGGACTCGGTTTAAAATATGGCACGCGGTATTCACTGCCTCCCCCCAAAACATGGTAGGAAGCTTTGAATCCGAAAGCATAGTCCTTACACCTTCAATCAAAGTTCTATTTTTACGTTCGGCCACCCCATTCTGTTGAGGTTCATATGGTGCACTGAATTGATGCACTATGCCCTTTGATAGGCAATATACACCAATTACAGAGTTTTTAAATTCAGTCCCATTATCACTACGAATATGTTTAACCCTTTTTCCGTATGAGTTCTCCACTTGGTCTAAGAACCCGATAAGCTTGGAAGCCGTCTCGTCCTTCGTACCTAAAAAGAAAACCCAAGAAAAACGTGAGTAATCGTCGGTGATAACTCAGCAGTACCAACTACCTCCAATACTCCTTTTGTTGATTGGGCCGAAAAGGTCCATGTGCAACAGATCGAATGTTGANACCTAAAAAGAAAACCCAAGAAAAACGTGAGTAATCGTCGGTGATAACTAAGCAAAACCAACTACCTCCTATACTCCTTTTGTTGATAGGGCCGAAAAGGTCCATATGCAACAAATCGAATGTTGAGGCGATTGAATTTTGTTTCTTGGACTTGTGTGACGTTTTATGCTGTTTGCCCTTCATGCACGGTAGACATTTGTCTTCGAACTGGAAACTTTTCATGGGCACACCCTGCACCAGTCCATTCTTCGTTATGTAATTCATTTTCCTTAGGTGCAAGTGAGCCATGCGTCTATGCCACAGTACGGACTCCGTCTCTGAAGCTTTGGATAATAGACAGATTAGCCCCATCGAACTCTCCGGCTTGTTCATATCCAGCATGTACAAGTCGTTCTTCCTTGGCGCCCGCATCAGTACCCATTCTTCAGGAATTTTGAATCCCGGCTTTAGCACTAACGCCTCAGTGTTAGTAAATAACACCGAGTTCTTCCTATCACAGATTTGAGATACACTAATGAGATTGTGAACCAGTTTATCAACGTGATAAACTTGGTCCAACGTGATTGTCCCATTAGGGACCACTCCGGTACCCGTGATATTTCCACCCTTGTTACCAGCGAATGATACGAATCCCCTATTACCTCCCTTGAAGTCTGTGAGTAGACTTCTTTCCCCCGTCATGTGCCTGGAGCAACCACTGTCGACGAACCACTTGTTGTTTGGACCTGTAGTTATCTCCTGCACATGAAAGAAAAGAGGTTAGTTATCACGGGGAACCCAAGCCATGACTGACTTGGTAATACCATTCTCGTCCACATACGTGAACTCTTTCAAATACCCATCTCGCCTTTCAGGTGACTTGGGCCTTTGAACTGGGTTCTGTTGTGGTGCCGAGTGATTTAAGTTCACTCTTTGCCTTGGTGTAGGCATTTGTTGTGGACCTCTAGAATAATTCCTATTATATGCCATTTCTGACTGTGATCCCTGAGCTCTTACCGGTGCGTATTGTCTAACTGGAGTATGAGACCTAACTGGAGTATGTGACCTGCTAGGTGTGGTGCTCCTATAGACTTGTTGAGGTGCTGACCTAGATTGATTATTGACACGATTCGGTGAATTTGTCCTAATCACTTCCTTTGGTCCAACCTTAACCGGTGTGTTTTTCACAACTTGTTTGGGTGCGGCCTGCACAGTTTTCTCGGTAGGTTGAGAACCACTGCTGCTTGCCACACTGGCTGAGGGCTTAACAGGTGTTGGGTTCACTGTCTTAGGGGTAACATCGGCTTTCCTAAGTGGACAGTGAGAAGCAACATGCCCTTTCTCGTGACATCTAAAGCAAGACATCTTATCTATGGACTTTTTGTGTGTTCCCTTAGATCTAGGTGTCTCACTAGTGTCTATCTCCTTTGGTACATCTACTGTGTCTGCCTCGTCGACCTGGTCAGCCCATGAAATTTTCTGTTTTCCTGCAGGTGTTTCACTAGAGGAAGACACAAATTTCACTTTCTTGACCTTGACGGTTGAGTCAGCCACCTTAGGTGTATTGTCAACTATAGGCTCTGGTGATGGTGTAGGTAGGTCCTCTAAGTCGACTGATTTGTCAGTGTTCTCCTGAGGCTGAGGCACATAATTTGCATTGAACGGTGGAGGAATTTCGTGAAAACCTAGCCCTACAGGCTTCTTAGACTGTCTTTGGGCATCTAAGACTTTCCCTAGATTTAGGCTCGAATTCCTAAACTTTTCCAGCTTGCTATTTGCCTCTGCTACCTTAACCTTGGTCTCTGCTAGCTCTATATCCTTGTCCTTAAGACTTTTTGTCAAGGCCTCTACGTGCTCATACATAAGTTCTATCCTAACACACTGCTCACTGAGTTTGTCTTTTAGAACTACGACGTCTTGAGCATCAGCCTTAAGCTTTTCTTTTAAATCTTGCTTTATATCATTTAGGCTAGCATTTTCAATTTTTAAGTTTTCATTTTGAGCAGTTATGGTCTTCTAGTGAGTCTAAGATTAGATTTAACCTATCGTTAGAACTAACACATAAAGCACATAAATCACGAAATAGAGAATAAGACAGAATAACCTTTGAGTTATCAGATTCCACGTTGGCCATCTGAGCAGCAAACTCCAGCACTGTTTGATCATTCGCCTTTTCAACCCACATCGGACTGCTGTCCCGTGTAGTCTGCTCATCCCCATCACATCCAGTTTCAGTAACTTCAGCCATGAAGGCTCTAGCATTGGACTCAGGATGTGAACTCCAATCATACGTACCATCTAGCTGTCGATCTGAAGTGACGTTCGATAGTAAACCAGCTAGATTAGCTTGTCCAGATGAGGAACTCGGAAGGTATCGTTGTTGGGACTGATTTTGGAATTGTCCCTGATGTTGGCTCTGCCCCTGGTATGTCTCTACCTTTGGCCTCTGGCACTCCCTGGCGAAGTGTCCTAGTCCTTGACAGTTATAGCATTTCACCTTGGACTTATGAAACCCGATCCCCTTGTTATTCATCTGCAAATTCCTTCCAGTTCTCTTAATGAATCTTTTAACCCTCTGGGTCACCATGGCCAGTTGCCACTTAAGATCCATTTCCTCTAAGTCATCAGGGTCGACCTGATCGTAATCTTCGTCCCATATAGCAGGATCGTTAATCTTCCCTTGAACACAATTTCCGTATGCGGCCACAAAAGAAGCAAGTAGATTCAGATGCTCTTCCGCTGACTTTGCGCTCATGGGCATCTTCGAATAGCTCTGACTGGTCGATGCCTGTTGGACTTGAGGTTGCGGTTCTTCCGATCTTCCTAATCCTAAGAACGCGCGAGTCAGTGAGTCTTCAGACTCTGCTGGTGATGACGTTTCTCCGGTGAAAAACGCTGTAGCAGTCTTCGAATCGGTTGTCACTGAAGATTTAGTTGTCTTTCCAAAATACATTGCTGGATTCTGGACTTGCTCGTAATCAGTCTCGGCCTTAATTAACTCGAAGTGATATGCCCTCAACGTTCCCACAATGTCATCAAGAGATTGAGTATAGTATTTGTCCTCATTCAGCTTAATCATTGCCACGTACATAGCCCATTTGGCTGGTAGGGCATCAAGAAGCTTGTTGTTCTTGTCAGTGTCTATATACTCAATTCCATGACTTTCAAGTTCTGTTATCAGGTGATAGAACCTGGTGATAATATCATCCAACTGTTCATCCTTAATTGCCTTGAAAATCGCAAACTGTTGTTTCAACAGTTCTGTGCGCTTTCTACGTACCCTAGGATTACCCTCACACCTTTTCTCGAGAGACTCCCAAAGTTCCTTCGACGTCCTTTGAGTCCGAAATGTGTGCAGTATATCCTGAGGTAAAGCCATACGGATTATGGAGAAAGCTTTGTTTTCAGCTTCAAATAATTTCTTGTCATCCTCCTTCATCATCTGGTATGACAAGACCTTTTGACGGCCTTCAACTTCAGATACCGGTGGAATATACCCTTCATTTATGCACACCCACATGCGCATATCGTTGAACCGTACGAAATCGGTAAATCGGTCCTTCCACCAGTAATAGTCCTCGACCTTCATCAGCTTAGGCGGGGCGATTGCCTTCCCAACCTCGTGGTCCATTCTTAAGAATTTCTGAAGATTTGACATCTTTTCTAACGAAATTGAATTTGAACGTAATTAATTTAATTCGAAATTGATTTAGACTAACTTTTTCGAATCTAGGTAGATTCGAAACTAATTAAGGGTAAATCTTTTGGGATTAAATTCGATTAAGTTTTAAAATTCAATTAGATTCGAAATTATGTCAGATTCGAGATATCCTTAGAGTCGATGGTCCTTAGATTCGAAGGTCAGCAAACTCGAAATTCAGCAAATTCGAAACACCAGATTCGAAACAATACTAGACTCGAAATAAACTCGAAACTAAGCTAGACTCGAGATCCTATTCGAATGAAGCAACATACTCGAAACTAGGTAGATTCGAAAACCTCTGAAATTGACTCGAAAGGAGCGTATTTAGGTTAGACTCGACACTAAAGTGAAACCCTAATTACCCCAATAGATTCGAGCGCCGCAAACTCGAAAAACGGCTAACACTTTGATTTTTTGACGTTTTGCAGATTAAATCACTATTTTTCTAACGAAAAATAATGATTTCGATCAAAAACGTGAAAAACCACAAAGTGTTTCCCGAATGTGAATTTGCTAAGCTTGAAAATACGTTTTTGAGAGAAAAACCGTCCAACTAGCGTCAAGAAACCTAGAATGTATCTGATGAACACGAAGAACACCAAGAACACTCCGTAGGCTCTGATACCACTTGTAAGGTCTACCACTGCAAGATCTATCTAGACGCGGATCCGTGAACGAGTGCGGAATCCTCGTTGACGGTTAGACGGACAACTCTCAACCACAAAACACGGAGACTATTAGACGCTGAACGAACGACACACGAATGATCCTACGAACTAATTCTCTCCGAAACAGCACTCACCTAGCTGATAAACTCGTGATCGCCTTAAGCTTAATTCCTCACGAATTCTGCTAAAAGTCTGCTAATGACTCGAGTCTATCCCTAATTATAGACCCTGATTCGAGTCTGATGTGGGCCAAACTCGAATCTAGCCCAAGGCCCATTCGAGTCTGTCCACAAGGACACTCTCGAATCTGGCACATTCGAATCTAAGGTCACATCCGAATCTATCACAGATTCGAATGTCTTCCCTTATGCAATTCGAATCTAGCCAAAACACTTAAACACTAATAAATATCAACCATATATAACCTATATATCAAAACACTTGTTAAAATCACAATGCAATATCAATTAGACTGCTATCGTCACACAGGATGTACCAACAGTTAACTAGCAAATATAACTAGATGAAGTATATAAACGTGATTTATTTCAATAAAATCAGATTCTCTCTCTACTCTCTCTCTCTAACTTTCTCTCTCTACTCTCTCTCTCTACCTTCTCTCTAAATTTTCTCCCAAACCGACCGTCCGATTATCAAGATATTTATATCGTTAGAAAGATCTCGGAGAATACTATACGAATCTACTATCTCCTACGTGATTTCATACGAATTTGAGGTAAGAATTGATATTTTTACGTTTTTATATATTTCGGTATTTTTGAATTTATTAGTTTTATGAAATTTAAAGCTATTTTTATGGAGTTTAACTAGAATAAGTATAATATAATCGAACATAGGCTTAATATTTATCATATTTGTGATTTATGCCTTAGAAATTCATGTTTTAGAGCTGTAAATATGAACAAACTCGAGTTACCAAGAACAAACTCGAAATACATAGAACAAACTCGAAATTTAATTAAATTCGACTTATATTCGAATCTATCCATTAGATTCGAAATGTCAATCAAATTCGAAAAAGTCTTCGAATCTAATATGTGGTTCGAATTTAACAATCAAATTGGAGAAAGTACTTCGAATTTAATCTCACTATCTGATTGTGTACATAAGTTTGATCAAGGATTCAATTTTGACTCACATTTGAATATTAAATTGCATTTTCAAACTTAATTCATTCAAAGTTTGTTAATATATTTGAAATTAACAATTAGTTTGAATTTAACATATATATATATATTCGAATATATTGAATAAAATACTTATAAATTAACAAAATAATTAGCAAAATGATTATTATATATATATATATATATATATATATATATATATATATATATATATATATATATATATATATATATATATATATATATATATATATATATATATATATATATATATATGTACCAACCTTTTGAGAATAATAATAAAACAAAGAATGATTTATGAATGAGCAAGTTATCAGAATCAGATAAAATAAAGATTTAAAGACTGAAAGATAATGATATTAATATGATTTGACATGATAATTCTGGACAGGTTCAGTGAAATTCTGAACAAAAGATTTTAAGATTTATAAAGCGGGTCAAAGATTTGAATTGACAGAGAACAGATTGAGATAAAATCCTGGGATAACCCAGGTGGCAGATTTTACATCTGTTTGATAAAGACCCAACACCGTGAGTTATAGATATTCAGATTTAACATGCTTGAAATTCCGGTTGAGACATATTGTTGATGTTAGCTTGATTTGACATTCATTTATCAGCTGGATTGTGACCTGTGCACACCATGGATGGGTGTTGCCCAGCAGATCATGAAAGCTATTTGACTTATCACTTCATATGATATTGCTTTTACAGTTCATTTCAGATATTGCTTTAAGATTACTGCTATCATGACTATGAATACTTATGCGTCATCATTGCATATACTTTGACGTTTGATTCAGCTTGATTAGCCTTATTGGTCTATTGTTCTAGACCTGGCTATTTCACCAGTTCTATTGAACTTTGTAATGACCTCCGATGTTCCGGCACGTTGATTTACTGGTAGCTAGCCCAGTATGTGGCTGATCCCCACGATTTAAGCGTGAGCGTGGCCTGAGCATCATCCGACTCTATGACTTCTATGTCTCAATCATGAGGGCTGTAGCGGCAGCCAAGACATATCACGCTAGACTGATGATCCGCTTGACATGCATGTTAATTTGAAAATCTATTTACTCACTAAACATTGCTTACGGTTGCTACATTATAATTTTTACAGGAAAAGACAAAGGAAAGTCACCTGCCGGACCTAGTTCTTAGGTCTTACACGATCAAGACAGAAGTATCATAGACCTCTACTCAGCGAACTCATTTTGGTACTAATTGGATGATGATATTATGGTGATCTGGGTAGATTTATTTTGATAATATGATGATATTAATTAGATTAGACTTGTGCCCTTTATAAGTTTAATTTGAAAACCGTAAAACTGTATTAAACTTAATCCTAATATGCTTGTACTGTAATTTAATATTCCGTAATTAATTACTCTATCTTAGTTTGATTGATATCGTATTGCATGATGTGGGACCTAGACTCGTGAGAACTGCCCCGAAAGGGGTCGTCTTCACAAGAGATTTGAGTGGGGGACAGTGTGGACTCAGTATGGAGTGGAGAGGGCTCCTGTCTTTCAATATTCTCAGCCTGTTGGGAGGCTGGAATAGTTGAGGTGGTGATCTCCTTTTGTACAACTGGTTCCTGTTGGGAGGAACCAGAGGGTCTAGGCTGACTCTGGGTAGACTCAGGTTGGAGTGAAGCATGCTCCAATTGGACTGAACCTTCTCCCAATATAGGAGAGGCAGCAGGGGTTTCTTCTCTTACAACTGAACCCTGTTGGGAGGGAACAGAGGAGGTGGTTGTTTTGGCTGGTTTCTTTTTGGAGATGGATTTTCGTTGGTAGTGAAAGGATGAAGTGGGTGATTGTGGAGAGGTGATGAGGGGTTCAAACTGGACAGGTTTTGAGACTGGGTCAGAAACAGGTGGGTTGGCCTGTTCCATAGTCTCAGATGCCACAGAGGCACCAGCCACAGAGGCTTGAGGTTCAACGAATGAACCAGGGTGAGGAGTCTGCTCCCCCTCAGCCACAGAGGCTAAAGGTGCAGACTCAGACTGAGCTGTTTTGGCCTTCTTTTGCACAGGCCCAGTTTCAGTGGTTGCCATGGTCCTCTTAACAAGTTTGGACCTGGCTTTGGATTTTCTTTTGGGAGCAACAGCTTCTGGATCCACCCTCACATCAGAGGGTTCTTCCACCAATCCCAGTAACCTCCCCATTGGAGTAGACAAAGGAGGCTCATTGGGTAGCACAGGTGTTTAAAATACTCTATTCCCTATAACGAGAAATACAGCAGTTTTAAGTAAAGGTTGAGAATTGTACAGGTGCTCACCACAATGATGCTTGAATATGAGGCTCAGAAATCTGGGGTATCGAACAGCAGCTGGACGAGTTTCCTGCTGCACCAGATTCAGGAAAATCCATTTTGCCATGTCGATTGTAGTCCCATCCACCAGCTGTAGAACAATGGGGACTTCATCACGGCTGAGTTGGTCAAAAGAACCAACTTTGCTACTAAAGCTCATCATTACTGAGGCAAATAAGAAGCTGTAAGTGGGGGACAACTCCTTCCTGAATAAAGTAGCTCCAATTTTGGGTTCCGCTACACCACAGAAGCGTAGCAGATTGCCCATTTGTTCATCCTCAGCTTGAGGCATGTCATAAGTTTCAGCAGTTGGTAGATGAAGCACCTCCCTGAGAAGATCAGTACTAATCTCAATGGTCTGAGTCCCATTGAGAATAGTACCCTTGATCACTTTGGTGTTGGAGTTGTAAGCACAGGTGTACCAGAACTCGTACACCATCTCCTGGTACAGGACCCCAGGAGTTGCAGTCATTGCATAGTTCAACGGATGAACTCTTAGGTCTGTGAGCCATTGGGGAAGTTTTGAGGTTTGGAGAAGCAAAAGACACTTAGTCGATTTTTAGGGTTCTTGAGGATTTCTGGAAATGATGAGGAAGACGAAGATGAAACAGTAGTTGGGTATTTATAGGATTTGAATGTGAGAGTGTATGAGAGAGAAGGTTGGGCGGTTTGATTTGAAATGTTAGTTAACGGAAAACGGAACGGTTGTCCATGTCAGAAACATTTGTCAGACCACTTGACCTTTTTAATCACTAACACACGTAACCCACATTATCCGTAGTAATTAAGTTAAATAAAAACATAAATTAAGTAACTTAATTGTGAAGAAAGGTAATTAAAAAAACTGTTGGTCTAAGCTGTTGGTCAAACCTGTGATGAGCAGGGTCATCACAAGTTGTTCAATCTTCAAGCTGTTCCCTCAGCCTGTTCAACTATGTAGAAACAGTTGGTGTTCAATAGCTGAGCAGGTTACAAGACAATGTCTTGTAAATCAGTGTGAGAGAATGAGCAGAATAAATAATGGACCATCAGACCAGGCTGGACGAGTAAACTGTCTTTGTTCAGCCTGTTGTATGTTCAAGATGTTCAAGGATTTCTGAAAAATGGCTAAGTACAGAACATGTAGAACCTGTTCTGCCTAAGCTGTTCTAAGAAACTTGAGCAGTGTGAGACATACAAGATTTTAGACCTTTGAGGACACTTAGTCACTTTTGTTTAACATGCCCAACTTGCTGACAAGGTAATTAAACCTTGTTTCATTCAGAGGTTTGGTGAAAATGTCTGCAAGCTGTTCATTTGTGGAAATAAAACTTACCTCCACATTACCTTTCTGGATGTGATCCCTGATAAAGTGATGTCTGACTTCAATATGCTTTGTTCTTGAATGAAAAACTGGATTGTTGGATATGCCTATGGCACTTGTGTTATCACACAGAATAGGAATTTTCCTATACACAAGCCCATAATCTTCAAGCTGATGCTGCATCCACAGAATCTGCCCACAGCAGCTTCCAGGAGCAATGTATTCAGCTTCAGCAGTAGAAGTAGACACTGAGTTCTGCTTCTTGCTGCACCAACTTATCAACTTACCACCAAGGAGTTGACATCCACCTGTTGTGCTCTTCCTATCTAGCCTGCAGCCTGCAAAATCAGAATCTGAATAACCTGTTAGTTCAAGGCTGGAGTCTTTGGGATACCAAAGACCCAAACCTGGTGTACCTTTCAGGTATCTGAAGATTCTTTTAACAGCAGCTAGATGAGATTCCTTTGGATCAGCTTGGAACCTAGCACACAGACAAGTGGCAAACATAATTTCAGGTCTACTAGCAGTTAGATATAGCAAGCTCCCAATCATACCTCTGTAAGCTGTTACTGAAACAGCTTTGCTACTGATATCAGCATCCAATTTTACATTGGATGCCATTGGGGTTTTAATAGGAGAACTTTGATCAAATTTAAACTTTTTCAAGAGATCTAAGGTATACTTTCTTTGATTTATGAAAATTCCAGTTGAGGTTTGTTTAACCTGTAATCCTAAAAAGAAAGTAAGTTCTCCCATCATACTCATGAAACTCATTTCATATTTAGATTTCATGAGTAATGAAAAATTCTTGAATAACTGCTCATTTGTAGAACCAAATATTATATCATCCACATAAATTTGAACAAGCATAATGTCAGATTTCACCTTCTTTATGAACAGTGTAGTATCCACTTTACCTCTGGAATACCCATTGCTCATAAGGAACTCAGTAAGAGTGTCATACCAGGCACTAGGGGCTTGTTTGAGACCATAGAGAGCTTTGTCCAACTTATAGACAAAACCTGGATGTTGTTCATTTTCAAAACCTGGAGGCTGCTTGACATAAACTTCTTCTTGCAGCTTTCCATTTAAAAATGCACTCTTCACATCCATTTGAAATACCTTAATGCTCTTATGAGCAGCGTAGGCTAGAACAAACGAATTGCTTCTAGCCTGGCCACAGGAGCAAATGTTTCATCATAGTCAATTCCTTCCTCCTGTCTATAACCCTGAGCAACCAATCTTGCCTTATTTCTAATGACATGACCTTGCTCATCCATTTTATTCCTGAAAACCCATTTAGTGCCAATTATAGTTTTACCTTTAGGAGCAGGGACCAGTTTCCATACCTTGTTTCTTTCAAACTGATTGAGCTCTTCTTGCATGACAGTGATCCAATTGGCATCTTTTAGTGCTTCATCCACCTTCTTTGGCTGCATCAATGAAACGAAACTAGAGAACATACAAAAGTTCCCTAATTTGTCCCATCGTGTTTGTACCCCTTTGTTGATGTCACCAATTATTTGATCATTGGGGTGACACCTGATCCACTTAGGATCATTTTTCAATGATGATTCACCTGAGTTGTTAACATCTTCAGCAGGTCCTGTTGAACAGCTCTCAAGACTGTTGTCTTGAGCCTGTTCACTTGTTAACATGTCTGACCACTGTTGAACATATCAGCAGTAGAACTAAGAAAATCAGCATTGATAGGTTCAGGACATGCAGTTGTAATTAAGTCAGTACACTTATTCACACAGGGTGTATTGACATAATCATCATCATGCCCATCATGATTAACAGGTTCCACATTGGGTTTAGTGGAAGCTTTTGAGTCCTCTTCATTGTTTGAATGCATCAGATCATCAAAGTTAAGTTCTCCTAAAACTGATTCAGGAACAGCTTTGGTGGAAGCATTCTTGGACTCTTCAAAGGTGACATTGATAGATTCATCTATCACCTTTCTTTTGTTGTTATAAACTCTGTAGGCTTTGGAGATAGCAGAGTAGCCAACAAACACACCTTCATCAGCTTTTAGTTCAAACTTTGACAGTTGATCCCTTTGATTCAGAATGAAACAGGGACACCCAAACACATGGAAGTAACTAACATTTGGCTTCCTCCCTTTGAGCAGCTCATAGGGAGTCTTGTTGAACCTTTTCACCACTAAGGATCTGTTTGGGGTGAAGCAGGCAATGTTAACAGCTTCAGCCCAGAATGATGAAGGTAAACCTGATGCACACAACATGGTTCTAGCAGCTTCAATGAGAGTTCGGTTTCTCCTTTCAGCAACTCCATTTTGTTGTGGAGTTCTTACAGCTGAAAAGTTTTGAGTGATTCCTTTCTATTCACAGAAGTCTTCAAGAGTACTGTTTCTGAATTCAGTACCATGATCACTTCTAAGCTGCTTCACTTGAGCAGAGTTCAGCATCTCCATCTTTTTCACAAATCCAATAATTTCTCTAGCAGCCTCTCCTTTGCTCTTCAGAAAGATCACCCATGTGTACCTGGAGAACTCATCAACCATTACTAGAGTGTATCTTCTTCCTCCTAGACTTGGGACATTTACAGGTCCAAACAAGTCCATGTGGATTAAGAAGAGTGGAGTCTCAATAGAGAAATTATGTTTGGATTTAAAAGATGTTTTTCTCCGCTTGCCTTTCTCACAAGCTGTGCATAATCTATCCTTAGCAAAGGTCATAGAAGGCAAACCTGTCACTAACTCCTTTTTACAGAGTTTGTTGATGTTCTTGAAGTTCAGATGTGACAGCCTTCTGTGCCATAGCCAGTTTAGATCAGCGTTTGTTATTGTGAGAAAACAGGTTTCAGTTGTGGGATCAGCAGATTGCATGTCCACAACATATACACCTTTCTTTCGTTGAGCACATAGCAGAACTTTGCCTTGGGGATCCAATATGTAACCCAGGTGCTCATCAAAATTAACCTTGTAGCCAGCATCACACAGTTGGCTTATGCTAACCAGGTTATGCTTTAGCCCAATCACATAGGCTACTCTTTTGAACACTGCAGCACCAGCTTTAAGGGTTCCATATCCCTCAGTAGATCCCTGTACATTGTCACCAAATGTGACTTTTGGCCCTTTTTCAGGCCTGAGATCACTCAGCAATTCTTTACAACCTGTCATGTGCCCTGAGCAGCCACTGTCCAAGTACCAAACCTGGGAAGGTTGTTTTTCCTGCAGAGTGATAAGAGAAATATTAGTCATTTTTAGGGGAACTCATCACAGAGATGTGTTCTCCTACTTCATCAACATTTGTTGATGGACTTATAATATCCACACTAATATTCCCTATTTGAATGGTATCAGCTTGGATACCACTTTCATTGACTGAGATGTTTCCAACATTGCTTGTAACAGCTGTGAGAGAACTATCAGAGTCAACAGGCCTCATGTCCTCAAATTCAGGACAGTCCTTGGCCAGATGTGTCTTCTTCCCATATTTATAACATTTTCTCTTTTTAGGATTTTTGGAAGAAGAACTTTTAGAAACACTTTCTGAGTTATTTTTGTTGATCTGTTAGCAGGTTTAGCAAACTTATTACTATTTGATGAATCAACAGCTTGAGTGGAGGGTTCAATAGCCACAGCTTTGTCTGTCTCTTCTTTCCTCTCTTTAGGAGGACAGATGTCAAAGATAGGAAGCTTAATTGGCTTTTGAACTTCCACAGGTTTGGGAAACTTATTCCCAAGTTTCTCAGGCAGAGCAATGGCTTTGCCTTTGCCCCTACTGAGATGTGATTTATGCTGCCTATCAGCATAATCATTATTTATGGTTTTGAAAAATTTATTCTCATTTAAAACCAGTTTACCACTATGATTAGAAAACTTATTAGAAATCACAGCAGGTTTGCTTTCAACATGAGACTTGCCCTTGTTGAAAACAGGCTGCTTAACTTTTGAAAACTTATTTTCAAAAAGTTTAGCATCAAAAGGATTTTATCATGCCTTTTACCATCAGCTTTGGACCCAGAACCTGTTTTGTCAACAGGTTTAGTATCCATCACTGCAGTTTGGGCATGTTTTCCTTTCTTTTGCTTGTGTGAATCAGCAGAGCACTTAGCAAGCTGGTTTGATGGAGAACATACTCCAACACCAGCTTTTGAGCTAGGTTCACACGAGCTGTCAGTATTTTGAGGCCTGACAAACCTGTTTGTTGAGATTAGTTTACCATTCACTTTTTGAATAAAAGTGTTTGGAAGCTCACCAAGAGTGGATAAATCTTCTTTCAGATTATTAATCTCAACAATGGAAGCTGCTGTGTCAACAACTCCTCCAAGATAGGCTTGAATTTGTGCAGGGATCTGTTGACTTATACAATGGCTGACTTTTTGTGCAGATTGGCACCAAGAGTCAACTATCTTTTGAAGTTAGCATGCTTTATATCTGTTTCTCTCTTTTCTTCCAGTAAAATAGAGTTGATGTGTTTTAATTCATCAAGCTCAGTTTCCAACTTATGGAGACTGTCCAGTTTACTGGAATTAGTTTTAAGATCAGTTTTAAGTTTAGAGATTTCAGATAGTAAAGCATCATGCTTCTCAACAGCAGCTTTCAAATCAACTAACATATATTCAAACATTTTAATCTTTTCTTCAGAACTGTAAGCCATAAAATTTTGTACCTTATACATCATTGTAGGATTCCAGTTCTCCAAGCTGCTGAAGGCTTCAGCTTCAGGCAGATCCTGTTTGAAACTGCTTGTTGATGGGACATCAGTGTTGGCCATCAGACATTGATTGTCTTCTTCATCAGATGATGAATCAGATTCCTCCCAGTCACAAGTCTCTGCCATGAGACCCTTTTGGCGGTTGGAACCCACTGAGTTTTCCAACTTCCTCAGCTTAGCCATGGCCAAAAGGTACTTAACCCTATAACCATCATCCTTGTTTGTCTTGTATGGTTTGGATGACTGACCAACAGCTTTTGACACACAGTCAGCAGCTATATGGCCAGTTTTGCCACATTTGAAGCACTCAGCTTTGGATTTATCAAATGCCTTCTTTTTGCCAGCACCTGAACTTCCTTGCAGCATGTTTCTTCCAAACCTTTTCTTGTTGAACTTTTTGACAAGCATAGCTATCATTCGCTCATCATCCTGTTCAGCAAGATCTGCATTATCTTCCTCATCTGACATCTCCTCCTTATCATCATCCTGTTGATCACGTTGAGTGAACACATCACTCACCTGATTCACAGGCTGTCTCACATTAGCCACAAAGGTTGCACCTCTTTTCGACATTTCCAAGGCATTTCTCTTTTGTTGCCTTGATTGTTCATCATTTAGTAAAGATCCATACAAGTTGACAAGATCCATACTTCTGATGGTACCTGAATTTCTTAAGATTGTTGAAAAGTAGTTCCATTCTTCAGGTAGGATGTCCAAAAACTTGTTCACCAGGGTAAGGCTGTCCTTAGTGATCCCAACAGCTTTGAGATCATTCACAAGAGAAGTAAACCTGGTGTAGGTTTCTGTGAGAGTCTCCTTTGGTTTTGTAAAGAAGAGTTCATACTGTCTAACAAGATTGTTAATCCTGTTATCCAGTGTGATTGTGGGTCCATCATAGACGGTACACAAAGTATCCCACATCTCCTTTGCTGTCTTCATTTTCTCAACCTGCTTGAACACATCATCAGGGAGAGAAATAACCAGGTTATTCCTGGCCATTGCATCCAGAGCTACCAATCTTTTGTCTTCATCAGACCATTGAGCTTTAGCTTTGTCAAAGGTCCTGATTTCAGGAGCAGCTCCTTCAACCGCTGGAGTTATGGTAGTAACAGAGGTTGGCACATAGGGGCCCTCCATCACTATCTCTGGTAGTTGTACATCCAGATTCTCTAGATAGAGCATCATTCTGCACTTCCAGCCAGAGAAGTTTTGATGACTGAATTTTGGAGGTTTGCCTATAGAGCCATTGTCATAGTATGAGGAACCTGCAGCACTGTTGTCCATGGAAACTTGGGAGAATGAGAGATCTAGAATGACACACACTCTAAACTGCTCTGATACTAGTTGTAGGAACCGAGAGGTTCCCAAAGTATATAGCTTTAAGCTGTAGAGGGGGGTGAATACAGCAATTTAAAGACTACACACTATTTTCTCAATGTTTGTATGTATTATCAACAAGTTGTTAATTACAAACAAGCTTGAATGCGGAAAGGTTCAAGCTGAGATGACAGATACAACAGTATGTTCACTAGTCAAAGACAGACTCAAACTAGTTTACAATGAATACACTCACTAAGAAGCACTCACTGTGTTTACAAGACTCAGAGGGACAGCTTATGTAGAACAGCTTAGACACAAAGAAACTGTATTACACAAGCAGGCTTGCATGCATGAAAAACACACTTGCACGTTCACTCTTGGCTTCAGCACTTAGCTTTTTGGCTTGTTCTTTCTGACCTTAGAAGCTTCCTTTTATACTCACTCAGAGGATCTAAGAGAAGTTTCTTCATTGGACGGAATGAAAAAGGAGAAGTCTTGTTGAAAAGACAACATAACCTTTTCTGCACTTTCTGAAAAGCAGACTTGTCTTCTTGTGTGCAGAACTTTTGTCTTTTCACTTTGTCTACTGTTGCATTGCCTTTAACTAAATAAGGAATGTCAACTTTGCGTCTTTCTTCCTTGTAAAGGCCTATTTTGATATAAGAAAAAGGTCTGTCACCCTTTTTCAAATAACCTTTTGTCTTCATGTAACAGAACAGCTTGGGCAGGCTGAGCAGTTCTGATTTCCACTTTGTCTTCGACTTTGTAAACTGATCTTGTAGCCAAAAACAATACATGAGGACTTGGAAACACATTCCATAAAGTGTTTAGCCTGTTCACAAAGAATAGGTTCTGTTCACAAAGAACAGAACACTTGTAAACTGCCCAAGCTGCTCACCAGTGTAGTGCAGCGTAGACAGTTTATGTCCAGCCTGTTCAACAGACTGAACAGCTTGGGCAAAACTGTCTTTGTTGCAACACATGCAACACATAGAGCAGCTTTAGGCTGATATTGCAAATCTTTTTCAGGTATCAATAAGGCATATAATAGGCCTTAAATTCAACCTTCAAAAGCATCAACAGGTTTGATTAATAATCTCCCCCTCAGATGCAGAGCAGGTTTGACTGAGGCCTTTTTGTGCCTAACACACCTAATCAATTTGGGAGAAAAGTTGGTTGTTGTAAGTTTAATAGAATTGAGGACTTAAATTATTCAGTAATGTTGGCTACTATTTTGGTTGTCGTATTTTTAATAGAATGGTTAAGACTTTGAGACTATCTGACTGGATTCCCAGGATCGAACATGTCTTATATTCAACCTTTAAAACAGCAATGTAGTTTGGTATTAATTTGACTAAAGTTTTATGGCTGGTTAGACAGCCAAACCATAATGTTATTTTAAAGGCTTTTTGATTATAAATTGTGCTGATTTTGGATTTAATAAGGGCTGTTTTTTCTGATGGTTTTAGTTTTTTTTATTCTGCATACAGGTTTTATTATGACCATTGCACTTGCAAGTTTATGAAGTTGTTAGTGTTTACGTGGAACCTGTTGTCATGGATCATGGAAATTGCAACTATTATGGCCATTGCACTTGCAAATGGAGGAGTGAGCAATTTCTACTGAATTAAAATTATGTAGAGTACTTTCTTGATAGCTACCTTAAACCATGTGTGCTATTAGATTCATGACATATTTCTCATCTACATAAGGTTTCAAAAAAATTTCTCCTTTTGTTCCCAATTATTATTGAATGTTTTTATAATACAACTTTGTTATTTTACATGAACTGCTTGGTAGGATTTGTATCTTTAGATCGGTTATCATTAATTCAATAATAAACTTAAAGTCATAATTGCTTCTCCATGGCCATGGGTTGGTCATGCATTTTATTTTCAATGGCTTCAAGATGCAACATATACATGAATAAAGCTTCAATTTTCAAATCCATTTTTTCACTCATGAACGAACATGATAACAGATGGATCCTATTATTTGCCGCCGCCGCTTTGCGCGGGTACACCAGGTACGTGTAATTATCCTATTGACTAATTCTAATATTGAGTATTGCGTTGGTCCAATTGCGTGCCGTATAGTGGATTATACGTGTCGGGACGGGGAATTACGTGGATTCGGGATATAATTTTAGTGGATAAATTATAATTATGGATTCACGAGATTAAATGAGATTTAATGATATAAATAGTGGATTTTTGATATTGGGGTCGGGTATCGGTGTCGAACCCGCGATATATCGGGATCCGTTTAGCTACGTATATGTATGTGACATTCTTTCTTATCCTTTCTTTTGTGCAATTAAAGAGAAAAAGGTGTATGTGTGTGAATCCCTGCTGCTGGAGCTCAGTTTGGAGCCAAATCAAGTGATTAAAGTATTGAAAATGAGATTGAAAGCTTCTTGTTGTGTTCTTGAAGTTTTGAGGTAAGAAATCTTCCAATTGAATCTGATTTTGTGTGTTAAACATTGAGATATGTTGGGAATTGGTATATCTATGTATTAGAAGAGTTTTGGTAGCATTGGTATGAGTATTATATGCTGGAATCGGAGTTTAGGGGTGAAATAACCCCTGGGCAGAATTGAAACAGCGAACAGGGGAACTGTCTGCGTCGTGAGCGCGACCGCGACGCGCCTAGCGCGGCCGCGATGTTCTTGCCGAGCGCGGGCCGCGATCGGGCAAGTGCGGCCGCGATCCGGCTTCTGCGGGTTTGGGCTTCGGGGGTCCGTTGGGTTGTTTTGTGGGGTTCATTTGGATATATTAACAGTTATGGGATAACTGAGATTAATCTGCGAGAATTATTTGTGTACAGGGACTATCAGAGATTGTTACGGACCGAGTCCGGATCAGACAGTTAGGGAAATTGTACGGGGTGATCCAGGTGAGTACGCGAGACTTTTTCCAAAGACTAGTCGCTGTCCTTCGAGTCTTTTGTGTTAATATTTCATATGTGATTATATGAATTGTTTGGGCACTGCGAGTTGCCCCTCAGGTATGATCTTTCCTTCTTTATATGTGTTATATGTTTGAGATCCATTACTATATGTTACAATGAGTATCGTGGGAGTTGTGTAGCTCTGTTTGACCCTGAGTAGGGTTCCCATATATATATATGCGGCCGTTACTCCTGTTAGCCTCCACGGGCGTGGCTTGGCTCCAGGGGGGAGGGATTCCCCAATTGAGATGAGTATCTCTTTCTGTATTGGATCTCTAGGGTCTCTGATTAGAGGCCGGTTGGCATGTGTTATGCCACGTAGTGTAGGGCTGCCATGTGACATGTGATATGTGATTATGTGATCTGTGCAGTGTCTAACCCTTGTGTACTCACGAGCTGTGAAGCTTACGTATTCGAGTCTGATGTGTGTATCAGGGGGACCGAAGATAGGGCCGCCAGCTCCCGAGCGGAGATAGGAGCTTGACTTGCTGCGATCGAGGGATTCTACTTTTGTTATCTGTATGTGTTCCTTGTTCTGTTGGGGAAACTTTGGAACAAATGATACTGGATTCGTATGTGAATATTTGGGTCCGGGTCGGGTTTTGTATGTCGGGTCGACTTTTAGATATTGACTATGTTGTGAAATGTTTTAATTAATCCATGTTTGTGTAAACCTTTGATATGTGTGATGGATTTTATATGCGTTTATGCCACCTGTGTATTGTAAATGACGTGGCTTATGGTTGGGATTAGAGGGTGTTACATGTATGGTATCAGAGCTTGTGGTTTTAGTATTGAGCGTCGGGGGATGCTTGAGCTTAGACCGTGTTCAGATTCTTGGGAGTATTCCGGTGACGGATACTAGAGGATTTAATTATCCTGGCTTAGTGTATAACGCTGGGAGACTTACCTTTTGTGCTTAATTGCCTTCTTTTGTGCAGATCAGTATGGCAGACCAGGGAGAGGGTTCTGGCGCGGGTAAGCCGCCGGGTGATGATGAGTATATCCGCAAGTAAGAGTTGCTTGGGGTTCTTACAGAGTTCTATAGACAGCAGAGAGAGCTGGAGAGGGAGCAGGGACATGGTACGGGGCCACGTTCAGGGGGTGGTCAGGATACGAGCACGGGTGCAGGTGCCTCTTCGTCTACATCTCAGCGAGGGGGTTCATTTAAGGAGTTCATGACTGGGAATCCTCCAGAGTTCAGAGGTGGGGGTGAGCCAGGGATGGCACTCGCGTGGGAGCGCGAGATTGAGTCTGCATTTCGGGTTGCTCATGTGGACCCGAAAGATATGGTTGGGTATGCCACGTATCAATTGAGTAGTGGAGCCTCACAGTGGTGGAGATCTATTGAGTCTTCCATGTCTGATTCTCGTGCATATGCGATGTCCTGGGCTCAGTTTAAGGATATGTTCGAGATTCAGTATACGCCTCGTGATGAGCAGAGAGAGATGGAGCGCCGCTTCCTCCATTTACAGCAGAGGGATCTGTCCGTGCAGCAGTATGTGGATCGCTTTAATGAGTACTCCCAGTTTGCGCCGCAGCATGTGGATACAGAGAGGCGCAAGGCCGATGCCTTTGTTGACGGCCTGAGACCAGATATCAGGGAGTTTGTGGGACTACAGGAGACGTCATCTTTTGCTAGGGCGCTAGAGTTAGCTCGCATGAGAGAGCGAGAGATCGAGAGGCAGCGAGAGCAGCCGCCTACTCAGAGACAGCGTACGGGAGCCACTGAGCAGTCTAGTTACTGGCGCGAGCCGAGGGATCAGCAGCCCGAGCAGGGCCGTCATCAGGAGCAGAGTACAGGTCCGTGTAGGGACCGAGACAGGGACAGAGGCAGAGATAGAGGTCGGGATGAGAGATCCCGGGGACAGGGTCAGAGAGACAGTCTTGCGGCCAGTCAGAGCAGTGTTGGACAGGGGCCCCGGGCATCAGGGAGCAGAGCTGACAGTTCATCCGGAGAGCGAGATTGCCCGAGGTGTCACCGCAGGCATGCCGGGCCATGTGCTAGTGATCAGTTTCGATGTTTTAGATACGGCCAGTTCGGCCACACAGCTACAGCCTGCACAGCCCCAGAGGCATTACGCTTCCGATGTGGGAAGCCGGGCCATCGCATGAGAGACTGCCCAGAGACAGCACCAGCAGTACCGGGAGCGAGCACGAGTGGTGCCAGAGCGGAGCCTTCTTCTTCCACCTCCCGCAGGGATGCAGCTCCGAGAGCCAGAGGCCGGGTGTTCCATGCCACAGCTGAGGAGGCCAGAGATGCTCCAGATGTCGTTACGGGTACGTATACTCTGAATGGCTTGCGTGCGCGAGTCTTATTTGATTCTGGAGCCGATCGCTCATATGTGTCAGTGTCCTTCTGTGCTTATTTTACTGTTGCTCCTACTGTGTTATCTGTGCCATTGATTGTCGAGAGGGTAGACGGCAGTACCGCTTTAGTGAGCCGTATTTACCGAGAGTGTGTACTCGAGATCGATACTCATCGATTCCTGATCGATCTACTGCCTATCGAGATTAGCAGCTTCGATGTGATTGTTTGTATGGACTGGATGACAGCCCGTCAGGTAGATATTCTTTGTGCTAAGAAGATGATCAGGATACCGATTTCTGAGACTGAGGTCGTCACAGTTTACGGGGAGAGGCGAAAGGGCGAGATTGGGATCATCTCGATGGTTAGAGCTCAGAGATACGTGACGAAGGGTTGTGAAACCTTCCTGGCTTATGTGATTGATGCCCAGAAGGAGAAGACGAAGGTAGGGGATGTACCTGTAGTGCGAGACTACCATGAGGTATTCCTAGATGAGCTACCTGGGCTACCGCCAGATCGCCAGGTAGAGTTCCGGATCGATCTTATCCCTGGAGCGGTGCCGATTGCGAAGACGCCTTATAGGCTGGCACCCACTGAGATGCGAGAGATGATGACTCAGCTTCAGGAGTTGCTGGATAGGGGATTTATCCGTCCGAGCTCATCACCGTGGGGAGCACCGGTGTTGTTTGTGAAGAAGAAAGACGGTACCATGCGAATGTGTATCGATTATCGAGAGCTGAATAAAGTGACAGTGAAGAATAGATATCCACTCCTGCGGATTGATGATTTATTTGATCAGCTACAGGGATCTAGCTTCTTCTCGAAGATTGATTTGCGATCTGGATATCATCAGCTGAAGGTCAGGGAAGAGGATGTGCCCAAGACAGCCTTCAGGACGCGCTATGGACACTATGAGTTCCTAGTCATGCCATTCGGACTGACTAACGCACCCGCAGCTTTCATGGATTTAATGAACAAGGTGTGTATAGCCATGTTGGATCGGTTTGTGATCGTGTTCATAGACGACATATTGATCTATTTGAGGAGCGCTGAGGAGCATGAGCAGCACTTGAGGGAAGTTCTGAGTGTGCTGCAGAGAGAGAGACTCTATGCGAAGTTTTCGAAGTGCGAGTTCTGGCTCCGAGAGGTGCAGTTCTTGGGCCATATTGTGAGCAGCGAGGGCATCAAAGTGGATCCTGCGAAGATCGAGGCTGTGATGAGTTGGGAGCAGCCTAAGACCGTGCCAGAGATTCGTAGTTTCCTGGGATTAGCAGGCTACTACAGACGGTTCATTCAGAATTTTTCGCGGATAGCCATGCCGTTGACGAGACTGACACGGCAGGGCGTACCATTCGAGTGGAATGACGAGCAGGAGACTGCCTTTACTGAGTTGAGAGCTCGATTGTGCCAGGCGCCGGTGTTGGCTTTGCCCGAGGGCACGGATGATTTTGCTGTGTACTTTGATGCATCAGGGACAGGGCTGGGTTGTGTGTTGATGCAGCGGGGCAAGGTGATTGCCTACGCTTCGAGGCAGCTGAGGACATATGAAGAGAATCATACCGTCCATGATCTTGAGTTGGATGCCATCGTCTTTGCGTTAAAGATATGGCGACATTACTTACATGGGTCCCAGTTTGTTGTTTATACTGATCACAAGAGCCTTCAGTATCTTTTCAGTCAGAAGGAATTGAACATGCGTCAGAGACGCAGTTTAGAGCTTCTGAAAGATTATGACTGTGAGATACAGTATCACCCTGGGAAGGCAAATGTAGTAGCTGACGCCTTGAGCCGTAAGGTGTGTGCCCAGACAGTTACCTCCCGAGCTGTGAGACTCGAGATCACCTCTACCCTGATTGACAGTCTGAGATTGGCACAGATAGAGGGTCTGCGGGAGCAGAATGTGAAGAGGGAAAGGTTAGTTGGGCAGACAGAGTCGTTAGTCAGGGATGACCGAGGGATATATACGCGGAGAGGCAGAGTTTGGGTTCCCAGAGTTGGGAACTTGCGACAGTTGATTCTTGATGAGTCGCATAAGTCGAGGTTGTCTATTCACCCTGGGAGCACCAAGATGTACCGAGATCTCCGAGAGTTTTACTGGTGGCCGGGTATAAAAAGGGATGTGGGCCGTTATGTCGAGCAGTGCATGACAATTTTGCGGGTCAAAAGTGAGCATCAGAAGCCGCACGGCCGTCTACAGCCACTGGAGATCCCCGAGTGGAAGTGGTACCACATCACGATGGATTTCATCGTCAGACTTCCTCGTACTGTGCGCGGGAACGACATGATTTGGGTCATAGTGGACCGGTTGACTAAGAGTGCGCATTTTCTTGCTTTTCGGGGTACGATCACGATGGATCAGCTAGCGCGGCTGTATATTGATGAGGTGGTGTTGCGGTATGGGATTCCGAAGTCGATTACTTCTGATCGCGATACTCGATTCACCTCGCGGTTCTGGCAGAGCTTCCAGAGAGAGCTGGGTACCCGGGTTCAGCTGAGTACAGCTTACAGGCCTCAGACAGATGGGCAGACTGAGCGCACTAACCAGACACTTGAGGATGTGCATCTCCCATTAGTAGAATTTGCTTATAATAATAGCTACCATGCCTCGATTAAGATGGCACCGTTCGAAGCATTGTATGGCCGTAAGTGTCTAACCCCCGTGTGTTGGGGTGAGGTCGGTGAGCGACCGATCAGTGGGCCCGAGCTACTTCAGGAGACGAGTGATAAACTAGCTGTGATCCGGGATCATATGCGTGTCGCACAGAGCCGTCAGAAGTGTTATGCTGACCGTCGTACTTCCGAGCTTGAGTTCCGTGTTGGGGATCAGGTGTTCCTGAAAGTGTCTCCGTGGAAAGGGGTAATCCGATTCAGACACCGGGGCAAGTTGAGTCCGAGGTATATAGGGTCGTTTGAGATCATTGCCAGGGTCAGAGATCAGGCCTACCGGTTGAGATTGCCGCAAGAGTTAGCCGGTGTTCATGATACATTCCACGTGAGTCATTTGAGAAAATGTTTAGCGAAAGAGGATCAGTATGTGCCGTTATCAGAGATATCCGTGGATGATCAGTTGAGATATGTTGAGCAGCCAGAGTTGATTACTGATCGCAAAGTGAAGAAGTTGCGCAATAAGGAGATATCATTGGTACTCGTTCAATGGAGACATCATAAGGGTACCAGCGCAACTTGGGAGCCCGAGTCTGAGATGCAGAGTCGCTATCCTTTCCTATTCCAGAGCCAGAGTTAGATTCCGGGACGGAATCTTTGTAAGGGGGGAGGATTTGTAACACCCCGATTTCTGAGCAGGTACGTGTAATTATCCTATTGACTAATTATAATATTGAGTATTGCGTTGGTCCAATTGCGTCCCGTATAGTGGATTATACGTGTCGGGACGGGGAATTACGTGGATTCGGGATATAATTTTAGTGGATAAATTATAATTATGGATTCACGAGATTAAATAAGATTTAATGATATAAATAGTGGATTTTTGATATTGGGGTCGGGTATCGGTGTCGAACCCGCGATATATCGGGATCCGTTTAGCTACGTATATGTATGTGACATTCTTTCTTATCCTTTCTTTTGTGCAATTAAAGAGAAAAAGGTGTATGTGTGTGAATCCCTGCTGCTGGAGCTCAGTTTGGAGCCAAATCAAGTGATTAAAGTATTGAAAATCAGATTGAAAGCTTCTTGCTGTGTTCTTGAAGTTTTGAGGTAAGAAATCTTCCAATTGAATCTGATTTTGTGTGTTAAACATTGAGATATGTTGGGAATTGGTATATCTATGTATTAGAAGAGTTTTGGTAGCATTGGTATGAGTATTATATGCTGGAATCGGAGTTTAGGGGTGAAATAACCCCTGGGCAGAATTGAAACAGCGAACAGGGGAACTGTCTGCGTCGTGAGCGCGACCGCGACGCGCCTAGCGCGGCCGCGATGTTCTTGCCGAGCGCGGGCCGCGATCGGGCCAATGCGGCCGCGATCCGGCTTCTGCGGGTTTGGGCTTCGGGGGTCCGTTGGGTTGTTTTGTGGGGTTCATTTGCATATATTAACAGTTATGGGATAACTGAGATTAATCTGGAAGAATTATTTGTGTACAGGGACTATCAGAGATTGTTACGGACCGAGTCCGGATCAGACAGTTAGGGAAATTGTACGAGGTGATCCAGGTGAGTACGCGAGACTTTTTCCAAAGACTAGTCGCTGTCCTTCGAGTCTTTTGTGTTAATATTTCATATGTGATTATATGAATTGTTTGGGCACTGCGAGTTGCCCCTCAGGTATGATCTTTCCTTCTTTATATGTGTTATATGTTTGAGATCCATTACTATATGTTACGATGAGTATCGTGGGAGCTGTGTAGCTCTATTTGACCCTGAGTAGGGTTCCCATATATATATATGCGGCCGTTACTCCTGTTAGCCTCCACGGGCGTGGCTTGGCTCCAGGAGGGAGGGATTCCCCAATTGAGATGAGTATCTCTTTCTGTATTGGATCTCTAGGGTCTCTGATTAGAGGCCGGTTGGCATGTGTTATGCCACGTAGTGTAGGGCTGCCATGTGACATGTGATATGTGATTATGTGATCTGTGCAGTGTCTAACCCTTGTGTACTCACGAGCTGCGAAGCTTACGTATTCGAGTCTGATGTGTGTATCAGGGGAACCGAAGATAGGGCCGCCAGCTCCCGAGCGGAGATAGGAGCTTGACTTGCTGCGATCGAGGGATTCTACTTTTGTTATCTGTATGTGTTCCTTGTTCTGTTGGGGAAACTTTGGAACAAATGATACTGGATTCGTATGTGAATATTTGGGTCCGGGTCGGAATTTGTATGTCGGGTCGACTTTTGGATATTGACTATGTTGTGAAATGTTTTAATTAATCCATGTTTGTGTAAACCTTTGACATGTGTGATGGATTTTATATGCGTTTATGCCACCTGTGTATTGTAAATGACGTGGCTTATGGTTGGGATTAGAGAGTGTTACATATATATATATATATATATATATATATATATATATATATATATATATATATATATATATATATATATATATATATATATAATAGTTTATAACCAGCCTCTTTTTGGTTGTTGGTATTATGGCTTCAATTTTTACTAGAGATGGCAAAATAGTTCAACTTTCTAGACTTGGTGATATTAGATGCATTCTCTGTTTGATACGAGTTTTGAGACTCTGAGGTATTTTTTAGTTCTACTTCTTCCTTAATGTCCTGAACATAAGATTCACTAGGAGAGATGATGGTGAAATGAGGCCCTGAGAAAGCAGAATCTGATTCAATTTTAATTGCTCGAGGGGTTGGGATTGAACACACCATGGTTCGGTGATGCCCTCTGGATCATGATGGTATTTCACGTATCATTTTGCATACACAGTTCAATTCAGATATTGTTATAAGTTGATATTGCTATCATGACCTTGATTATTATGCTTCCATCATTGCTCGCATCTTTGATGTATTGATTCAGCATAGCATGATTAGCCTTGTCGGTCTATTGTTCTAGACCTTGCTACGTCACCAGTTCTATTGAACAAAGTCAGTATCAATTGAATCTGATTTTGTGTGTTAAACATTGAGATATGTTGGGAATTGGTATATCTATGTATTAGAAGAGTTTTGGTAGCATTGGTATGAGTATTATCCGCTGGAATCGGAGTTTAGGGGTGAAATAACCCCTGGGCAGAACTGAAACAGCGAACAGGGGAACTGTCTGCGTCGTGAGCGCGACCGCGACGCGCCTAGCGCGGCCGCGATGTTCTTGCCGAGCGCGGGCCGCGATCGGGCCAGTGCGGCCGCGATCCGGCTTCTGCGGGTTTGGGCTTCGGGGGTCCGTTGGGTTGTTTTGTGGGGTTCATTTGGATATATTAACAGTTATGGGATAACTGAGATTAATCTGGGAGAATTATTTGTGTACAGGGACTATCAGAGATTGTTACGGACCGAGTCCGGATCAGACAGTTAGGGAAATTGTACGGGGTGATCCAGTGAGTACGCGAGACTTTTTCCAAAGACTAGTCGCTGTCCTTCGAGTCTTTTGTGTTAATATTTCATATGTGATTATATGAATTGTTTGGGCACTGCGAGTTGCCCCTCAGGTATGATCTTTCCTTCTTTATATGTGTTATATGTTTGAGATCCATTACTATATGTTACGATGAGTATCGTGGGAGCTGTGTAGCTCTGTTTGACCCTGAGTAGGGTTCCCATATATATATATGCGGCCGTTACTCCTGTTAGCCTCCACGGGCGTGGCTTGGCTCCAGGAGGGAGGGATTCCCCAATTGAGATGAGTATCTCTTTCTGTATTGGATCTCTAGGGTCTCTGATTACAGGCCGGTTGGCATGTGTTATGCCACGTAGTGTAGGGCTGCCATGTGACATGTGATATGTGATTATGTGATCTGTGCAGTGTCTAACCCTTGTGTACTCACGAGCTGCGAAGTTTACGTATTCGAGTCTGATGTGTGTATCAGGGGAACCGAAGATAGGGCCGCCAGCTCCCGAGCGGAGATAGGAGCTTGACTTGCTGCGATCGAGGGATTCTACTTTTGTTATCTGTATGTGTTCCTTGTTCTGTTGGGGAAACTTTGGAACAAATGATACTGGATTCGTATGTGAATATTTGGGTCCGGGTCGGAATTTGTATGTCGGGTCGACTTTTGGATATTGACTATGTTGTGAAATGTTTTAATTAATCCATGTTTGTGTAAACCTTTGACATGTGTGATGGATTTTATATGCGTTTATGCCACCTGTGTATTGTAAATGACGTGGCTTATGGTTGGGATTAGAGGGTGTTACATATATATATATATATATATATATATATATATATATATATATATATATATATATATATATATATATATATATATATATATAATAGTTTATAGCCAGCCTCTTTTTGGTTGTTGGTATTATGGCTTCAATTTTTACTAGAGATGGCAAAATAGTTCAACTTTCTAGACTTGGTGATATTAGATGCATTCTCTGTTTGATACGAGTTTTGAGACTCTGAGGTATTTTTTAGTTCTACTTCTTCCTTAATGTCCTGAACATAAGATTCACTAGGAGAGATGATGGTGAAATGAGGCCCTGAGAAAGCAGAATCTGATTCAATTTTAATTGCTCGAGGGGTTGGGATTGAACACACCATGGTTCGGTGATGCCCTCTGGATCATGATGGTATTTCACGTATCATTTTGCATACACAGTTCAATTCAGATATTGTTATAAGTTGATATTGCTATCATGACCTTGATTATTATGCTTCCATCATTGCTAGCATCTTTGATGTATTGATTCAGCATAGCATGATTAGCCTTGTCGGTCTATTGTTCTAGACCTTGCTATGTCACCAGTTCTATTGAACAAAGTCACTATCAAGAATAAATATCCTCTGCCCAGAATCGATGATTTATTTGATCAGCTACGAGGAGCAAGTTATTTCTCTAAAATTGATCTCCGTTCTGGGTATCATCAGTTAAAAGTCAAAGCAGAGGATATTCCAAAGAAAGCCTTTAGAACAAGATATGGTCATTACGAATATCTCGTAACGCCATTTGGTCTAACAAATGCACCAGCGGCATTCATGGATCTCATAAATCGCGTGTGCAGACCTATGTTGGATGAAAATCAATTATTATGTTCATAGATGATATTCTGATTTACTGAAAAAACAGAGGCTGATAATTTTCAAACTGCGAATTTTGGCTCAGACTAGTATAATTTTTTTTATATTGTTCCGAGGTATTCCTAAGCGTTCTTTGTTCGAATAAAAACTTGAAATTCTACATTGTTATCTTTATAGATTCAATTCCTTGGCTATGTTGTATCTGGCGAAGGTATTTCAGTTGATCCTTCCAAAGTCGAGGTTGTTCAGAAGTGGCAAACACCTCGCAATGCCTTCGAAATTTGAAGCTTCCTTGGATTGGCCGGTTATTACCGGCGATTCATTAAAGATTCTTAAAGATTGTTTTACCACTTACAATGTTAACACGAAAGAACACACCTTTCGTATTGTCTGATAAACAGCAAAAGCCATATGAAACTTTGAAGCAGATTCTTATTCAAGCGCCAATCCTAGCCTAACCAGAGGGCAATGATGACTTCGTGGTCTATAGCGATGCATCTGGTACAGGATTAGGTTGTGTCCTTATGCAAAGGGGAAAAGTCATTGCCTATGCTTCAAGGCAATTGAAAGATTACGAGAAAAGTGCACCAACTCATGATCTTGATTTGGCTGCCGTTACCTTTGCATTAAAAATCTGGCGTCACTATCTCTGTGGTACTATGTGTCAGCTTTACACTGACCATAAAAGCCTCAAACATCTATTTACTCAAAAGGACCTGAACATGAAACAACGACGGTCCTTGGATTTCATCAAGGACTATGATTACGAGATCCTATATCATCCCGACAAAGCCAATGTGGTCGAGGATGCTTTGAGTAGAAAAGTCTACGCAGAAAAGTGTTGCTATGCCCTGACTCTATTCTCTTATGATCTTATTGAAGACATCATATCTGTTCAAGCCGAGGCGCTGAAAGAAGAGAATCTTTGTTTTGAAAATCTCAAAGGGCAACTTCAATTTCAATCTATGAATCATTTGGGAATCCAATGTCTCAAGGGAAACCGAATCTGGATTCCTAAATATGGTTCTATTTGCAACACTCTTCTATCTGAAGCCCACAAGTCCAAGTTATCCATTCATCCTGGCAGCTCAAAGATGTGCTTCGATCTGAAAGCTGATTATTGGTGGCCAGGAATGAAGAAAGACATCGGTCAATTCGTTGAAAGCTGCAAAATCTGTCAAATGGTTAAGGTAGAACATCGAAACCCTTTGGGGATATGCAACCACTACCAGTTCCTGAGGGGAAGTGGCAGCATATAACCATGGACTTTGTTACGAAATTTCCAAAAACAAAGAGGCACGACTCCATTTGAGTAGTCGTGGACCATTTAACAAAGTCAGCTCATTTCATACCGATGAAAGAGACGTATACCCTTGATAGATTGGCACAGATGTACATCACCGAAGTTATTTCTCGTCACAGTGTGCCGAAATCTATCATCTCTTATCGTGATAGTCGTTTCACTTCGAGATTTTGGAAAGCGCTGCAAGATGGGATGGGTACTCGAATCTCTATGAGTACTGCTTATCACCCTAATGCAGATGGTCAAAGTGAATGCACTATCTTGACTATTGAAGATATGCTCTGTGCTTGCGTTCTTGATCTGGATAGTAACTGGGATGACCATTTACCTTTGGTCGAATTCTCATACAACAACAGTTTTCATTCAACAATCAAGATGGGTCCTTTTGAACCTCTCAACGGATGAAAATGCAGAACTCCCACATGTTGGCGCAAAACAGGTGAATCGCCATTAGCAGGTCCAGCCCTTCTACAGTTGACTCATGAGAAGATTCAACTGGTCAGAAGAAACATTCTTGAAGCTCAAAGCAGGAAGAAGTCTTACTATGATAATCAAGACATATCGATCAGTTTTGCAGTCAACGATTGGTGATGCTGAAAGTATCCCCAATGAAGAATGTGGTGCGGTTTAGAAAGCGAAATAAGCTAGCTCAAAGATTTATGGTCCATTCAAGATCGTTGAAAAGATAGGGAATCAATGTTATCGTCTTGAATTGCCGACAGAATTAGCGGGAATACATCCTGAATTCCATGTTAGTCATCTATGAAAGACCCTAGCAGATGAAAGAGAAGTGCAGATACCGCATGTTAATCTGCAAATTGATGAGAAGCTTCATGTGGTTGAAGAGCCAGAATGTATTCTAGACTCGAAGACCAAAAAGCTTCAAAATAAAGAGGTCCGGATGGTGCTCGTTCAGTGGAAACACCACAAGGGTTCGCATCAGTCTTGGGAATCAAAAGATGTCATGAAAGCTATGTATCCAAGTTTGTTCGAACAAAGTTAACTTTGAGGACGAAGTTTGTGCGTGGTGGAGCCCATTCTGTAACAACCTAGCTTTTAACCAAACATTTGATTTCTGATTTTGAGCTAATAATGTAATTTAATCACATTATTTGTACTGTAAGTTAATTAAGTAATGAAATTATCCAATTAAGTTAAATTATGTTAGTAATGATAAAAACGAAGATGAAATCTTTAATTAAAGAAAAAATCAGATGTGGAGGGGTTAAAGTTGTCAAAATTCGAAAGTTTGGAAATAAAAGACACCAAGTCTTTCATTTCTTCACTTAACACTTTCAAACTCTCTCTCACTCTCACTCTAAACCTGCTGGAAATCAAAGAATGAAAACAAGAAATTCGTGAAATTAACTGAAGATTTTCAAGAATCAGAAGAAATTAAGGTAATAATACAAATTTCCAATATTTAGTTTTTATTTTAAGAGTTTAAAATGCATAAAAATTGGATTTATAATCCGTAAAATTTATGTTGCATGTTTGTATTATTGGTTAGAAATCATACATTGAAACCTTTTGAAGCAACAGAAACAAAAATCGTTGCTTAAATCGTCCAAAAAAAGTGAAAATCTGAGTTTTTATAAAGATTTGTGTTCTTGAGAAAAATCCAATATATTTGACAAATTTGGACGTTTTAATGTGTTTAAGACGGGGAAAATAGTGTAGAAACACCCCAAAAATGATAATATAACCTTGGATTTAATTGCATGTTAATAAAATTAAGTTTGATAAATTTTTGGTGAAAACCCGTATGGGTCAACCTGCACATCTGCCTCGTCGACTCGGCGAGTCGCCAAAACAGCAAGAAATTCTTGAAAATTTTCTAAGTATTGGATCTGAATTCGGTTGAGACCCGAATTCGGATGGGATTCGAATTCGGACAGACCCAAAGTTCGGATGGGTCAATCTCGGATTAGATGGGCTTGTCGGATGCATGCGAATTCGGCCGAGATCCGAATTTCGGACCTCGACTCGACGAGTCGGTTGAGACGACTTGGCGAGTCGCCCCCAGTTGGTTGGAAATTCGGATGTGGGTTATATGATCCGAAATTCTTACTAATAAACTAACTTTTTGAATACCTTTTTGTGACATTTAATATATATAATATAATGCCCATACACACGAATGAAATTAAAGAATAAAGTTTATCAGTTATCAGAATCAGATCAAATGTAAAGTCAGCTACATACGGATCAAATCTTGACGCGACACCGTCCAACGAGTGCGGAATCCTTGTTAGGGGTTTAACGGACTGATCACACACGAGAAACACGGAGACCAACACGATGAAATACGTAAATGACGAACGTCCCGACACGTGATTCTCTCCAAGAACCCTCTGAAAACACTCTGCAAACGCTCACAAGTTCGTAATCGCCCGAATACTAATTTCTGCAAAGATTCTTAATCAAAACTGATTAAACCTTAATTATAGACATTAGATTCGAACTTAGCCTGGACAAGTTCGAGAAGGCCCAAGACCACGAACTTGTGCACCAATAACTTCGAACTAGGGCTTTGAACTTATTCTAGAACTTGTCTTTGAAATTTTTCTAGAACTTATGTTTGAACTTATCTTTGAACTTATCTTTGAACTTAAGTAAAACATCAATTACCAACAAGTTCAAACATATATACAATCAACATCAAAACATATATCAAACATATATCAAAACATATATCAAACATGTATTAACATGCAATTACGAAGACTTGAACTATTACAAAATATCACTATACTTAGACTTCTATCGTCACACGGGATACAGTAACAGACTCCCCTTGACGATAGATTCTAACTAGATATACATTTTGTCTAAGTACTAAGTCTATTCAAACTACTACCTGCATATAATCCCTGCTCTATACAAACCCTTACATCTTTTTGGAACTTCCTGCTTTCAGATCTCCAGCCTTCATGAAAGAAAATCGGCTGATCATGAAGCTTTGTCAGGTCATCCTTGGATAGGTTAATTAGATGCAGTGGATCGTATACTTTCAAAATTGTCTTCTCTTCTAGATCCTCCATAACGGCTTCAGCTGTTTCGTTATCTACGAACCACCACTTCATGTTTGCAAGTAAATCCTGTGGCATATACTTCAACGGAACTTTATTCAAACATCGCACTGGCTTGTAAACCATCTTTGCCCAAGGTTTACCAGTATGAGGATCTATTCTCGTCTCGCCTTCTACTCTTTTCCCGGATCTCGGCTTTAGCCTTTCAAACTTTCCAGATCTGCCCTCCCTTCTGATAATCTTTGCAATCACTTCAGCGTAGGGGTCGTCTCCCAAGCTTATTAGCTCCTTCCAGGCTAACTCCTTCACCTCACATTTGGGCAATGTATTAAAGACTTTTAAGGTTCTCCTCAGATACTGAAGCCCATCTCTTCTTTTATGTACAAAAAGCTGCAATTCCCTGTCGAAGAACCAGCTAAGGATACCTCCTGACAGCTTTCATGGATTTGGCAATCTCATTTGCTTATTTACAGCTATCTCTGTCTTTTTCTCTTCTTTTCGAAACCATAACCTCATCATCTCTTCTTTCGATTGTTTCCTTTCAGCTGGATTACATTCTGATTCTTCTATAGATGCCAAGTTAAGCTCATCTAAGTCTATCACTTTCTGATCATTATTTACATATTGTTCAGTGACAGGCTGCTTCGGGATCAACACCTCATCAACATCATCATCCTCATCTTCTATAACTTCATCAACTGATTTCCTGTCCATAACTTCTTCTGGAATGAACTCCCCTTCTTCAAGATCTTCTTGATAAAATCCGAACTCGTCTTCATAATCAAGATCTATCAACGCCTCAATCATCTCATGCTCAACATCCTTTGAAGCTTCACCTCCTCCCATACTTGACGAACTAGGCTCCCCCTGAACGATTGCTTGCTGAGCAGTCTTTTGGGAAAGATCTGCTAGCTCACCTTCTTTTTGTGCACTTGGATCATCGCCTTCCTCATCGTCTCTCCTAACATTCCTCAACTGATCATCCTTGCAGCTACTCTCACCCTGAGCTCGTAGATCTTTCAATATCTGCTCAATGAGAGTTTGCAATGTCTGATTTTGAGCTTGATGAGTCCTCAGCTCAGCTTGTTGATCAGCCATAGTTGTTTTCAACTTGAAATTCTCTTGATCCAATCGAGCATTGTGCTGCTGCAACTCTTTTACAGCCTGAGAGAGCTGGAATATTTAGACTGTTTGGAAGTCCACTTTTCCCTTCAACTTAGTGAACGGCTGATTCTCTGTGAATGAACTTGAGGTAGATGGAATGGAGGCGGATGTCGATGGAGCTGTGGTTGATGATGATGGAGCAGCCGGTAACACAGATGGAGAAGCCGAAGTGGATGGAGCTCCTTGCATGAATCTATGTCTTTTCGCCCTATGCCTAGGAACGAGAGGAACTTCTTCTTCTTCTTCAAACTCAGACTCTTCAGTCTCTTCAGCAATAAGTGCCGGCCTTTTTGTTCTCTTTCTGCTAACAACTAGCCTCGATCCATATATTCCAATTGTGATATCCGGATCTATAGCTTCGGACATAGATTCGGAATCAGACTCGGAGGCGGTCTTAACGTGACCTTCAGCCGGAGTCTGTTCCGTAGCACATGCACCTTCTTCCTCAGTCTAGACCTCTGTGTCTAGAAATTCAGCATCAGAGGGCTGATAGTGATCAATCTTCTTAAAGATGTCATGGAAATCAGCTGGAGGCCCTAAAACATCCTGAACCAGTTGTTCAGCAATACTTTGCTCCGCAGCTGTTCTGTGAGCCCATATTTCCTCCAGAGTTTGTTCCCTCTGGTCGTACTGTGGAGCTGAACTCGATGGCCCAGCAGCTTCAGTGGCTGACTATGGGCGGGAAGTGGTTCTAGCAACCGGAGCTCTTCTAGCCGGTGCTCTTTGCCTTTATTGCTGTTGGTGTTGCTGTTGCGGTAGGGCTTCACCAATCCAATCTTCACCCTCTGGGGAAACAAAATCTGGATCTATGACTGCAGCAAACAGCAGTGCCACTTGGGGCCTGACCTACTCAGCCCTTCTCGCATTATGGGTCTGGCAGTCAGCAAATATGCGCTTATCGATCAAAGCCACGCCACTTTGATCAGGAAGTGGTGGCAGATTTGGCAAGAAATGGTGTATAATCATCGTGGCGAAGCGGGGATACATCAAAAATCGTTCCCTGATCGGAGTTGTGATCTGGTGCACGAACTCCCCGAAAAACATCTCGGAAAAACTAAACTTCTTCTTGTATACCAAAGCAATCAACGCAGATTGCAATTTGGACACCATCGTGTCAAGGCCCGCCTTCTTTGGTGCAAAACACACCATAGTCACGTGGACTAGATATCTCCACTTCCCTATCAAACCACTTTTCACACATGAAGCCTTTGTGATGTCTTGCGCATATCCCTTCCTTAAAAATGCAGCTTGGCGAATGGGTAATGGAAAATCTATAAGGCTTGCTTCTTGGTCCTCAGTGCCCAACTGTAGAATCTGCCTCAACATGTTAGCCGAAAACTCTATTGGTTGACCGCCTACTCTTTTTCACAGCACTGTAGGGGTAACCGAGCAGTCTACTTGAAGATGCTCCCAAAATTGTCGCACATACGTCAAGGTAATTTGTAGATTGTGAGTGAGAGCATATGAGACACGGGACTGCGTCAGGAATTCAATCATCTGACGATAAGGCTGTACCTCTGGTAATTGAAGATCCACGGCCATGACCATGTTATGTTTATTATAAAAGGCATGATCACCCATATCTGCACACAAAATCATCGAACAATATTAGAAATTCAAATTAAAATAAAATGAAATTTGTTAAATTCAAATTTGCATAACTTCGAACTTGATTAAGTTCGAAGTCTAACACATTCGAATTTGCACAAATTCGAGATTATTAATAGGCATTCGAACTTAATTAAATTCGAGACATATATTCGAACTTGACTAACTGGGCTCCCCCTGAAGAACAAGTTCGAAGTCGGTCGCATTCAACTTAAAAACTAAGATTTTAACCCCATTTGACTTAATCAACAATATAATCTAGTCCTATTGGGTTCTAAATCGAAGTTATTTATCAATTATTTGAAGTTTTATCTTTCAAAACTCGTGATTTTAACCAAGTAGTTTCAAATAATATAGCTATCAAAATAGGTCAATTTTTGCCACAATAAAGTCCTAAACTACACTTAGTATTATGATGATCTATATACTCTAGTATATGTGTATGTTCGAGAAACAAAGGGAAAACTTCGAGGAATAGGACGAAATTCGAAATCAGTATGTTCGAGATTAAGTTCGAGATCGCCTAAACACAAGTTCGAGAACACAAAGTCGAGGGTAGGTATCTTAAATGAAGTATTGTTGACCTATTTATATCAACTACCTTCGAACATAGCATAAGTTCGAACTTCCTGACAAATTCTAAGGTAACTTCGAATGTTTTTAGATTTCGAACTTAAGTGAAAATTCATGAATAAAATCCAACTTTTTCAATTTTTTCATGTGACAGAATTTTACAAACTTTGCAAGATCATTCACACTAAAGCAACAAATTTTCACGCAATATTTGTTTCTTCAACCAAAAATGCATCCTAGTACTTGGACCGTTATTCTACTTAACATAAAATAAAATAAAATAAAATGAACTAAAATAAAATAAAATAAGATAAACTAAGAATAAAACTTAAACTACTCAAAAGTACTATAAAAATTACGACCTATAATAACAGAATATTTTTGCGAGAAAGTCAAAGAGGGTTCAATCAAATAGCGAAGTCAAACGCACTTTCAGTATTACACTTTCACACTTAGAAATTTTTATTCCATTGGTTGTTTGTCGTGATATACATTCCACGTCGATTGTCGGTATAATTTTCCTTTTAAACATTTAACACTTTGGAAATTCCCATGGCCTTTTTATTTATCAAGAAACAAAATTACGTGTCCCATACTTAGATATAATTCTATGATCAAGGCAGACACACAATGATTATAACTTTTTGGTATTGCAAATTTTCTTTAAAAGGCAAACGTCGGACACAGTTCTGTATTTACATACAACAGAGTGTCTTAGTTTGTCTTAGAGTTCCTTTTAAGTTAACAAGACAGTGGTGACAGGTCTGTACTTACGTACAACAAAGCGACTTATCTTGCTAACTTGAGTCAAAATAGAGGTGACAGGTCTGTACTTACGTACAACAAACCGACTTGTTTTGACTCCCACTTCTTTATAAAAAAAATTTTCTTTTCTTTTCGTTAATATGTATTTTGATGTTGCTATATATCTCCCAGAAAATTTGCATACCTCATTTAGAATCATTGTCTGTATGTCTCTAACATAGAAATTAAGACCATTTGGTCATACATCTAAGTTAGTTACACATATGACTTTTTGTTGATTATTTTATTAGCTGTTAGGATTTCCTTTGTGTATTATGCCTACCAACACATCAAACAAGAAATTATATATCACTTAGAATTTAAGGTGGATTATGTGTGAAAGCTTAACACTTAGAGTTTGTTTAGACTGTGCTAAATTTCGTCACTTTGAACCTATGATTCTAAGACTTAACCCATTTTTCGACATTCTCTTCTTTTTTTTTTTTAAATTTTTATGATTTTCTCCTTTTTTTCTTTTGTTTTTCATTTTTAAGATTAGCAAAAAACTAACCTAGTAACTTACTATAAAAGGATAGAAAAACTACTAAACTACTAACTTACTTTAAAAAGAAAGAAAATTTACTAAACTACTAACTTAGATAAGAAGAAATGAAAAAGTACTAAGGTCAAGTTACTCTGGATTACGCATACCATTTAGTTGAACTAACAACTCAAAGCGTGACTTATCAAAAGCTTTAGTGAATAGAGCTGCATTATTAACTTCCGTTGCCACTTTTACCAGTTTTATTAAGTTCTTTTCAGCACAATCACGTATAAAATGATGTCTTATGTCTATGTGCTTTGTTTTACTGTGTTTAAATGGATTATTAGTTATAGCAATTGTAGACTGATTATCTATCCTAATGGGAGTATGAGTTTAAGTCAAACCGTAATCCCGTAATTATTGTTGTATCCACAAAACCTGTAAACTGCAACTACCAGCAGCTACATATTCGGCCTTGCATGTTGACACGGCTACCAAAGTCTGTTTCTTGCATTGCCAGGATAGGAGTCTCCCTCCTAGGAACTGACAACCTCCAGTTGTTGATTTCCGGTTCAAACTGCAACCACCGTAATCAGAATCCGTATATACTTTCAGTTTCAGATCACCATCAGCGTTATACCAAAGTCCCAGCTTCAGTTTTGACTTGAGGTATCTCAGAATCCGTTCACGGCTTTCATATGCATTTCTTTCGGATTAGCTTGAAACCTAGCACAAATACACACAACAAACATAATGTCCGGTCTAGAAGCAGTTAAATACATGAGTGACCCGATCATGGCCCGATATAGAGTCGAATCAACATCAGTATCACTTTCTGAACCCGGTCTGAGATTATTATTCACTTGAATCGTAGTACTAAAGTGAGCAGTCAGCTTTGTTCCCTCCATCCCGAAGCGCTCTAGAATATCGTAGACATACTTTGTGTGATGGATAAACATGCCCTCCTTCCTCTGTTCAACTTGCAAACCCAGAATGAAGTTTAACTCTCCTATAACACTCATCTCAAACTTTGACTTCATAACCTTCTCAAAGTCTTTGCACATCTGTTCGTTTGATGACCCGAAATGATGTCATCCACGTACACTTGTACCAATTTAAAATCATCTCCATTTCTCTTCACGAACATTGTACTATCAATTCTCCCACTTTCAAACCCGTTGTCCAAAAGATGAGTTGACAGCGTCTCATACCATGCCCTTGGTGCCTGATGTAATCCATACAGAGCCTTATCGAGTCGATACACTCTTACGGGATACTTTGATTCAGTAAACCCTGGCGGTTGTTTGACGTAAACCAGTTCCTTCACCTTTCCATATAGAAAGACACTCTTTACGTCAAGTTGATAGACTTTAAATCCTTTGAAGGACGCAAAGGCCAGAAACAGACGAATTGCCTCGAGCCTTGCCACTGGTGCAAACACCTCGTTGTAATCAATTCCCTTTTCTTGGTTGAATCCCTTTACCACAAGTCTTGCCTTGTTGCGAGTAACAATACCCCGATCATCTATCTTGCACTTAAAACCCCATTTGGTTCCTATTGCAACTTCTCCTTGAGGTAGCGGCACTAACTCCCACACTTCAAGATTTCTGAATTGTGACAGTTCTTCTTGCATGGCTTCAACCCGAGAGTTGTCTTTCAGTTCCATTTGCACATTCTTCGGCTCTACTTGAAAGATGAAACATCAATATAAACATGTGTGATACGCCTCGGGGGTACGACTATGATGCACTCAATCGGATAATCCTTGTTTATCCTCGATGTCTCAATCTCATCGACCCTAAGATTATCTCCTAAGTTTGATCCTATTTCACCTAATGGGGGTACGACTTCAGACGGTACATTCTCTTCCTCATGATCACTGTCCTAGGAGTTAGAAGTACCTATCTGATTCTCGTTTGTAGGTAACTCAGGTTCATTCTCTGTTGGAGACCCATCTTCTATCGTTGTAGGCTCTTCTGTCGTTGTAGGCTCAGAAGTTGATGGAATGCTTGTCTTTGGAAAACCTTGATTATCATCATTCAGACTTAAAGACGAGAAGTCATCTTCCATTGTACCTGCATTTCCACTAACTGGTATGTTAAATGATTCAAACAATGAGTCATAATCAAATAACCACTCAGGACCAATTTGTGGTCCATGTGAATAACTTGTAACATCAATAAGGACCGGGTTTAAAACATGACATGCGATATTCACTGCCTCCCCCCAAAACATGGTAGGAAGCTTTGAATCCATAAGGTCTTGAACTACACAGATCTATCCTGACGCGACACCGTCAACGAGTGCCGAATCCTCGTTAACGGCTTGACGGATACAACTCTCACACGGAACACGGAGACTATCACAACGCTGTACGGACGACGACGAACGCACCTACGAACTGATTCTATCCGAAATAACACTCAAAACACTGATAAACTCGAAATCGCCCTTTTGCTTAATCTCTCTCGAATTCTGCAAAAGTCCCTTAATGATTCGAGTCTATCCCTAATTATAGAGGACCATTCGAGTTTGCCATGGGCCAAACTCGAATCTGGCCCAAGGCCCATTCGAGTTTGTCCCTTGGACAATCTCGAATCTGCCTCAGGGATTCATTCCAATTTACCTCCATGTTAAATTGAATTTGTCACTAAATTCGAATTTCTCATGTTCAACTTGTATTTGACTATATGAATTAACTTATATTTGAATTAATCTTTGGACTCTATGTTTGAACTTCTTGTAACACATTACATCAAGTTCAAACATACAATCAATAACTATCAAATATATATAACCACATATATCAAATATCCCAGATCTTTGCAATATAATCTGAACCAAAATGCTAATACACTTAGACTGCTATCGTCACACAGGGTGTACCAACAGACTCCCCCTTGACGATAGCTTCTAACTATTTACATTTTAAGTACTAGAACTATATATACTACTACCTGCATATAAACCTGCATCTATGCAAACTTTTACTACCTTCTGGTACTTCCTGGCTTCAGATCTCCATTCTTCAATAAACAAGACCGGTTGATCATGCAGCTTCTTCAGGTCGTCCTTCGATAGATTTATTAAGTGCAGTGGATCATACACTCTCAAAATAACATTATCCTGTGTATCTTCCATTACTGCTTCAGCTGTAATATAATCGACATACCACCATTTCATGTTGCTCAAAATATTCTGTGGCATCGATTTCATAGGCACTCTCTTTAGACCTTTCACAGGCTTGTATACCATTTTGGCCCATGGTTTGCCTGTATGAGGATCTATTCTTGACGCGTCCTCGACTCTCTTCCCAGTTCTTGGCTTGAGCCTTTCGAATTTTCCTGACCGACCCTCTTTCCTAATAATCCTTGCAATTACTTCGGCATAAGGGTCGTCACCAATATTTATCAGCTCTTTCCATGCCAATTCTTTCACTTCAATCTTCGGCAATGTGTTGAAAACTTTAAGCATTCGCCTTAAGTATTGAAGACCATCTCTCCTTTTTAAGATAAACAACTGCGGTTCTCGGTCAAAGAACCAGCTTATAATCCCTCCTGAGAAATGTCCAGAACCCGGAATCCTCATCTTCTTATTCATCTTCAGCTTTTTTTTCTTTTCCTCTTTCTTGAACCACAGATTCATTAAATCAGTCCTGGAAGGCTCTTTTTCTGTTGTTTCAAGTTCGGAATATATCATTGAGGGTATCTTGATCACTTTTATATTAATCACATTGTGATTATCTTGCACATACAACTCCGTGATAGGTTGTGAATTTACAATCACCTCGTTGACATTGTCATCCTCGTCTTCTATCACATCATCGTCGGATCTCCAATCAACAATCTCCTCAGGTACAAATTCTCCTTCTTCTAATTCCTCCACATCATCATCTTCGAAATCAAAATCCATTAACTCTTCTTCAATATCTCTCAAGGCGTCTATCATATCACTTTCATGATTCTTTGAAGAACCCGCCTCACCTCCTTTTCCTCCTTCAACACCCGACTGACTCGGCTCCCCCTGAACTTCAGCATGATGAGCAGCAGAAAAATCTACTGGCTCATTATCTCTTTGTGCACTGGGATCATTGCCGTCATCATCTCCATCCCTGGGCAGCTCTTCCTGATCTCGGCAACTTGTCTCCCCCTGAGCCTTTAGGTTTTTCAACAATTGCTCAATAAGGGAGCGCATTGATTGTATCTCAGCCGACTGATCGGAAACAAAGGTTTTGAGCTCTAAGTTTTCTTCCTGAATCTTGCTCACAACTTTCTTCAATTCAGCATTCTCGTTGTCTATTTTTGCATTATGAGCTTGAATTTCACCGAGAGCTGTAGTCAGACCAAAGATTTGGATTTGCTGGAAGTCGAGTTTGCTTTTCAGCGCAGAAAATCGTTGATTTTCCGTGAACGTGGATGATGTGGATGGTATGGGTTGTATGGGAGTTGGCCTGATTGGTGAGGGAATGTATGGTTCAACAGGTGGTGGTGGTGGTGGAATGGTCGTTTGAACAGGTGTAGGTGAAGGTATTTCTGGCTGGGAAGCAGAGGCCGAGTGAGCTCCCTGCATGAACCTATGGCGTTTGGCCCTTTGCCTATGTACCAAAGGTGCAACTTCTTCCTCTTCTTCATAGTCTGAGTCATCTGACTCCTCTGAAGCTCTTCTCCTCCTACCTTCTTCCTCAGTCACAACTAAACGTGAGCGATATGTCCTTATTTGGAAGGATGAATCTGCAGTTACAGTGTCTGGAGACTCAACCTCAATCTCTTCCATATCTTCAGACTCAGAGGTTGAAATGTCTTCGTCTTGAGGCTCTAGTTGATACTCATCAATTTCCCTGAGAACGTCAAGTTCTCCTTCCGGAGGTTCCAATAAATCTCCAATGAGTTCAGCAGTTATTTCCTCATTAGCATGTGGACCGGCTGCCCAAATCTCTTGCAGCGTTTGATATGTCTGATTAGATGTTGGAACAGATACATGTGGTGCACTCGAAGGTCTAGCCTCTTCCGGCTCTTGAGGTTGACATGTAGAAGGCCTATCTGCCTAAATTTGTCTCGCGGAAGGTCTTTGTCTTCTTCTTTGTTGTTGAGGGCGTGGTTGTTGCTTTCTTTGTTGCTGTGACTGTTGCTGTTGAACTTGCACCTCTCCTGCCCAGTTGGCATCTTCAGGGGCTACAAAGTTTGGGTCGATTACAGCACCAAACAAAGGTCCCTCTACTGGTATAGCTAACCTTCCTAGATGAGAGGAGCAATCAGCAAATATTCTCTTATAAATGACCGCAGCGCTCTGAATATCGTTAAGCTGTGGAAAATTTGGCAAGAAGTGCCTGATTAGCATCATCACGAAGCGCGGATATAACAGAAATCTTTGTTGGTCTGGAGCTATGATTTGTTGAGCAAACTCAGTAAAGAACATTTCTGAGAAGCTGAATTTCTGATTGTAGACTAACGCAATCATCCCAGACTGGATCTTTGAAACAATGTAGTCAAAACCAGCTTTCTTCGCAGCAAAACAGACCATGAACACATGCGCTAGATACCGCCATTGGCCAATAAGCCCACTCTTCATATATGATGACTTAGTGACATCAAGACTGTAGCCCATTCTTACAAAGGCTTCTTGCCTAATGGGTAATGGAAAATCGATTGGGCCGTTCTCCTGCTCTTGCGTGCCTAGCTGCAGCACTTGGCGTAGCATGTCAGCTGAGAATACCAAAGGATGCCCGACGATCCTCGACCTCAAAACCGTTGGGGTAACAGAACAATCCACTTGCAGATGATCATAAAATTGACGCACACAGGGAATGACTATCTGGATATTGTGAGATAACGCATACGAGATTCTGGACTCCACCAAGAAATCCACCATCTGGCGGAAGGCTTGTGCCTCAGGAATAGCATGGTTAGGAGAAATGACCATGTCATGCTTTGGAACAAAAATTCTATCCGCCATGTCTGCACAATATATCAAATAAAATATTAGAATTATTAAAAATGAATAAACTTGTTTAAATTCAAGTTTGTTTTATTTTGAACTTGTATAAGGACAAAATCCAACATTTATGAAGTTCTACAAGTTTAATTAAAATTTTAATTAAATAAAGCAAATATATTGACAAGCTCGAACAACAGATTTGAATGAACATCTATTCGAGTTTAGTGACCCATTCGAGTTTAATGACCTATTCGAGTTTAATGACAAACTCGAAACTGTCCAAGAACAGACTCGAATGAGTCGGCCACCATCATCACAAAAATCCATGATTTTAACCATGTTAGACTCGGAAAATCACATCTATTAGTCCTACTAGGTTCTAATCAATAATATTTGTAGTTAATTTGATTTTTCACAGGTTCAAAGTTTGTAATTTTGAAAAACAAACTTTCTACCAATAAAACTTCAAAATCAAATGATTTTGGCCTAAATGGAGTATAAAACTACCTAAATCTTGTACAATACACTTGGTTATACCTAGATCTACTGGTAGTATCGAACCCAAACGAACAGAAACTCGACAAATAGTAGGTGTATTGAAAACGGCAAATTCGAGAATAGATTCGAAATCGCTATGACAAACTCGAAGATATAGATTCGAAAACAGGTGAAGTTAATGACCATCACTGTTCACCTATTTATACCAACAACATTCGAGTTTGTTGCCATTCTCGAATCTACTGACAGATTCGATGCCGTGCTATATTCGAATTTGGCTCAACCTCGAATTCAATCTGAAACCTTTGAAAATTTTGAAAATTTTGAAATAAATTCAACTTTTTCAACCTTTTCATGGAACGAAATACACTATGCTAAATCTTTTACCCTAAGCACAAGATTTTCACGCAATGTTTATTTTATTCAACTAGGAATGCACTCTCAGTAATTTTTGACCTTTTTCCTAAGAAAAAATAAGTAAAAATAAAATAAACCAAAAATAAAAATAATATGAAATTAAAGTTAAAATTTTGAACAACCAAAAAATTAAACTTTAGACTAATCTACTTTATTTAAAGTTTACCACCTATACTAAAACTTAACAGATATATCCTTTTGATGAGTATAGTCAAAGAAATGTTCAATCAGATAGCGATGTCACGTACATACTTTCAGTATTTAAACTTTCACACTTAGGAATTGTTGATCCCTTTGATTGTTTGGCGTGACATACATTTCTAGCCGATTGTTCTTATTATTTTTCCTTTTAAACATGCTACACTTTGGAAAATCCCTTGGCCTTTTTATTTATCAAGAAAGTATCTTACGTGCCTCAGACATAGACATACTTTTATGATCAAGGCATACAGACAATGACTCTAACTTTTTGGTATTTGCAAACTTACTTTAAAAGGCAAACATCGGACACAGGTCTGTATTTACATACAACAAAGTGTCTTAGTTTGTCTTAAGGTTTATTTTGAAAGTAAGCAAGACAGCGGTGACAGGTCTGTACCGAAGTACAATAAAGCGACTTATCTTGCTAACCCGAATCAAAACAGAGGCAACATGTCTGTACTTACGTACAACAGAGTTACATGTTTTTGACTCTCAATTCATTATGATTTTTCTATGCTTTCCATTTTAAGATGTAATTGATGTTGCTATACATCCCCAGAAAGTTTGCATACCTCATTTAGACTCAAAGTTTGTATGTCTCGTACATAAAAATTAAGACCGATTAGTCATACATCTAAGTTAGTGATACGTTCGACTTTTTCTTGAATATTTTATTAGCCTTGAGACTCCCAATATGTATTACGCCTACCAACACATCATACTAGATAACGTACAACACTTAGAATTTAAGGTGCATTATGTGTGAAAGCCTAAGCACTTAGAGTTTGTAACGACTGTGCTAATTTTCGTCACTTTGAACCTATGCATCTAAGACTTATCTCCTTTTCTGATATTCCAAATTTTTTTTTTTGAATTTTTTTATGATTTTCTCTCTTTTTTTTTGTTTTTCATAAGTAATAGAAATAAAATACTATAAGCTACTAAGATACTAAGAATAGAAACTTTCCTAATTTACTAAACTTACTATAAAAAGAAAGAATGTAAGGTCTACGACTGCAAGATCTATCTAGACGCGGATCCGTGAACGAGTGCGGAATCCTCGTTGACGGTTAGACGGACAACTCTCAACCAACGGAACACGGAGACTATTAGACGCTGAACGAACGACACACGAACGATCCTACGAACTAATTCTCTCCGAAACGGCACTCACCTAGCTGATAAACTCGAGATCGCCTCTTGCTTAATTCCTCACGAATTCTGCAAAAAGTCATCTAATTATTCGAGTCTATCCCTAATTATAGACCCTGATTCGAGTCTGTTGTGGGCCAACCTCGAATCTGGCCCAAGGCCCATTCGAGTCTGTCCATATTGACAGTCTCGAATCTAGCCTTCTTTCGAATCTATGGTTACATTCGAATCTATCACAGATTCGAATGTCAACCCATATATAATTCGAATCTTGCCTTTTACATAAACAACTAAGTGTTGAACCTTACGTTATTACTTATGATTGAATTTATCTTTGTACTTTATGTTTGAACTTCTTGTAATACGTTACATCAAGTTCAAACATACAAACACTAATAAATATCAACCATATATAAACATATATATCACACACTTGCTAAAATCACAATGTAGGATCACTTAGACTGCTGTCGTCACACAGGATGTACCAACAGACTCCCCCTTGACGATAGCTTCTAATATTTCACACATTTGATTTAAGAACTTGGTTTTTTTATTGATTCAAAACACTACCAGCATACAGACCTTTCTCGATGCATACCTTGACCACATTTTCATACTTACTAGCCTCAGTATCCATATGTGCATCACTGGAAATCTTACAATTATACAAAATCTGCAGATCTTCTTTAGATAGGTTTACCAGGTGAAGCGGGTCATAGACTCTAAGAATAACATTTTCTTCTAAGTCTTCCATAACCGCTTCCCCAGTTTCCGTGTCAGCATACCACCACTTCAGATTCTTCAGAATATTTTGTGGCATTGGCTTGAGAGGAACCCTCCTAAGACATCTAGCCGGCTTATAGTGAATCCTCATCCATGGTCGTCCAGTTAGAGGATCAATACGTGACGGATCCTCAACTCTTCTCCCGACCCTTGGATTCAAACGTTCGAACTTCCTTGATATCCCTTCCTTTCTTATGATTCTTTCGATTACGCTCGCGTAGGGATCATTGCCAATGTTTATAAGATCTTTCCAAGCTAGCGCAGTGATTTCGATTTTTGGCAGGGAGTTGAACGCTTTTAAAGTTCGCCTCATGTACTGAAGCCCGTCTTTTCTCTTTATTATAAATAGCTGCAGATCTCTGTCAAAGAACCAGCATAAAATTCGCTCCGACAGCTTCCCAGTACCTGGAACTCTCATTGTCTTTTTAATTGCTGCTTCTTTCTCTTCAGCCCTGAACCATAGCTTTCGTTTTTCTTCATTAGTTAGCTCTCTTGCAGGTTCTTCTGTCGATGGCTGAGGATTCAATGCAACATTAACTATATCTGCATCGACAATTTTATTTCCATCAATCATGTAAGTATCAGTGATAGGATTCTGCTGCACAACTATCTCGTCAGCTTCATCATCCTCAACAGCAAGTACTTCATCATCCGACCGCCAGTCCACTATCTCCCCTGGCACAAACTCCCCTTCTTCCAGCTCTTCATCTTCATTATCAAAACCTACATCCAGTGGATCATCTTCAAGATCCATGAGCGCTTCAATCATCTCGCTGATCTCCAAGTCTGTAGGCTGTTTAGATGAACTAGCCTCACCCCTTTCTCCTTCGCCTTGACTAGGCTCCCCCTCAACTTGTGTAACTTGAGCTGCAGGAAAATCTACAGACTCAAACTCTTTATTCGCACCGGGATCATCGCCTTCATTATCATCTCTTCTTTGCACCTCCTGATCTCGGCACGATGTCTCCCCCTGAGCCTGTAAATTTTTCATTAACTGCTCAATTAGGGAGCGCATCGACCTTATCTCAGCCGCCTGATCGCAAACAAAAGTTTTGATTTCTACGTTCTCTTCCTGGACTTGCTCCACAATCTTCTTCAAATCGGCATTTTCTTTATCAAGATTTGCATTATGAGTCTGAATTTCTCCGATCGCCTTGGTTAGGCTTAAGATTTGGACATTCTGGAAGTCAACGCGAGCTTTAAGCTGCAGAAACCTTTGATTGTCAGTGTATGTGGTCGAGGCAGATGGAATGGACTGTATAGGAGAAGGAATGAACGGTGATGGTATATACGGTTCATCTTGAGATGGTGGTGGTGGTGGAGTGGTGGTTTGAGGTTCCTGATGTTGTGGACTTTCTGGTTGATCTACAGGAGCTGAAGACGATCCTTGCATGAACCTGTGACGTTTGGCCCGTTGCCTTGTCACTAGTTGAGGAACTTCTTCTTCTTCTTCAAAATCAGACTCTTCCAATTCCCTGTTCACGCGCCTCCTCGAACCACCCTCATTTATAATCAATCTCGAACCATAAGTTCCAATTTGAATATCTGGAACTGCAGCTGCCGGAACTTCCGCGGATTCTGAGTCGGATTCCGAGGATGTTAATCCGTCATCTGCCCCTTCTGGCTCGTATTCCTCCACATCTCTAAATACATCATCTGTATCTACTGGGGGACTAAGCAGCTCATCCACTAATGCTGCTGCCACATCTTCATTGGCATGTGGACCAGATGCCCGTATTTCTTCCAAGGTTTGAGCAATCTGCTCAGATTCAGGAATGGCACTTGAAGGCCCTGCTTCCTGTGCTTGGGGCTGTTCGCTCGTAGAAGGCTTGGAAGCCTGGATTTGACTCACGGCTGGTCTTTGTCGGCGTCGTGGGTCACGCGGCCGAGCACGAGGCTGTTGTTGCTGTTGATGTTGTTGCTGTTGTTGTTGTTGTGGAAACTCAACGACCCCTGCCCAGTTGGCAACTTCCGGGGCTTGAAAATCCCTATCCACTATAGCTCCGAACAATGGACGAGCAACAGGAACAGCCAATCTTCCTCGGTGTGAGGAACAATCAGCGAAAATCCGTTTGTCCATAATGTTAACACTCAGAGAATCATTTGACGGCGGCAAGTCTGGCAAGAAATGCCTTATCAGCATCATAATGAACCTTGGGTACAACAAGAATCGTTCTCTTTCTGGAGCCGTAATTTGATGAACGAACTCCGAGAAGAACATCTGCGAAAAGCTGAACTTCCGATTATATACCAATGCAATAACTCCAGATTGGATCTTTGATACTATGTAATCAAAGCCAGCTTTCTTTGGCGCAAAACAGACCATGAATACGTGCACCAGGAATCTCCATTGCCCAATCAGGCCACTCTTCATGTATGACGACTTTGTCACATCTATACTGTAGCCCATTCTCAGAAAAGCAGTCTGCCTAATACTTAATGGAAAGTCAATAGGCCCATCTTCTTGTTCTTGAGAACCCAACTGTAGCACTTGGCGCAACATATCTGCTGAGAATACTAGAGGCTGGCCAGCGATTCTGGTTCTGATAACTGTCGGGGTGACAGTACAGTCCACCTGTAAATGATCGTAAAACTGGCGTACATACGAAATTACAATTGGAATGTTATGATACAAAGCATAGCTAATCCTAGGCTCAGCTAGGAAGTCCAAAACTTCACGAAAACCCTGCGCCTCAGGGATATTATTATCTGGATTAAGGACCATATTATGCTTCGGGACAAAAGCGCGAACTGCCATATCTGCACAATAAATAAAACTGTTAGACTCATTAAAAATCAATAAACTTGTTTAAATTCAAAATTTGTTTTATTTTGTACTTGATTAAATACAAAATCTAACATAATTAAATTTCCACAAGTTTAATAAAATTTAAATTAAACAAAGTAAATAAAGTACAGATTCGAAAGTAACAGATTCGAAGTGTCCATATTCGAGTGTAATGGACAGATTCGAAGAGACCCTCTTCGAGTCTAATGGACAGATTCGAATATCATGGTCATCTCGAATCTAATGACAGATTCGAGAAACCCATGAACAGATTCGTAGGTCCAGGAATAGACTCGAAGCCCCGACGTCTGATTTTTCAACTAAAACCCACGATTTTAACCATTTTGAACTTGGTAAATCACATACATTAGTTCAACTAGGTTCTAATCAATGATTTATGCCATTAATTTGATATTTTATAGGTCCAAACTTAGTTATTTAGCATAAACCCTATTTTGACCCATAAAACTTCAAAATTTGATGTTTTAGCCTAAAATTGTGTATAAAACTATACAAATCTTGTACAATCCGGTTGATTATACCTAGAAGTGTCTGTAGAATCGAACACAACGTCTTCAAAGTCGACAAAATGTCGTTTAGGAGAGAAACGGTAGACTCGAGAACAGATTCGAAATCTCCAATATAGATTCGAGAGTATAGATTCGACAACAGAAAGTATTAAATGACTTCACTGTTGACCTATATATACTACCAACCTTCGAGTCTAATTGTTGATTCGAATCTACTGACAGATTCGAATTACTCCTCATTCGAGTCTGTCTTAGATTCGAAACTACCAATACTTAGAAAAATTTCGAAAATTTTGAAATAAGTTCAACTTTTCCAACTTTTTT
>JAANYP010001331.1:102832-224639 GCA_020465985.1 Centrapalus pauciflorus
GTACCAGTTGTTTTGTTAAACAACCGTTTGTTTGGTGAGTTTGGCACATAACCTAGGAAGTATCCTTTGTCAGCCTTTTCACCAAACTTCGGTTGATGTTTTGTTCTTAAAAGTGTGCATGGTACTCCAAACGGTTCGAATCCAGTTAAGTTAGGTGGCCTTTTATTCAAAATTTGATAGCATGTTTTGTTCAATGATTTGACTGTAAGGACTCGGTTTAAAATGTGGCACGCGGTATTCACTGCCTCCCCCCAAAACATGGTAGGAAGCTTTGAATCCGAAAGCATAGTCCTTGCAGCCTCAATCAAAGTTCTATTTTTACGTTCGGCCACCCCATTCTGTTGAGGTTCATATGGTGCACTGAATTGATGCACTATGCCCTTGCAGCCGTCTCGTCCTTCGTACCTAAAAAGAAAACCCAAGAAAAACGTGAGTAATCGTCGGTGATAACTAAGCAGTACCAACTACCTCCAATACTCCTTTTGTTGATGGGGCCGAGAAGGTCCATGTGCAACAGATCGAATGTTGAGGCTATGGAATTCTGCTTCTTGGACTTGTGTGTCTTCTTGTGTTGTTTGCCCTTCATGCAAGGTAGACACTTATCCTCGAACTGAAAACTTTTCATGGGCACACCCTGCACCAGTCCATGCTTCGTAATGTAATTCATCTTCCTCAGGTGCAGGTGAGCCATGCGTCTGTGCCACAGTACGGATTCCATCTCTGAAGCTTTGGATAGTAGACAAATTGGCCCCATCGAAGTATCTGGCTTGTTCATATCCAGCATGTACAAGTCGTTCTTCCTTGGCGCCCGCATCAACACCCATTCTTCAGGAATTTTGAATCCAGGCTTTAGCACTAACGCCTCAGTGTCAGTGAATAACACCGAGTTCTTCTTATCACAGATTTGAGAGACACTAATGAGATTATGAACCAGTTTATCGACGTGATAAACTTGATCCAAAGTAATCGTCCCATTAGTGACTTCTCCAGTTCCAGTGATATTTCCACCCTTGTTACCCGCGAATGATACGAATCCCCTATTACCCCCCTTGAAGTCTGTGAGTAGACTTCTTTCCCCCGTCATGTGCCTGGAGCAACCACTGTCGACGAACCACTTGTTGTTTGGACCGGTAGTTATCTCCTGCACATGAAAGAAAAGAGGTTAGTTATCACGGGGAACCCAAGCCATGACTGACTTGGTAATACCATTCTCATCCACATACGTGAACTCTTTCAAGTACCCATCTCGCCTTTCAGGTGACTTGGGCCTTTGAACTGAATTCTGTTGTGGTGCCGAGTGATTTAAGTTCACTCTTTGCCTTGGTGTAGGCATTTGTTGTGGAGCTCTAGAATAATTTCTATTATATGCCATTTCTGACTGTGATCCTTGAGCTCTTACCGGTGCATACTGTCTAACAGGAGTATGTGACCTAACTGGAGTATGTGACCTGCTAGGTGTGGTGCTCCTATAGACTTGATGTGGTGCTGACCTAGATTGATTATTGACACGATTCGGTGAATTTGTCCTAATCACTTCCTTTGGTCCAACCTTAACCGGTGTGTTCTTCACAACTTGTTTGGGTGCGGCCTGCACAGTTTTCTCGGTAGGTTGAGAACTACTGCTGCTTGCCACACTGGATGAGGGCTTAACAGGTGTTGGATTCACTATCTTAGGGGTAACTTCTGTTTTCCTAAGTGGACAGTGAGAAGCAACATGCCCTTTCTCGTGACATCTAAAGCAAGACATCTTATCCATGGACTTTTTGGTTGGTCCCTTAGATCTAGGTGTCTCACTAGTGTCAACTGCCTTTTGTACATCTACAGTGTCTGTCTCTTCGACATGGTCAGCCCATGAAATTTTCTGTTTTCCTGCAGGTGTTTCACTGGAGGAAGACACAATTTTCACTTTCTTGACCTTGGCGGTTGAGTCAACCACCTTAGGTGTATTATCAACTGTAGGCTCAGGTGTCGGTTCAGGTAGGTCCTCTAAGTCTACTGACTTGTCAGTTTTCTCCTGAGGCTGAGGCACATAATTAGCATTGAAAGGTGGAGGAATTTCGTGAAAACCTAGACCTAGAGGCTTCTTAGACTGTCTTTGGGCATCTAAGACTTTTCCTAGATTTAAGCTTGAATTCCTAAACTTCTCCAACTTGCTGTTTGCCTCTGCTACCTTAACCTTGGTCTCGGCTAGCTCTATGTCCTTGTCCTTCAGACTTTTGGTCAAGGCCTCTACGTGCTCATACATAAGCTCTATCCTAACACACTGCTCACTCAGTTTGTCTTTTAGAACTATTACGTCTTGAGCATCAGCCTTAAGCTTTTCTTTTAAGTCTTGCTTTATATCATTTAGGCTAGCGTTTTCTATTTTTAAGATTTCATTTTGAGCAGATATGGTTTTATGTGATTCTAAGACTAGATTTAACCTATCATTAGAAGTAGCACACAAAGCACATAATTCTGAAAATAGAGAATAAGAAAGACTAACCTTAGAGTTATCAGATTCCACATTGGCCATCTGAGCAGCAAACTCCAGCACGGTCTGATCATTCGCCTTCTCTACCCACATCGAACTGCTGTCCCGTGTGGTCTGCTCGTCTTCTTCACAACCATTCTCCGTAACTTCAGCCATGAAAGCTCTAGCATTTGACTCAGGATGTGAACTCCAGTCATAGGTACCATCTAGCTGTCTGTCAGAAGTGACATTGGATAAAAGACCCGCTAGATTGGCTTGACCAGATGAGGAACTCGGAAGGTATCTTTGTTGGGACTGATTTTGGAATTGTCCCTGATGTTGGCTCTGTCCCTGGTATGTCTCTACCTTTGGCCTCTGGCACTCCCTGGCGAAGTGTCCTAGTCCTTGACAGTTATAGCATTTCACCTTGGACTTACCAAACCCGATCCCCTTGTTATTCATCTGCAAATTCCTTCCAGTTCTCTTAATGAATCTTTTAACCCTCTGGGTCACCATGGCCAGTTGCCATTTAAGATCCATTTCCTCTAAGTCATCAGGGTCGACCTGATCGTAATCTTCATCCCAAAGAGCCGGATCATTGATCTTCCCTTGAACACAATTTCCATAAGCGACCACAAACGAAGCAAGTAGATTCAGATGCTCTTCCGCTGACTTTGCGCTCATGGGCATCTTCGAATAGCTCTGACTGGTCGATGCCTGTTGGACTTGAGGTTACGGTTCTTCCGACCTTCCTAACCCTAAGAACGCGCGATTCAGTGAGTCTTCGGACTCTGGTGGCGATGACGTTTCTCCAGTGAAAAACGCTGTAGCACTCTTCGGTTCAGCTGTCACTGATGATTTAGATGTCTTTCCAAAATACATAGCCGGATTCTGGACTTGCTCGTAATCAGTCTCAGCCTTAATCATCTCGAAGTGATATGCCCTCAACGTTCCCACAATGTCATCAAGTGATTGAGCATAATATTTATCCTCATTCAGCTTAATCATTGCCACGTACATAGCCCATTTGGCTGGTAGGGCATCAAGAAGCTTGTTGTTCTTGTCAGTGTCCGAATACTCAATTCCATGACTTTCAAGTTCCGTTATCAGATGATAGAATCTTGTGATAATATCATCCAACTGTTCATCCTTAATAGCCTTGAAAATCGCAAACTGTTGAGTCAACAGCTCTGTACGCTTTCTACGCACCCGAGGATTACCTTCACACCTTTTCTGGAGAGACTCCCAAAGTTCCTTCGACGTCCTTTGAGTCCGAAATGTGTGTAAAATATCTTGAGGTAAAGCCATACGGATTATGGAGAAAGCTTTGTTCTCAGCTTCAAATAGTTTCTTGTCATCCTCTTTCATCATCTGATATGACAAGACCTTTTGACGGCCTTCAACTTCAGATACTGGTGGAATGTACCCTTCATCTATGCACACCCACATGCGCATATCGTTGAATCGTACAAAATCCGTAAATCTGTCCTTCCACCAGTAATAGTCCTCAACTTTCATCAGCTTTGGCGGTGCATTTGCCTTCCCAACTTCGTGATCCATCTCAAGGAATTTCTGAAGGTTTGACATCTTTTCTGAAACAAATTGAATTTGAACTTAATTAATTTAATTCGAAACTGATTTAGACTAACTTATTTGAATCTAGATAGATTCGAAACTAATTAATATTAAATCTGTTGAGATTAAATTCGATTAAGTCTTAAAAGTCAATTAGATTCGAAATGAATGTCAGATTCGAACAACTCCTTAGATTCGATGGTCCTTAGATTCGAAGGCCTCAGTAGATTCGAATGTCTAGCAGATTCGAAGCACAGAATCGAAACAGTAACAAACTCGAAATAAACTCGAAACAACACAGACTCGAGATCCAATTCGAATGAAGTAACAGATTCGAAACAAAGTAGACTCGAAACACACTGAAATTGACTCGAAAGGAGCGTATTTAGGTTAGACTCGAGACTAAAGTGAAACCCTAATTACCCCTATAGATTCGAGCGCCGCAAACTCGAAAAACGGCTAACACTTTGATTTTTTGACGTTTTACAGATTAAACCACTATTTTTCAAAAGAAAAATAATGATTTCGACCAAAAACGTGAAAAACGACAAAGTGTTTCCCGAATATGAATTTGCTAAGCTCAGAAACACGTTTTTGAGAGCAAAACCGTCCAACTAGCGTCAAGAAACCTAGAATGTATCTGATGAACACGAAGAACACCAAGAACACTCCGTAGGCTCTGATACCACTTGTAAGGTCTACCACTGCAAGATCTATCTAGACGCGGATCCGTGAACGAGTGCGGAATCCTCGTTGACGGTTAGACGGACAACTCTCAACCAACGGAACACGGAGACTATTAGACGCTGAACGAACGACACACGAACGATCCTACGTACTAATTCTCTCCGAAACGGCACTCACCTAGCTGATAAACTCGAGATCGCCTCTTGCTTAATTCCTCACGAATTCTGCAAAAAGTCCTCTAATCATTCGAGTCTATCCCTAATTATAGACCCAGATTCGAATCTGATGTGGGTCAGACTCGAATCTGGCCCAAGGCCCATTCGAGTCTGTCCAACATGACAGTCTCGAATCTATCCTATATTCGAATCTAAGGTCTCATTCGAATCTATCACAGATTCGAATGTATCCTCTTATGCAATTCGAATCTAGCCTTTGACATATACAACTAAGTGTTTGAAACTTATGATATTACCTTATGACTGATTTTATCTTTGAACTTTATGTTTGAACTTCTTGTAATACGTTACATCAAGTTCAAACATACAAACACTGATAATCATCAATCATACATAATATATATATAACAAACATATGCTAAATCACAATGTAAGACAACTTAGACTCCTATCGTCACACGGGATGTACCAACAACACAACTCAACTCGAATGAATCTGAGTCCTTTCTCGAATGATGAACTTATCGAAAATAAATTTGAAAATTTTCTAAGTCCTGGACTCAAGGCAACTCGAACATCAAATGATGTTCCTCGAACTAAGGATAAACCCAACTCGGATGATATATGAATGAACTCGAAATAAATATTAATTCTAAGGACTGGAATGAGTTCAACTCGAATATGTCATGAAAGAACTCGATTAAAATATGATTCCAACTCCATTACTTTATTGTGTCCAACTCTATTAACATTTGAACTTTCTCGAATTACTTAGTAATCAACTCGAATGACACTATACAAGACTCGGGTGATGTATCTTTCAACTCGAATAAAACTGAATGTTTTCTCGATCATACCTTTATTCGAGAAAATGTTCTTGAAAATTATTTTCAAGTCTTAACATGCTGATTTTCAAAAATTTAATTCCATGAACATTTTCAGTTATTAAAATGATGAGCTCTACTCGAAAATCAATTTCAAAATAAGTGTTGTTTAATGAACTTTGTTCAGAAATAACAAAATCCTTGTTAATAACCCGATTTTCAGAGAAGTATGAACACGAAAAAAAAAATGGAACCAAAAATTCAATTTTCTGTTAGTGTGGTTGAAATTGAACTTTGAAACATGGGATTCAAGTTCATATTGATAACCACACTATTAATTTCAAAATAACACTCCAAAAATTCAAAAAACCATTGAACACGAAACTAATATACGAACCGATAATACTAGACTGAAAAATAAAACCAATATACTAAAAAAATGAAACTAGGAAGGATACTTACAATTAATGACTGAAAGTATGAAAAAGGCTGAAATCTGTTTGAAATTATTGATGTTTCTTGAGGTTTCTTTGTGAGGAAGAAAATTGTTTTGAAGAAGGTGAACAGTGTCGAAAAGTTTGAAATGAAGTTTGAATTTCAACTATATAGTTGAAATTTTCAAGCTTCCACTTAACCCGGCCCACTTTCTTCAAATAATTGGATTTATTTCAAGCCCATTTCACAAAAATACTTCCTTTCAAAAAAAAACTTAAAACAAAATTAAATAAAAATTATAACACTAAAAAATTTAACTACCAACAAAAAATAACTAAAGTAAAAAAAATGAAATATAAAAATCACAAAGCACAAAAAAAAAATATGTAATAAAAAAAATTTAAAAAACATATAATGTTCCTCCTTGATGTTTGCAATTCAGCTCCACCTCAGAATGTATACATTATTTTGCATGACCGCTCCCCCTACAAAACACCAGTTAAAATTTATCAGATTTTCTCAAAATCAAATAAAAATGATTTTTTGCTCCCCGTGCACATGACAATTCAGATCTGTTAAATTTCGAAAAATTTAAACTTTTAAAATTCATGAATTTAACATCAAATGAAGATCAAATAAAAAATGTAAATTTAAAATTATAAATTGTAACTACTGAATTTTTAAATTTAATGATTCAACATACCTAACTTGTATACCAAAAAATTAAACCGTTTTTCATCTGATGCTTTGGTAAACAAGTCAGCTAATTGATATTCAGTAGTAACAAAATATAATTCTATATTACTATTTTCAACATGATCCTTAATAAAGTGATACCGAATTTCGATGTGTTTGGTTTTTGAGTGTTACACTGGATTAGAAGCTATAGCAATTACGCTCTGAGAATCAAAATATATCGGAATCTTCTGTGGTGTAAACCCGTAGTCTCGCAGTTGACTCTTCATCCACAAAACCTGAGAACAGCATGATGATACAGCAACATATTCTGCTTCAGCTGTAGACAATGAAACACAATGTTGTTTCTTGGATGACCAGCAGACGAGTTTATCACCTAAGAATTGAACTACACCTGATGTACTTTTTTGTCCATCTTATCACCTGCGTGATCAGCATCAGAAAAGCAGTTAAATTGAATGAAGATTCTCAGGGATACCACAAACCAAGATTTGGTGTTCCCTTCAGATATCTTAATATCCTTTTAGCAGCAGGTAAATGTGATTATTTTGGATTTGCCTGATATCTAGCACAAACACATGTAGCAAACATAATATCAGGTCTACTTGCAGTTAAATGCATTAATGACCCAATTATTCCTCGATAATGACTTACATCTACAGGTTTCTCTGAAATGTCCTCATCAAGTTTGGATTTTGAATCTGGAGCCATGGGAGTTTTCATAGGAGTACTCTTGACCATGTTAAATTTCTTTAACATGTCTTGAATATATTTGGACTGATTGATAAAAATACCATCAGTCAATTGTTTAACTTTTAAACCTAACAAAAAATTTATTTCTCCCATCATGCTCATTACAAATTTCTGGGACATTAAGAAAGCGAATTTCTTGCAAAATTCTGGATTTTTAAACCCAAATATTATATCATCTACATATATTTGAATTACTATAATATCTGGCCCCTGACGTTTTATAAACAGAGTAGTATCCACTGCACCTTTGTTAAATCCACATTTCAACAAGAATGTTGAAAGTGCATCATACCAAGCACGCGATGCTTGTTTAAGGCCATACATGGATTTATCTAAAATATGTTGGGAAATATTCTAAGTAGTTCAAGATGTTAGTTAGACTTCTCAAACTGTTAGTAGAATTTCTATGTAAATACAAAGTTCATGCTGTTAGTTGAAGAATCTCGAGCTGTTAGTGTAAAAGTTCAAGCTGCCAGAGTAAATCAACTCAAGCTGCTTTGTTCAAGCTGTCAAGTGATTCAAGCTGCTCAACAGATTTACAAACAGAAAGTGTTGATATTCAGGAAAAGATATCTACACGAAGATTCCAGCAAATCTACTATCAGAGAAGTCATAGCCCTTCAAGGAAACAAATCAAGAAGCAATATAAATACATAGAATAGGTCTTTCTATTGTATAGGAGTTTTCTGCATATTCAAGATTGTAATTGCTTTTTGTTTGAGTTTTCTTAAGCCTCTAAGGTTGTAAAACCCTAAGAACAGTTTGTGTTCTTCGTCTAATCAAACAGATTAGAGGTGATTGTAATCATTGAAGTCAGCAATACAAGCAATTCTGGTTATTACTTTTGTTTATTTGCTATTGATTCTAAAAGCTTTTGTTAAAATAATTAAGTGTTGTTCCGCAAACTACTTAATTAAACTTTGATTCAAAGCAAGATTATTGATTTATACTCTGATAAATTCAAATCAGTTAGTCTTGATTAATTAAGTTCAGATCCTGACAAGTGGTATCAGAGCCACAGGTCGTTCTTTATTTTTCAAAGTCGAAAGCTTTCTTTTAAATTTTTAATCTTTTGCAATGGAATTTGATAATAGCAGCAGTGGATCTGGGCAAGGACTCAAAGTGCCTATGCTCAAGCCCACTGAGTTTGAGATGTGGAAACTCAGGATTCAACAGCATATTCAATTCATTGATTATGCCATATGGGAAGCTGTTGAATTTCCTCCTGTAGTTGATCCAGAACTTGATGATGAGGGAAAACCAGTCAAAACTCCTCCAAAAACTGAACTTGAAAGAAAGGCTAGAATGAATGAAGTGAAAGCTCTTACACTTTTACAAATAGCCATTCCTAATGCTTATCTCAGTTCAAAAAGTTTTTATACTGCTCATTCTCTTTGGAATGCTTTAGAGAAAAGATTTGCTGGTAATGTCAGTACCAAGAGAAATCAAAAGGATCTTTTGAAACAGCAGTAAGAGAACTTTTCTGGTGGCAAGAATGAAAACCTTACTCAAATCTTTGACAGGTTCAACAAACTGATAAGTGAACTGGAAAGTGCGAAAGTCAGCCTGGATCAAGATGAGGTCAACAGAAAGTTTCTCAGATCTCTTGGAGAAGAATGGACAGTTTATGCTGCACAATGGAGAACAAAAGACACTCTTAATGAAATAGAACTAGATGATCTGTACAACAGTCTGAGAGTGTTTGAGTCTGAGATTGATACTAAAAAGAAATCTCTTTCTTATAATCACAATACTGCTCTTCTATCATCTGATAAATCTAATGGCAGTGATTCCTTTTCAGGTGGTGATGGCAACTCTACGGAAGCTCACTATGAGGCTTTTGTTGCCAATGATGGACTGTTTGCTCTAAATGCTGAAGATCTAGAATAGATTCATCTAGATGATCTTGAAGAGATGGATTTGAAGTGGCAACATGCAATGCTGACCATGAGGGCCAAAAGGTTTCTTAAAAGAACTGGCAGGACCAACTTTCAAGCAAGAACTGAAGGCAAACCAGCTTTTGATAAATCAAAAGTTGAGTGTTACAAATGTCATAAACTTGGTCACTTTTCCAGAGAATGCAGTTCTCAAAGTCAACAATCATCAAGGCCTCAACAGGCTAACCAGGCTTCATCATCACAAGCACTTGTCTCTCAAGAAGACAATGTGTTTGACTGAAGTGATCAAACAGAGGAAGAGTTTCAAAACCAAGCTCTAATGGCAGAAACATCAAATGTCTCCTCCACTGAACTACCATCTGAGGTAAACTCTAAACTCTGCTCTCAATCATGCAAAAATATGGTTAAAAAGTACAGAGACCATAATGAGAGCATGTGCAAAACTCTAGCTAAGATGGAAGAGAGGAGATATGAATACATGCAAGCCATAGAAGATCTTGAAAAACAGATCAATGACTATAAGGATAATGAGATTCAAATGGGACATGATAGAACATATCATGAGTGGGAGAAAAAGGAGCTAAATAAGAAAATAGAATCCCTTAATAAAAAGGTAGAAGAGACTGAACAAAAGGTGTTAGAGGCAAATAAGAAACTAGAATCTGTCAATATAGATCTAGGTAACTTCAAATTGGCTAATCAAATGCTGGAACACCTAATGGAAGTCCAATTTAAAGATAGGGTAAAATCTCAGGTTAATCCCAAAGAAGGCATAGGCTACAGGGCTACTCCACCTCCATACGACAACAAATACATCTATCCAATGAGTGAAGTTGCTGACAGGCTTGTCAATGAACCATTAGATGAGTCTATGACTATTGTAGATCCTATCCTTAATAACAGTCCTGAATCTAAAGAAGACCAGATTAAAAATAGAGACTGTGAGTGTACAGCAGTTGAGAAAGAACACAAAACAATGAGTGCACCTATAGAGATCCAAGCCCCCAGTAAGAAGGAAAAGAGAAGATGAGTGTATGCAATGCTGCTCCACAAGTTTCTGTACATTCTAACTGTAACACTGCATCTTCTTCAAAGAATAATAAAAGGGGTAAAAATGTTCCAGTCTGCACATGTCAAAAGCATGGTGTTCAAAAGTTTCCCAAACAACAGCAGGTAAGGGGAAATCAGAGGAACAAGAACCAGAATTTTTCAAATAAATCTGGTTCTCCAATTCAAACAGTCAAAAGGTGTTTTCAATGTGGAAGGAAGAATCACTTGGCCAAGGATTCTTTTTATAAACCAGCTGTTGCAAAACAGACTGTGATTCATAAAAAATCAAGTCCTACTCATGTAAAAAATTCAAAGGTCAAATCTTCTGCTACAACAGTTCCAAAGAAAACAGTTGATCACAGGCTTTCAAAAGTTAATAAAAAACAGTCCACACACCAAAAACAAGTTTTGGCAAAGCCTAAATTAAGTTTTAAACAAATATGGTGTGTCAGAGACAAATCTTCAGATCAAACTGCTGATGCAAAAGATCAGACTATTAAGTCAAAATCTGAAGCTGTTAGTTCAAAATCTGAAGCTGTTAGCACTACAATCACAGGTCAAACTGCTAAGCATCAATCTGGAACTGTTTTTGAATCATCTGAGATTGTTGGAAGAAAAGATGATCAAAATACCTGGATACCTCATATAATCACTAAATACTCTCCAAAGACCCCATCAGTGGATCTCACTAATATACGAAGTCAAAAGAAGTATTTAGTTATGTCAATGCACAAGGCAAACCCAAAACCGATTTGGTTTGGGTTTACTCCTCTACTAACTAAGCTTTTATTTGTGCAGGGCAACCACAGGTCACCTCATAAAACAAGAAGGAATTTGGACAGTGGATGCTCTAGGCACATGACAGGCAATTCTGAGTGCTTGTCAAATTTCAAAGGCTTTGATGGAGGATTTTTTGCATTTGGAGGCAACTCAAAAGGAGGTAAGGTTACAGGTAAAGGTACTGTTAATGCAGGCAACATGATTTTCAATGATGTTTTGTATGTTGAACAGCTTAAGTATAATTTATTAAGTGTCTCTCAAATCTGTGACAAACAAAACATTGTTTTGTTTACAGATTCTGAGTGCATTGTTCTTTCAAAAGCTTTCAAAATTCCTGAAAATCTTGTTTTACTAAGAACACCAAGAAAGGACAATGTCTACTGTTTGGACACAGATCTTTTATCCAAATCAAATACTTTAAGCTGTTTGATATCCAAAGCATCATCCAATGAGTCTGCTCTTTGGCATAGAAGAATGTGTCACATGAACTTCAAGTCCATGAAGATTTTAGTCAAAAAGAATCTGGTAAGAGGTTTACCACAAACAGAGTTCATATGTGATGATCATTGTGTAGCATGCCTTAAAGGCAAGCAACACAAAACTTCTCATAAGGCCAAGGAAATAAATTCAATCTCATCTGCTCTTCAGTTGATTCATATGGATCTATTTGGTCCAACATCTGTTTTGAGTTTGAATAAAAGGGCTTACTGTTTAGTTATTGTTGATGATTTCATCAGATTTACTTGGGTCTACTTTCTTAGGTCTAAAGATGAAACTGCTGAGCTAGTTAAGTCATTTATTCTTAAGATAGAAAACCAATCCAACTCAAAAGTTAAGGTGATAAGATCAGACAATGGAACTGAATTTAAAAATCACGTTCTAAACCGTTTTTGTGAGTCCAAAGGTATTGCTAGACAATATAGAGCACCAAGAACATCACAGCAAAATGGTGTAGCTGAAAGAAAGAACAGAACATTAATTGAGGCTGCTAGAACAATGTTAGCTGATTCAAAACTGCCAATGACTTTCTGGGCAGAAGCTGTTAATACAGCCTGTTATGTTCTGAATAGAGTTCAGGTTGTTCAATCACAAGGGAAAAGTCCTTATGAGTTATTCCATAATAGAATACCCTTAATAGTCTTTTTCAAGTCATTTGGTTGTCCATGCACCATTCTTCACACTAAGACTCACTTAGGGAAGTTTGAGAGTAAGGCTGAAGAAGGATTCTTTGTAGGATACTCAATTCAAAGCAAAGCCTATAGAGTATATAACAGTGTGTCTAAAACCATTGAAGAAAGTGCCAATGTTGAATTTAATGAGAATACTGCAACTGTCAAAGGCACTGGTCCTGATTGGTTGTTTGATTTAGATTCACTAACAAATTCTCTGAGCTTTGTTGAGTATACTGCAGAAGCTGATGCAAACAGGATTGAAGCTGTCAACACAAATTCTCATGCTGTCAATACAAATTCTCAAGCTGTTGGCACAAAATTTCAAACTACTGCAGATTCAACCAATTGGGATGAATACACCACTATACCACTTCTGTCATGTGACCCTCCAGGGGTTCTGAATGCTCAACATGATACAAATCCAGACACTCAAGTGCCACTCCCAAGTCCTGAGAGAACAGCTCCAACACAAAGGGAAACAGTCACAGTTTCAAGTCAAGCTGCTCCAGAAGCTGAACCATCCACAAGTCCTGATGGAGATGATACAAATCTTGGATCCTCTTTTCAGACAGAAAAAGAGCCTACACTCAGAGTTCACAAGTATCATCCTCTCAATCAAATACTGGGTGATCCAAGTACACCTGTCCAAACAAGGAAAATGGTTCACCATGAAACTGCTGCTGCTGAACAAACAGTTTCTGAATTCAGTCTAGCTGCTTTTGAACATGCCTGTTTCATGTCTTAGCTAGAACCTAAAAAGGCATCAGAAGCATTGAAAGATTCATCCTGGATTGAGGCAATGCAAGAAAAGCTTCTACAGTTCAAGATTCAGAATGTATGGACACTGGTTGATCTTCCTAAAGGAAAGAGAGCAATTGGTACAAGATGGGTGTTCAGAAACAAGAAAGATGAGAGAGGGATAGTCATCAAGAATAAAGCAAGGCTAGTAGCACAAGGGTACACTCAAGAAGAAGGCATAGATTATGATGATGTATTTGCTCCAGTGGCAAGAATTGAAGCCATCAGACTATTTCTGGCCTATGCAAGCTTCAAAGGTTTTAAAGTGTATCAAATGGATGTGAAGTCTACTTTTCTATATGGGACAATTGAAGAGGAGGTCTATGTATGTCAGCCTCCTAGTTTTGAGGACTACAAGTATCTAGACAGGGTCTACAAGTTAGACAAGGCTCTCTATGGTCTCCATCAAGCCCCCAGAGCATGGTATGACACTCTGTCATCATACCTTCTACAGAATGGGTTCAAGAGAGGCACTCTGGACAAAACACTTTTCACTAAGTTCATCAGAGCTGAGATTCTGCTTGTCCAAATCTATGTTGATGACATCATCTTTGGCTCAACAAATGATTGTTTGTGCAAAGAGTTTGAGACTTTAATGCACAAAAAGTTTCAAATGAGTTCAATGGGAGAACTCACTTTCTTTCTAGGATTGCAGGTCAAGCAGAAGCCCACTGGTCTCTTCATAAGTCAATCAAAGTATGTTAAAGACATACTGGAAAAGTTTGGGTATCAAGACACCAAAGTTGCAAGCACTCCAATGGATCCTCACAAGCAGCTCCATACAGACAAAGATGGCATAGATGTGGACATTCATTTATACAGATCTCTTATAGGATCTCTTATGTATCTAACATCTTCTAGACCTGATATTATGTTTGCTGTCTGTGTGTGTGCTAGGTTTCAATGCTCTCCAAAGGATTCTCATTTGGTTGCTGTTAAGAGAATCTTTAGATATCTCAAAGGCCAACCACATTTAGGTCTCTGGTATCCTAAAGACTCTCCCCTTGAACTAACAGCCTACTCTGACAGTGACTATGGAGGATGCAACATTGACAGAAAATCCACAACTGGTGGATGTCAATACTTAGGAGCAAGACTGGTCTCTTGGCAATGCAAAAAGCAGACAACTGTTTCCACCTCATCCACTGAAGCAGAATATGTAGCAGCTGCAAGCTGTTGCTCCCGGGTAATGTGGATTCAAAATCAATTGAGAGACTATGGTATGAACTTCTTATCCACTCCTATTTTCATTGACAATTCAAGTGCAATCAGCATTGTGCAAAACCCAGTGAAATTCCCAAAAACCAAGCATATAGACATCAGATTTCACTTTATAAGGGATTGTAATGAGAAGAAATTAATCCAAGTTACCAAAACTCATACTGATGATCAGTTAGCTGATCTATTTACAAAACCTTTTGATGTAGGAAGGTTCACTTTCCTTGTATCAAATATTGGTATGGTAAACATGGATTAATTTGTTTTCATTATTATCTAATTCATATGCTTCTTTAAGGGGGAGTCACTGTTTCATTAAAAGATGCCTAAGTTTCAACTAACAGCTTGAGTATTTTTCTCAAGCTGCTAGTTCATTTTCTCGGACTGTTAGTTATTCACTTGATCTGTCAAAGTGTGCAGGGTAATTTTGTAATTTCTTAAAGTGTGCACGAGACCCAACCTTTTTCAAAACCTTTAAAGGTCCCAGTTTCGTTCAGTTGTAACTACCAGTTACATAATCTCATACAACGGCCTTCTTTTCTCTCTGAACGATTCACACACTCTTCTTTGAAACCCTAAAACCTCCGTTTAATCTTCCATGGAGTTTGTCAAAGAACACAACTGCCTACCCTACTCTCTAAAGCACTCTGAACTTCAACCGTTCCATGACATGATGGATTTTCTTAGACACTCCCATATCCATCATGCCCTCAATATCAATCCTACCATATACATATCTCATATTGAGCAGTTCTGGAACCGTGCGTCTATACAAACCATCAATGGAGTTCCTTCTCTGATATCCAAGATTGATGGCACTCCCATCACAGTAACTGAGGAAACCATTCGTCAACATTTGCATCTTCAAGATGCCTCAGGTATTACAGACCTATCCCTTAATGAGTTACATACTGGTCTACATAATGTTGGATATAGGGGACCTGTTGATTCCTTTACTTTCTTTAAAGCACATTTTTCATCTAAATGGAAATATCTTTTGCATATTATTCAGCAGTGTATAAGCCCTAAAAGAACTGGTTGGTCAGAATTTTCCTCAAATATTGCCACTGCCTTAGTGTGCTTTTCAACAGGCCAACAGTTCAATTTTTCAAATATGATTTTTCAGGGGATGTCAAGGCATCATTCCCTAAAGAATGGGATATTTTTGATGTATCCTCGCCTTTTGGTAGAGATAATTGCAAAAACTTGCACCAATTTTAATATACATAAGAGGATACATGTTTCTCATAGGCACTCACTATCTTCTATCAAAAGGCTTTTAAAGCCAAGTGCCAATTTTTTGAGTGTAGAGGTTCCATTGCCTTCTGCAATGATGAACATCATTCATAGAAACAGAGCAGAGGGTCCTGAGCAGGCTCAGCCGATCATTACTGCTTCACCCGCAGGATCCCAACCCCCTCCTCATGATACACAACTGCCTTCTGCTCCTATTGATCAGCCAATATCCCCACTCAAATATCTATATAAAAGGAAAAGAGGACCAGGAGCTCCTTCCTCCTCGGTCCTTCTACAAGAGCCAAATAACCCTGTGCAGGAGGACACTTCTGTACAGAATATCCAAAGGGTACACATTGAGGACACTCCCATCCTCACTCAGGAGGTGGACATCTCACCAGAGATACTCCATATGGGTTCTGTGGCTGACACTACTGCTGTCTCTGCACAAGAGGCACAGGACAGTGCCAACATCATTAAGACCATGCCCATGGCAACAGCAAGTGTGCAAACACCAGCTGGAAGTCCCCAGAACCAAGAACAGAGGGGCCCTGAGGTTTCTACTTCTGGTATTCATGCCAGTGATAGATCACAAGCACCACATATGTTTGCTGATCTTGAGGCTAGTCTGCAACTTATGTTATTAACGGATCCTAAGCTGCAACCTGTTGTAGCTATGTTGGAATACCAAAAGTCCATCATTGCTGCACAGGGAGCACAAATCATTGCACTCAAGCAGGCAGAAGCGGCTCAAAATCAGAGAATGGATTATCTCCATAAAGGGTTTACCCTCTGTGGAAATAAGATCATGCAATAAGAGCGATTGATTCAAACCCAAGTGGCAAAAGTTGTAGGTCCTCCTGACCAAACCAATGCTTCCAAAAACGGGGAGAATCAGGAGTTTCCTAAAGCAGTCCAAGCAGCCCCAACAGTTCCACCATCTAGGCTAACAGTCCCAACAGCTTCTCAAGCTGTTAGCTTAGAAACTCAAGCTGCTTCTTCAAGACCAACTGGAGTTGTTATAAGAGAAACAACTCAGGCTCCTAGCAGTTCTGTCCAAGCAACATCTTCTGCTACAAAAGATAAAGGCAAGGGTATTCTTATTGAGTCTCCAAAGCACAAATTTTCTTCTAGAGAAGCCCAGATTGCCTTTGATGCTGAGATTGCCAGAAAATTAGCAGAAGAACAAGATCAAGAGTTAGACCAGCAAACCCAGTCCCCAATGGAAGATGATGAAACCTTAGGTGATTACCTGAGAGGGTTTGTGGTCAAGCAAGGGGAAAAGAAGAGGAAGATGCCAACATGGCATTCTAAGGCTGAGCATAGAAGATTTCTAATTAATTTTGCCTTTGCAGCTGGTATCCCAAAGAAAATGGCTCAGTCCATGAGCACAGATAGGCTGCAAGATATCCATGATAAAGAGATGGACAAAAGAAAGAAAGCCAAAGTCTCCCAAGAAGTCTAAAGATCCCAAGAACCAGTTCAAACTGGTACAAGTGATGTTCAAACTGCTGCCAGTGTTCCTGCTCCTTCTGATCAAGCTGCTGCTTCTATTCCTGAATCAGAGCCAATGTCACAAGCTAAGCTGGATCAGGTTAAGAAAGTGTTGTTTGAGCAACAACTGCAAAAGGTGATGGAAATAGAGAAATTGATAGACCAGCATGACTTTACAAAGCCTCCTATAAATTATTGGTATGCTAAGTCGATGGACAACATTGACTTAAGATTTCAGTTTGTAGTAAGAAGGGAATCTGGTCCAGAAGAAGAGTATAACAGCATCATGCATATGGCTCAAAGGATGACCAGAGATGAGCTCATAACAATGCACAATGTTGGGTCTGTAACACAAGTAAGATCGGCTCTACCACAAGTCAAGCAAGATATCAAAGATCTAAAGAGCATTGTTGATCCTGAGTCTATAAGGAAAGATATAGAGGATGCAAATGCAAAGGGAATGAAGAACAAGCAAGTTGATCTGTTTGTCAAATCAAAGACTTACAGAATAAAATTTACAGATGGATCTGGTATGTTCTTCAACTTTGAATTCTATGAGCTACCAAAAGCTATGTTAATTCAGATGAGATCTGTTAAGATATCTTGTGATAGAGAAGAGATGAAGAAAGAGTTTTTGAAGGCTGTAAATCAGAAACTTGCACAGTTGTAAGTTTTTGAAAGCCTTGGTTTGTAGATAACAGTTTACTTGTTTATTTCCTTATTTGTATAGAACTTAAAGTCTTGTATAAAGAATTTAAGTTAGGGGGAGATTGTTGGGAAATATTCTAAGTAGTTCAAGCTGTTAGTTAGACTTCCCAAACTGTTAGTAGAATTTCTATGTAAAATACAAAGTTCATGCTGTTAGTTGAAGAATCTCGAGCTGTTAGTGTAAAAGTTCAAGCTGCCAGAGTAAATCAACTCAAGCTGCTTTGTTCAAGTTGTCAAGTGATTCAAGCTGCTCAACAGATTTACAAACAGAAAGTGTTGATATTCAGGAAAAGATATCTACACGAAGATTCCAGCATATCTACTATCAGAGAAGTCATAGCCCTTCAAGGAAACAAATCAAGAAGCAATATATATACATAGAATAGGTCTTTCTATTGTATAGGAGTTTTCTGCATATTCAAGATTGTAATTGCTTTTTGTTTGAGTTTTCTTAAGCCTCTAAGGTTGTAAAACCCTAAGAACAGTTTGTGTTCTTCGTCTAATCAAACAGATTAGAGGTAATTGTAATCATTGAAGTCAGCAATACAAGCAATTCTGGTTATTACTTTTGTTTATTTGCTATTGATTCTAAAAGCTTTTGTTAAAATAATTAAGTGTTGTTCCGCCAACTTCTTAATTAAACTTTGTTTCAAAGCAAGATTATTGATTTTTACTCTGATAAATTCAAATCAGTTAGTCTTGATTAATTAAGTTCAGATCCAGACAAAATATATACATGATCAGGCTTCCAGGATCAGTAAACCCTTCGGGCTGATATGTATATACTTCATCAGTTAGTTCCCCATTTAAAAACGGAGTTTTTTGTTGGGAAATATTCTAAGTATGTCAAGCTGTTAGTAGATATTCTGTGTAATTACAAAGTTCAAGCTGTTAGTTGAGTAAGTTCGAGCTGCTAGTTCAAAAGTTCAAGCTGCCAGAGTTAAAAGTTCAAGCTGCTCAAGTTCAAGCTACTCAACAGATAAAGTTCAAGCTGCTCAACAGTTTAACAAACAGAAAGTGCTGAAATTCATTAAGAGATTTGTATTTGAAGATTCAAGCATATCTACTACCAGAGAATTCAGAGTTCCTCAAGGAAACAAATCAGAAAGGCTTTATATATATAGATAGAATAGGTTTTTCTATTGTAAGTCTGTACGTGCAAATTTTGTAATCGTGTGCTTCAGTTGTAATTGCTTTCTGATTAAGTTTCTCAAGCCTCTAAGGTTGTAAAACCCTAAGAACAGTATGTGTTCTTCGTATAATCAAACAGATTAGAGGTGATTGTAATCAGTGAGCTTGGCAATATAAAAGATTTGATTTTTGATTATATTTATGTGTTATTTTTTCTGAATGTTTTTCTTAAAAACAATTAAGTGTTATTCCGCAAACTACTTAATTGGACTTTGATTCAATACACGGTTATTGGTTTTACACTCTGATTTATTCAAACCAGTTAATCTTAGGTGGTGATTTTGATCCTGACAAGTGGTATCAAAGCCACAGGTTTTTCTTTGTTTTCAAAGTTAGAAGCTTTCTTTTAAAATTTTTACTTTTCTGCAATGGAATTTGAAAATAGCGGTAGTGGATCTGGGCAAGGACTCAAAGTGCCTATGCTCAAACCCACTGAGTTCGAGACGTGGAAACTAAGGATTCAACAGCACATTCAAATTATTGATTATGCCATATGGGAAGCTGTTGAATATCCTCCTGTAGTTGATCCTGAACTAGATGCTGAGGGCAAGCCCATAAAAACACCTCCAAAGACTGAACTTGAAAGAAAGGCTAGAATGAATGAAGTGAAAGCTCTTACTCTCTTACAGATAGGCATTCCTAATGCTTATCAACATCAGTTTAAAAAGTTCTATACTGCTCATTCTCTTTGGATTGCTTTAAAGAAAAGATTTGCAGGCAATGCTAGCACCAAAAGGAATCAAAAAGACCTTTTAAAATAGCTGTATGAAAACTTTTCTGGTGGCAAGAATGAAGACCTTACTCAAATTTTTGACAGGTTTAATAAGCTAATAGGTGAATTGGAGAGTGCCAAAGTCAGCTTGGATCAAGATGAAGTAAACAGAAAATTCCTTAGATCTTGGTGAAGAGTGGACAGTTTATGCTGCCCAATGGAGAACCAAAGATACTCTTGATGAAATAGAGTTGGATGACCTTTACGATAGCCTGAGAGTGTTTGAAACTGATATTGAAAATAAAAAGAAATCCTTTTCTTACAATCATAACACTGCTCTGCTGTCATCAGCATTAACTGATAAATCTAACTGTTATGATTCCTTTTCAGGTGCTGATGGTAACTCTACTGAAGTTCATTATGAAGCTTTTGTTGCAAGTGATGGACTGTTTGCTCTAAATGCTGAAAAGAACTGGCAGAGCAAACTTTCAAGCCAGGCCAGAAGGCAAACCAGCTTTTGATAAATCAAAAGTTGAATGCTTTAAATGCCCCAAACTTGGAAACTTTGCCAGAGAATGCAGATCACAAGGTCAACAACCACCAAGACCCCAGCAAACTAATCAAGCTTCATCATCAGAAGCACTTGTCTCTCAAGAAGACAATGTGTTTGACTGGAGTGATCAGACAGAAGAGGAGTTTCAAAATCAAGCTCTTATGGCAGAAACATCTAATGTCACTTCCACTGAACTACCATCTGAGGTAAATGCTAAACTCTGCTCTCAAACATGCAAAAATATGGTTAAAAAGTACAGAGATCATAATGAGAGCATGTGCAAAACTCTAGCTAAGATGGAAGAAAGGAGATATGAGTACATGCAGGCTATAGAAGATCTTGAAAAACAGATAAATGACTATAAGGATAATGAGATTCAGGTGGGATATGATAGAACATATCATGAGTGGGAGAAAAAGGAACTGAATAAGAAAATAGAGACCCTAAATAAAAAACTAGATGAGGCTGAACAGAAGGTGTTAGAAGCTAACAAGAAAATAGAATCTGTTGATATCGATTTAGGAAGCTTCAAACTGGCAAATCAAAAGCTAGAACACCTAATGGAGGTTCAATTTAAAGATAGGGTAAAATCTCAACTCAATCCCAAAGAAGGTATAGGATACAGAGCCACTCCACCCCCATACAACAACAAATACATTCGTTCCATGAGTGAAGTTGCTGATAGACTTGTTAATGAACCATTAGATGAGACAATGAAAACTGTAGATCCTATCCTTGAAAACAGTCCTGAATATAAAGAAGAACTGATTCCAAATGAAAACTGTGACTATAAAGAAGTTGAGAGAGAACTCAAAACAATGAGTGAACCTATAGAAACCCCTACTCCCAGTTTCATCAAAACCCCCAGTGAGAAAGGAAAAGAGAAGATGAGTGTATGCAATAATGCTCCACATGTTTCTGTACCTTCTAACTGTAACATTGCATCTTCCTCAAAAACTAATAAAAGGGGTAAGACTGTTCCAATATGCACATGTCAAAAGCATGATGTCCAAAAGTTTCCCACACAATAGCAGGAAAGGGGAAATAAAAGGAACAAGAACCAGTTATGGTCTAACAAAACTTGTTCTCCAATCAAAACAGTCAAAAGATGTTTCCACTGTGGCAGGAAAAACCATTTGGCCAGAAATTGTCTATATAAACCATCTGTTGCAAAACAGACTGTGATTCAAAAACAGGAAATTGTTCAAAACTCAAAAAATTTAAAGGCCAAACCACCTGTTACACAAGTTCCAAAGAAGACAATTGACCACAGGTACTTAAAAGTCAACAAAAGACAGCCTACATAGCAAAAACAAGTTTTAGCAAAATCCAAAGCAAATATTAAAAAGGTACGGTATGTTAAAGGCAAAAACACAAATCAAATTGATGATGCAGGTGTTGAGACTGTTAAGTCGAAAGTTGGAACTGGTAGTGCAAATTCTGAAGCTGTTAGCACTAAAAATCCAGTTCAAGCTGCTAAGTCTAAAACTGGAAATGGTAGTGGATCTTCTGAGACTGTTAATACAAAAGATGGAAAGAACATCTAGATACCTCAAGTCATAACTAAATACTCTTCACAAAATCCACCAGTGGATCTCACTTAGTTTAAAAAGACACAAACAGTGTTTAGTTATGTCAATGCACAAGGACAACCCAAAACAAACTTGGTTTGGGTTTACTCCACTACTAACTAAGCTTTTATTTGTGCACGGCACCCACAGGACCCCAACATAAAACAAGATGGCATATGGATAGTGGATGCTCTAGGCACATGACAGGCAATTCTGAATGCTTGTCATATTTCAAATGCTTTGAAGGAGGATATGTTGCATTTGGTGGAAATTCCAAGGGAGGTAAGGTAACATGTAAGGGTACTGTCAAAGCAGGCAAAATGATCTTCAATGATGTTTTGTATGTTGAACAGCTGAAGTATAATTTACTAAGTGTGTCTCAAATCTGTGATATACAAAATATTGTTCTATTCACAGACTCTGAGTGTATTATCCTTTCAAAAGATTTTAAAATCCCTGAAAATCTTGTTTTACTTAGAACACTTTTGAAGGACAATGTCTACTGTTTGGACACAGATCTTTTGTCAAAATCAAATACATTGAGCTGTTTAATATCCAAAGCATCATCTAATGAGTCTGCTTTTTGGCACAGAAGGATGTGTCACATGAACTTAGTTGTGGTTGAGGAAGGAGTTAGAAAGAGAATAGCTGCAAGGGAGTCAGATGACTCAGATTTTGAGGAAGAAGAGGTAGCTTCTCTAATACCAAGGCAGAGAGCAAAGAGACATCGCTTCATGCAGGAAGCTTCATCAGCCTCTGCTCCAGAGCCAGAAATACCTACCGCCCAACCATCAGAACACATTCCACAATCACCACCTGTTCAAGATTCCGTTCCCCCACCAATCATCCCCACTCCCATCCAATCCATCCCATCCACATCATCAACCTTTATGGACAATCAAAGGTTTTCTGAGCTGAGGAGCAAAGTTGACTTCCAGCAAGTCCAATTCTTTCAACTGACAAAAGCTGTTGGTGAGTTACAAACTCATAACGCAAATATTGACAAAGACAATGCTGAGCTAAAGAGATACGTTGAGAAGATGGAGGAAGAAAATCTTGAGCTGAAATCCTTTGTGGCAGATCAAGCTGCCGAAATCCGATCAATGAGGTCCCTTATCGAGAAATTATTGAAAAATCTAAAGGCTCATGGGGAGACGAGTGATAGAAATCCGGAGGAGCAGCATGATGGAGATGACGATGGCGATGATCCCAATGCACATAAAGAAAATGAGCCAGTAGATTTTCCTACTACTCTATATGCTGAAGTTCAGGGGGAGCCTAGTCAGGCTGATGTTCAAGGAGGAGTAGGAGGTGAGGCGGGTTCTTCAAAGTCTCATGAAACTGATATGATAGACGCCTTGAGAGATATTGAGGAAGAAATAATGGATTTTGATGAAGAAGATGATGTAGAGGAATTGGAAGAAGGAGAATTCGTACCGAAGGATATTGTTGATTGGCGATCTGACAACGAAGTGATAGAAGACGAGGACGATAATGTAAAGGAGGTGATCGTTAATTCACAACCTGTCACGGAGTTGTATGTGCGAGATAATCACAATGTGATTGATATAGATGAAATCAAGATAGCCTCGGTCGAAGACTCTGAACTTGAAAGAGCAGAAAAAGAGCCTTCCAGGGCTGATTTACTGAATTTGTGGTTTAAGAAGGAATAAAAGAAAGAAAAGCCGAAAATGAAGAAGAAAATGAGGATTCCTGGGGCTGAATTTCTCTCAGGAGGTATTATAAGCTGGTTCTTTGACCGAGAATTGCAGTTGTTTATTTTGAAAAGGAGAGATGGTCTTCAATACCTAAAGCGAACGCTTAAAGTTTTCAATACATTGCCGAAGGTTGAAGTGAAAGAATTGGCGTGGAAAGAGCTGATTAATATTGGTGACGACCCTTATGCTGAAGTAATTGCAAAGATTATCAGGAAAGAGGGTCGGTCAGGGAAATTCGAAAGGCTCAAGCCAAGAACTGGGAAGAGAGTCGAGGACGTATCAAGAATAGATCCTCAAACAGGCTAGCCATGGGCCAGAATGGTGTACAAGCCTGTAAAGTGTTTGAAGAGAGTGCCTATGAAGTCGATGCCACAGGATGTTCTGAGCAACATGAAGTGGTGGTAAGTAGATAACGAAACTCCTGAAGCAATAATGGAGGATACAGAAGACAAAGTAATTTTGCGAGTGTATGATCCGCTTCATCTAATAAATCTATCGAAGGACGACCTACAGAAGCTGAATGATCAGCCTATCTTCTTCCATGATGGTTGGAGGTTTGATGCTAGGAAGTACCAGAAGGTAGTGAAAGTATGTATAGATGCAGGTTTATATGCAGGTAGCAGTATATATAGTTCTAGCACTTAATCAAAATGAAATTAATTTGAAGCTATCGTCAAGGGGGAGTCTGTTAGTGCACCTTGTGTGACGATAGCAGTCTAAAGAAGTTAGCATTTTGTATTAGTCATGTTACAAGGTTTGAATATGAACTAGTATTTGATATATGTGTTTATGAGTGTTTGATAGTTATTGATTGTGTGTTTGAACTTGATGTAATGTATTACAAGAAGTTCAAACATAAAGTCCAAAGATTAATTCAAACATAAGTTAAATCATATATTCAAATAGAAGTTGGTCATGTGAAATTCGAATATGGCATAAATTCGAATTTAACATGGGAGGTAAATTCGAATGTGTCATGTAGACAAACTCGAATGGGCCTTGGGCCTAGATTCGAGTTTGTCCAATGACAAACTCGAATACACCTCTATAAATAGAGATTAACTCGAATCATTAAGTGACTTTTGCAGAATTCGTGTGAGCAATTAGCAAAAGGAGATCTCGAGTTTATCAGCTGATAGTGTGTTAGTTCGGAGAGAATCATCACGTAGGTTCGTTCGTCGTCGATCGTACAGCGTTGTGGTAGTCTCCGTGTTCCGTGTGAGTATTATATCCGTCAAGCCGCTAACGAGGATTCCGCACTCGTTGGCGTGTGTCGCGTCTAGATAGATCCGTGTTTCAAGACCTTACACATTGACACTGCTCTAGTGTGTCTATCAACAGGCCAACAGTTCAACTTTTGAAATATGATTTTTTAGGGGATGTTGAGGCATCATGCCCTAAAGAATGAGAAATTTTTGATGTATCCACGATTTTTGGCTGAAATAATTGCAAAATCTTGCAATAATTTTAATATACATAAAAGGATACATGTTTCCCATAGGTACTCTTTACCATCAATCAAAAGACTTCTAAAACCTAGTGCCAATTTTTTGAATGTGGATGTCTCACTGCCTTCTGCAATGCTGGGCATCAATCCAACAAACAGAGGAGAGGGTCCTGAGCAGGCTCAGCCATCCATCACTGCTTCACCATCTTTGCTGCACAGGGGGCACAAATCACAGCTCTGCAACAGACTATAGCAGCCCAACATCAACGATTGGATTATTTTCATCAAGGGTTCACCCTCTGTGGAAATAAGATTAAACAACTTGAGAAGATGGTTCGAACCCTGATCCCAAAGGTTTTTGGTCCACCTGGCCAAACCAATGCATCAAAAAAGGGGGAGAATCAGGAGATCCCACAATCAGTCCAAACAGCTTTAACCTCCCCTCCAACAGTCCCAGTTTCTAGGCTAACAATCCCAACAGCTACTCAAGCTGTTAGCCTAGGAACTCAAGCTGCTCCTATCAGGACAACTGGAGTTGTCATCAGAGAAGGGTCTCAGGCTCCTGTCACAACAGTCCAATACACGGCATCAGCTTCCAGAGATAAGGGTAAAGGCATTCTAATTGAATCTCCAAAGATTAAATTCTATTCTAAAGAAGCCCAGGTTGCTCATGATGCTGAATTAGCAAGGAAAATAGCAGAAGAACAGGATGAACTCTTTGACCAGCAAACTCATGATCAAATGAAAGATGATGAAACCTTAGGTGACTATCTAAGAGGGTTTGTGGTCAAGCAAAATCAGAAGAAAAGGAAAATGCCAACTGGGCATTCAAAGGCAGAACATAGAAGATTTTTGATAAATTTCTCTGCTTCAGTTGGACTATCAAGAGTAATGGCTCAGTTATGGCCAACAGAAAAGCTTCAGGCCTTATATGACAAGGAGAAGGAAAAACAACAAGCAGCCAAGGTCTCCCAACAAGTCCGAAGCCAACAAGAACCAGTTCAAGCTGCTGCTAGTGATCCCCCTCCTCAAACAAAGATTGATCAAGTCAAAACAGTGTTGTTTGAACATAAGCTTCAAAAGGCACTAGAAATTGAAAAAGCCCTGGATCAGTATGACTTCTCCAAACCGCCTATTACTTACTGGTATGCTAAAATCAAAGGATGACATTGATTTGGACTATCATTTTGTAATCAGAAGAGAGCCTGGTCCAGAAGAGGAATATAAGAGCCTAGCTCAGATTGCACAAAGGCTAACCAGAGATGATCTGACAAAAATGCATCACATTGGATTTGTTAGCCATTAAAGATCTCAATGTGTATGGGTTCAAGGAAATGTAAAAGATCTTAGAAGCATTTTTGATCCAGAGTCTACAATAGTAGAAATGGAAGCCGCCAAGGAGATGAAGATTGTAGTGGTTGATGTATATGCCAAATCAATGACATATAGACTCAAGCTTGCTGATGGATCCAACAGGTTCTACAATTTTGAGTTCTTTAATCTTCCAAAGGCTTGGTTACTCCAAATAAGCTCAATGAAGATTCACTGTGATAAAGAGGAGTTGAAAAGAGATTTCATAAAGGCAATAAAGCAGAAACTTTCACAATTGTAAGTTTTTGGATGCCTTAGTTTGTAGATAACAGTTTTAGTTTGTTTTATTTCCTTATTTTGTATAGAAACTTAAAGTCTTGTGTAAAGAATTTAAGTTAGGGGGAGATTGTTGGGAAATATCTCAAGTATGTCAAGCTGTTAGTTAGATTTCTCAGACTGTTAGTAGATTTTCTGTGTAATTACGAAGTTCAAGTTGTTAGTTGAGTAAGTTCGAGCTGCTAGTTCAAAAGTTCAAGCTGCCAGAGTTAAAAGTTCAAGTTGCTGATATTCAGGAAGAGATTTATAATTGAAGATTCAGGCATATCTACTACCAGAGAAATCAGAGTTCCTCAAGGAAACAAACCAGAAAGGCTTTATATATATAGATAGAATAGGTTTTTCTATTTTAAGTTTGTACGTGCAAATTTTGTAATTGTGTGCTTCAGTTGTAATTGCTTTCTGATTAAGTTTCTCAAACCTCTAAGGTTGTAAAACCCTAAGAACAGTCTGTGTTCATCGTCTAATCAAACAGATTAGAGGTGATTGTAATCAGTGAGCTTGGCAATATAAAATATTTGATTTTTGATTATATTTATGTGTTATTTGTTCTGAAAGTTTTTCTTAAAAACAATTAAGTGTTATTCCGCAAACTTCTTAATTGGACTTTGATTCAATACAAGGTTATTGGTTTTACATTCTGATTTATTCAACCCAGTTAATATTAGGTGGTGATTTTGATCCTGACATTTTTACATCCATTTGGTAAACAGTGAAGTTTTTATGAGCAGCAAATGGTAGAAACATCCTAATTGCTTTTATTCTTGCAACTGGGGTGAACGTCTCATCATAATCGATCCCTTCTTGTTGAGTGTCCTTTGGCAAAGAGGCGAGCTTAGTTACGAATGATGACACCATGTTCATCCTTCTTATTCTTGAAAATCCACTTCGTGTCAATGATTGATGTATCTTTAGGTCGCTCTACCAATCTCCAGACCTTCAACCTTTCGAATTGATTCAGTTCTTCTTGCATTGCCACAATCCAATCAGCATCTAGAAGAGCTTCTTTCACATTCTTAGGCTTAATTTTGCTGAGAAAGTTGGAAAATAAGCACTCGTTCATTGTTGCTCTTCTGGTTTGGACTGATGCAGAAGGATCACCAATGATATTTTCAGTTGGGTGATTTCTTGTCAACTTAAAGGTATGTGGATACGGTTGAATGTGGTCTTGATTGGGATTTAAGTCAAAGTAGGGTAGTCGGTGGTTAGCTTCGGATGTAGATGGTATAATATCTGAGATAGGGGTTTCTGAGTGTTTAGATGGTAAGGGGGTTTCAAAAGATTCTGGAGGTTGAGTTGGTTGTACACTAGCAGTAGGTAAGTGCACATCTGTCGTTGAAACTTCTCTAGTTTCTTCTGAAATTGGTTGATGAGAATGATCAGAGACTACGACCGGATCTTCAGTAATCCTGTCAGACACCAAATTTAAAACATTAGTTTTGGGCTTTTCAAAGTAGTTTTCATAGAAATTCTCGAACAATTTATTTAAATCCGAATTATCTGCACTCTGTTCAATTGACTTCATAGAAGTCGGCTTGTTATGTTCGGGTTCTGAACTGGTATGTTCAGAAGCCATTACTACGCCTTCATCAAATTTAACATTCACGCTTTCATTGACTGTCTTGGTCTGCTTGTTGTAAACCCGAAAAGCTACCGACTCCTTCGAATACCCAATGAAGATACATTCATCAGCTTTTTGATCAAATTTTCCCAGATTGTCTTTATCATTTAATATGAAGCATCTGCATCCAAAGACATGAAAAAATTTAACATTAGGTACCCGTTTGTTTATTAGTTAATATGGAGTCTTTCCGAATCGTTTATTGATTATTGATCGGTTCTGCGTGATACAAGTTGTTGCAACGACTTCAGCCCATAGAATAACGGAAGATTGGAATATGCCAACATCGTTCTTGAAGATTCCACCAGTGTCCGATTTCTTCGTTCAACGACACCATTTTGTTGTGGAGTATGAGCGGCTGAGAATTGACGTGTTATTCCCACAGAATTCAGAAATGATTCTAGAGATTTGTTCTTGAATTCTGCCCCGTTATTTGATCTGATGGTCTGAACTGAAAGCTGTAACTTTACTTGAATTCTTCGGATGAAGTCTATTATGATTTCGGTAGCATCAGATTTGGAATGCAGGAAGAAAACCCATGTGTATCTGGAGTAGTCATTAACTATTACCAATACATATCGGTTCCTGTTTATACTTTGTACTGTCATTGGTCCACACAGATCCATATGTAGCAATTCCAGTGCTCTCGTTGATGAGTGTTCTGTTTTAGACTTGTGTGAAGCTCTAGTCAACTTTCCTATTTCACAAGCGGCGCACAACTACTCCTTTTGAAATTTTAGAGTTGGTAGCCCTGTAACTAACCCACCTTTTGCTAGGTTGGTTAATTCGTTAAAATTTAGATGTGAAAGACGATGATGCCATAGCCAAGTTGTTTTAGATGTTTCTTTTGACATTAAGCAGACATCCTTTTTCAGATTGATTGAGGCTAGGTCAATTGAGTACAAATTGGTTTTCTGGTCCCCTACACGGATTTCTTTTCCTTCTCCAGACATTATGTTGCACTGATTAGCTTTGAAGTTGACCTCTAATCCTTTATCGCAGAGTTGTCCAATGCTGAACAAGATGTGACCAAGACCGTCAACGTAGAAGACTTTCTGAATAGTAATCTTATCGTACGCAAGACTCCCATAACCTTTGATCGGACAGAATTGATCATTCACGAATCTGACCGTCCCAAAGAACTTTTTTCTACAAAGTTAGTGAGTGTTTCTCTCTGTCCGGTCATGTGCTTTCAGCATCCGGAGTCAAGGTACCATACATGATTTACCTATAAGACGAAATAAAACATGAGTTACCCACTTATAGTTGGGTACTTTTGATTTTGGTAAATCATGCAGTTGAATATGCTTTTTCTCATCAGATATGTCTTTTATTTTAGGTACCCACTTTTTAACAGTTCTTTTTGGTATCCACTTTTGTACAATTCGCTGTGGAACCGTTTTTGAAAGTTGATGCTTTGGAACCGTTTTCTGTTTGAAAAATGGGTCCTTTTTCTTTGGTTGCCATACAAGCTATCAGATTTTGCATGCATTGATTTACACGAAACAGAATTCAAAGCAATTATAGCAGTCCTAGAGTATTTAATACAAGATTTATCAGTAATTTTATTATTAGAGACAGATTTTTCAAATTGTCTATTTCTATCTGTAACAATATTTTCCTTCACTCTTGTTTTATACTCTTGTTTTTCTTTTCTTTCTGCTTCTTTCGCCATTCTTGCTTCCGAGAACCTTTCACAATATAATCTGGCATACAAGAAACACAAGAATTAGTGATTTTAGAAACTTGTTTCTTCTGTAAAGATCTCTTACCTTTTGAAATTTGAACCTTGAGGGCAATAGAGTACTTTGTGGAAGACGATTCACCTTTTTCATAATTAGGAGTCACAAAAGAAACTTTTGTTTTCTCCTTTTTCGGTTGTAAATTTGGTGAATTTTCAGATGATTCCTTTGAATCTGTAGATATTATTTACAGAATTATAACAGGTTCTTCAAGGTCATCAGTTTGTTTGTTGTGTACAGGTTTTACAAACTCATCTATTTTAACAAACATATCTTTCAATGAGTTAAAATTAGAGTTCCTATACAGATTAAATTCCTTTTCAGAGTTAATAGAATCACGTGGAATTTATGATGATTGATCTGATAATGTTTTGTTCTCTGGCTGTTTTTGTAACTTTTGTTCCAGAATTTTAAGTTCAGCCTTAACAGTTTGATTTATAGTCTCAAAATTTTTAATTTTCAATTCGAGATCAGAATTTATCTTTTCTAGAATTGAAACTGGTAAATATAACTTTAAGATTTAGTAGCAGATTCAGATAAATCCTTTTCAGAATATGTTTGAATGTACTCCTCTTTAATGCAAGTATTGTTATTTGATTCATTTATTCTGTTATAATCAATAGAATTTTACATTTTATTAGATCTTAGTCTTTTTGAATCTTCACTTGATTATATCTCATCTGATGGTTTAATAAAAGTCATTTTTAATCCTAGATTCATATATCTGACATCATATAAAGTTGGTGAATTTGAAATGGCCTTTGTCAGATATTTAGGATTATTCCAACCAATACCAGATTTAGAATTGTAAAATTCGGTATCTTTTGGTTGATTTAAATAGATTGTTTGATCTGTTTAACCTCTTTTAATATACTCATCTTCTAATGTCTTTATTTTCTCATAAAGTTTTATTCTTTCTTAAAAAATGGCATGATATTTTACAGAATAATTTAAAGCCTCTAATTCTGCCAAATTCAGTTTTTCTTTTAAGTCAGATATATTGTTATTTAGTTATTGGATTTTGCTTTGAAGTTCATTTGTTTTATCTTGCAAATCTGAAACTGTTTGTAATGCTAATGCTTTATCCTTGGAAAAGTCCAATACTATCTGATTTCTTTAGCAAAAAGGCCATTTGTGTTAATTCTTCTTCAAGCAAACAGGAATCATCATTTTCAGATTCAAAGTTAGAATTTACCTACGGTGTTTCTGAAGTATCTGATTTCTCTTAATCTGATTCATCAGTCTCTTTGTCTTTGCTGCAGCCAGCATTCCCTGTTGCCATCATTGCAAATTCTTCAGTCACTTCCTCATCAGACTCTTACTTGTCCTCATGCTCTTCATCCGTTAACCCAACCCATACCTCATCTGCAGCTACCATTGCTGACTCACTCAGTTCCAATTCATTGAAAACTTCTTATTTCAAGTAGATATGTGCATCTTTATCCAAGATGTCTTCATCTTCTGATAGCTGTAGCCAATGATCATCCTCAGCCATAAGGGCTTTGCCAGCTTCCTTTTCATTGGCTAGAAGTGCCTTTCTTGTGTAGTATTCAGAGTTTTTGACTACTGGCATTCTGCACTCTCGGGCAAAGTGTCATGGCTTGTCACAATTGTTGCATTTTTGCTATGTATCCTTCCACTGCTTTCACCAGACTTTTCGTACTTCTCTTTCTTGTTAAACTTCCTTGAGCCAGTCTTGTATCTCATTTTGTTATTGGTTGGCTTTTGATAGAATCTCATCTGAAATGCCTTGGTGAGTAAGGCCATTTTCTTTTTCATTTCTTCTATCTCTGAATCTCCGAATGAATCTAATGAGTCTGATTCATAAGAACTACTGCTTATAACTACCCGTTTTTCCTTTTTCGCTTATACTTTTATTTCTTATCAGCCAATAAAGCCAAAGGGCCAACGGTCTCTTTTTCGGCTTTCTTCTTACCAGACATTTTCCTTAAAACATCCTCTTGATAGTTGTTAAGGTTCTCAAAAATCATATGGAAATTCATCTCCTCAATGTCTTTCGTCTGTTGGATGATCATTGCATACTTTTCCCATTCTGGGTTAAGTATGTTCAGAAATTCGACATTTATGTCTAGACTGGACTTTGTAACACCGTTTCTTTTCATCTCACTCACTAAGCTGACAAACCGCAAGTAAGTGATATCTAGTAATTCCCCCTCTTTTTCTCTAAAATTCTCAAAAGTCATTAGGCTATTTCTTGCTCTATTGGTAGCTGCCCTGTTGGATCCCCTCGTCAGCTTGCACACCTCATCCAAAGATGGATTTTGGCTGTCTTCGTGTTTGTTAGGAAGGTGCAGATGTCATTAGGGATTGAAATCAGTAACAACTTCCTTGCTGTTATGTCTCCCAATTATCTTTGTTTCTATGCCTCTGTCAGGTTTGTTACCTCAACAGTTTTTCCCGGAATTGGAGGGTTTCCGGTGGGTACAGCAGGGATTGTCTCTGAGAACACAGCTGGTCCGTCAGTCAATGATTTTAACATTTCTTTAGAGAGATCGTGGAAACTGAAAAATTCCAGAAATCTTTCCCTCCATTGTACGTATTCTCCACGGTAGAGAATTGGAGGTTTTGTCTCAAATCCCATTGCAAGCGCGTCTTTTGACATGATGATTGACAGATAGAAATCTTCCAAGATCGAATGATATTTTAATTGAAATTACAAAAGTTGAACAACTATTGAAAATTGATCAAAATTGAAAGAATATGGAATGAAACTCGAATGAATAAGATGATCAACTCGTATGAGAAATTGATCAATGAATATGTAAAACTCGAACAAAGGTATACTCAACTCGAATCTATAAGAAAATCAACTGTTAGAAGAATTATGCAACTCGAATCAAATAAGATGCAAGTCGAATCAAGTAAGGATGCAACTCGACTCAAGTACCAATCAACTCTATTAAATCTATGTACAACTCGATTAAATCTATGGACAACTCGATTAAATCTATGCACCACTCGATTCAATTCCCTTAAAAATTTACTTGTATTCAACTACTCGATTTGAAATTGAATACAACTCAAAAGTATCTTCTTGTTAACTTGAATTAAGTTCAAATCAACTCGAATTTAGTTGATGTCAACTCGAATATGATTCTAGTTATCTCGAATAGAATGCAAGTCAACTCGAATATAAAGCAAGTCAACTCGAATATAAAGCAAGTCAACTCGATTGTAAAGCAAGTCAACTCGATTGGAACTTATGTTCAACTCAATTAAAACTGAAGTTCAACTCGATTTGAACCTAAATTCAACTCGATTTCTATGTACTGTCAACTCGAGCTATACTAAAACACAGTTTTGTTCGAGATTCTTTGTTTTTCAACACTTTCAAGTCTGGATTTGACATTACTTTGTAAAAAAGAGCTACTTTAGTCCAAATTGATATCGTAGGTAGGGATTTTGATTTCAAACACCTTTTCTAAAAGAATTTTGTCCAAAAACAGATCTAAGTATGTATTTTTCAATGAAACAATGAAGAACACTCAGTTTTTCAATATTTTTGAAAAATCAACAGATCTTTTTCTGTGTTTGGCAAATCAAAACAAAATTATGATCAAATCAATCGTTTGCCTAAGCCCTTCCTTCGATCCAATTTTCAAAACCAACGATCAATAGGATTAAAACCCTTATTGATTTTTCTGTTTTTCAAAAAAATGTCAAGAACAAGTTCGAAATATCAAATTTCAATCAAAAATCACCCTAAATCTCTGATACCAATTGTGACTCCTACTTATCAATCAACACTTAATCAATAAAATAAACAACAAGATCAAGAACAACTAACCGAATGATTTGATTAATCACAAAATGGATTACCGAGATGAAATGATAATGCGTACTGTAGCCCTAGAAAATATCTCTGAAATTCCGTGCAAGAATATTCTAAAATGTCAGATCTAACTAATTACAAAGTCAAACATCCTATTTCTAATATTTACAACTTTGCACTAATTACATATTAAACCGTAGACTTTGATTTTTCATCAACAAAACAATATTCCAACAGCTTAGTTTATCAATAATCACTACATATATTTACATTACATTTGCTGAAATGAAATTGCAACATTGAAGGAAAGTAAAAGATCAGTTTATGTATACACTAATATTGATTACAAACAACACATGGTTTTAAAGAAGTACAACTAATGTACTAAAGTAAATTACAACTAATGTAATAAGAAAGATTACAACTAATTTAATAGTGTACAACATATGTACAAGGAAAATTTCAACAAATTGGACTGTTGGTGGTGAGAGCAAGTAATGGTAAGCATGTCCAACTTATGGACAACTTCCATTTTTCATCTACTCAGCAGTAGATGGACCTTCAATCTGTTGCCTTTCTTCAAACAATTGTTCAAAGTGCTTTATGGTCTCTTTAATTTTTTCTACTTCAAGTCTGAGAAACATGATGTCAGGTTGTTGAAGTTCTCCTCTCTCATAGAAGCCTTTAAGCTGTTCCTAGATAGCTGATCTCCATTTTGATGATTTCTTAAAAGAGTTAGAGTGTCTAAATGCTATGAGCTGCTTGAGACCAATCTTATGCAGATCAGAGACTCTCTGGAAACACATTTTCTTTGTTAAGGGGTCTACAAAGATTACACCAAACTCAGGATCTTTTATGAGTTTGTCTTCTTCAGGCTCAACTCCCCTGGGCAGGCTGTGATTTACTCCTTTGATAGGATTATCTTTTTTTTCAAATCCTTTCACAACTCTCATCTCTCAGTATTTTTCAACAAAGCTCCCTCCGGCTCACTTTTCAGAAATAAATTCATTCGGCTTTATAGTGAAAGCATGATCTAATGCACCACCATCTCCTTTCAATATACCCCTCTCATTTACATTTTACCTCTGTTAGACCCTGTCAGTATCCTGTGATAACTGACACTTCTCAACTAATAGACCTTAAGAACCCTTACCCACACAACTATAGATGGTTTGCTCCTTGGGTAGGTCTTACGGTTCTGGTTAGAACATAGAAGTGATACTTATGCTTATCACTCAATTTGGTGCGTAATCGGAGTCAGCAGAAAGATTTTCAGCTTCAAAGCTTAAGGGATATGATGAAATTCAGCTCATATGATATCGGACATTTTATTCAGATAATTTGGGAGATACCAGAATAAAATGGAAAATCTGATACATGATATGAAAAGAATCAGATTTTCTTGAAAGAATTAGCACTAAGGAGATAACGGGAGAATCTAATATGAATTGGAAGAGTTATAACAAAGAGCATCTCAGAAGAAATGAGATTATATAAATCAAAGAGATTAGACCAATTAATCTCAATGATAGATTCAGAGAATCAGAAAAAAAAATTTCTTTTCAGCTCAAAAATTCTTTTTATGTGTGTATCAAAATATTTTCGTGAAAAATTACACACAGTTTTTGAAAATGTCATCATCAAAGTATCTGAAAATACCTCTGGAAATAAGCACAAAAAGTTAGTCAACTCATGGAAAATAAAATAGGAGCAAAAAATTATGAAAATAAAACTCCCCTTTTGTCAATTTCAGCTTCGGAGTTGAATTCAGGGCAGGAATTCAAGTAAGATTTGTCTCTCAGACTCGGGTTCAAATCTGAAATGATTAGAAGCCTTTGGTGCGGAAGCTCGAGTTTCAGTCTGATGTAACTGAAAGCCTTTACCTTGGGTTCTGTACAGAGAAGTACAAAAACCTAATGAAATAAACCCCGGTTTCAAGTCTGATATGACTAGAAATCTATTGAAGTGAAATCCTAGTTCTATTATGTTGTGAATAGAAGCCTGTGGAATTTAAGAATATGTTCTAGTCTGTAATGATCAGGAAGCCTCTAATCTGCAAAAATCTTGATGTATTTGCTATCCAAACAGATTTGTATCCAGACTTGTTAGCACTTTTTGGTACACATTGGAGAGTACAGTTGTTACCGCTTTGGGAGCAATGTCAGAGAGAATATCTACTGTTGAGCAAACGTGTAAAGCACAAGCTTCTACTCCTAACGGAAACATGATGAGCCTAACGATGACTCCGATGATGCTCCTCATGAGAGGGAGAAGAGGAGGAAGCTTGGAGAATAGGATACTGGAGTTTTAATGATTACTTATTCTGAGAAAGAAAAAGAGATCATTGGAGAAGAGGCTGGGAGCTCAAACGAAAAACCCATTGATGCTCAAAGTGAGCTAGGATTGATTCTTAATGTAGATGTTCCAGTTCCTTTAAGTATTCAATCAGGCATCTACAATATTGAAGAGTACGATGACTCCAACAATGAGGATCAAGGGCAAACATTAATGATTGAGGGACCTGAGAAAGAAGTGGAAATATGCGATGATGATGATATGTTTGACTTAAATGATATATCTATAAGAGAAGAATGGCTAGAAGAAGAGGAACATTTGGTGCAAGAAATATTGAAGGATGATGTACCGATGCCAACGGTTGAAAAGCCCAAGGTAACGGTTACTATCCAACAAGAACTGGATCCATTTCCAGTAGAGAATATTGTGACTCAAAGTGTTAAGGAACTAAATGAAGTGGAGATTATGGAGAGATTTTTTGATCAATACATTTTAGCTGTTGAATCTCAAAGATAACATTAGTTAAGGTTTGAAGCTCAAAGGGTAGTTCAGGAAGAAATTAGTGACATGCTGACACTACTTAATGAAGATGAAATATTGAAGAAAAAGATAAAGGTGTTGGACTTACTGCAAAACATTCTGCAGAGTACATCAGAAAGAGAAACAAGCTTCCGTACTTAGAAGATCATCTTGAAAAGAAGATATTCTGTAAAAAGCAAGCAACATGCACATTTTTGAAGTTGTTTTGGGTGTTGGAGCCGAATACGCCAAATCTAGTGAATTATGCCAGTTTCTTACAAAACAAAGCTCAACCGGTGGAAAAGGTTAGAAGTGAATTCGGGAGAGTAGATCTGGTGAAGATTGAGAAGGATCGATTTGTGAGAATACTTTATCCTACCTTCACAGTGACCAAAACTGATGGAAATACATAGGTTTTCACCGAGGCTGATATGTTTGCTATGAATTTGGTGGATATTGAAGATTTTTTTGACGAACTGTGCAGAACGAAAAGAAATGAACATTGTAGATTTGCTCATAAGACACTGTTTCACTTCATGCACACCAAACTGGAGCTCATGTCAGTGCAATATCTATAAATTGGGGTTGAAAGAGGTATGAGGAAGATCAATATCACTACGCCTAACCGATTTATCAAGTACATGGAGAATTTGAAAGAGTTATAAGTGGTGATGGGAAAGCTTCCTGTGTTGATTTATAAAGACAAAGATCAAAAGCTGAGAGCTATGCGAAGTATAGAGCTGGATAAATATTATGATGGGACTTTACTGCGAAGTATAGTGCTGATAAGAAGAGAAAGACGAAGAAGGGTGCTTTAAGTGTTAGTGACAGGAAGTGTGGAATTTATTTCAAAGATTAAATGGAGGTTGTCAAACAGAAAAAGTACCCGTCATTTTGAGATGAAACTTGGGCTATCAAACTGAAGAGCGATTATCTTTCATCAAAGGGGGAGAATGTTAGAAACTATTTTAGTTGATGAAAATAATTAGTCGAGGGGTTGAACTGTAATTAGTTCATAGATATGACTTTTTGTATAAATAGTGAATGTTGTACAGTGAAATGTAAGAATCTGACATTTTATCTTTTGCACGGATTTGTACTGGACAGATTTTAGGGTTATAGTGTTCGAACATTTCTCTCATTCTGTGATTCCAAGATTGTGCAAGTAAATCTTTCGGTTAGTGTTTCTGTTGTTCATAATTGTTTGATATGTTGTTTGTGATTGACTAATTTGAATATATCACAACTCTTTTTCAAGAGCAAAAAATTCTTCAGATTTGGATAGTAATTCTTCAAGATCTTTAAAATTGAGTGACATCTGATAAAACTTTGAAAACTATGTCTATAAATGAAAACTTGTGAAAAATCAGCTCTGAATTGACTTTTTGACGTTGAAATTTCAGCTTTTCTACAGAAAATTGCTCGTAGCTTTTCTACAGAAAATGTGTTTCTTTGTTCAAGCTTCAATCTGACGTATGGTAGGCCTTCTAACGATGTTCCAATCAAAAGTTATGGCCAATTTAAGCAGCTAAGGTCAAATAGTCAAACGTATGATGAAACTCGAATGAATAAGGACTCAACTCGAATGATAAAGACTTACACTCAGATGGTTAAGTGTGAAACTCGATTGAAACACTATCAAACTCGATTGAAAGAGAATGAAACTCGAGTAAGCTTGATTCAACTCGAATATGAATTGAATAAAACTCGAATGAACTTGTAATCCAACTCGAATAACTCTATATGAAACTCGGATGATGAACAATGATACGCGGATGACTCTCTGTGAAACTCGATTAATACTATGATCAAACTCGGTCAACAAAGCATAAAACTCGATTAGTAAAGGATAAAACTCGGCCAATGAAAGCTTAAAACTCGATTAAATCTTATCAAACTCGAATGAAACACTTTGAAACTCGGTCAAAACTATGAATCTAGTTTTGCCCGAGTTTCAACAGGAACTGATGGAAATCATGTTCAAAATCACAATTTTAAACAAAAAATGCATCAATTGATCCCAAATTAATGTCGAGTATTGGCGCTTTGACACACAAACACTTTTTGTGAAGTGTTTTTGACCAATTTCAGATTAAACACTTGTATTTTGACAAAAACTAGTAAGTACACGTCTTTAAAAAAAAACAGAAAAATTACAATTAAAATCTGTGTGTTTTGAATTAAAATACGAGACTTATAACAACAGATTCGTCCTTAAAAAATGCTCCTTCGATCCAAATATTAGATCAAATCATCCACTCAATCAAAAACCAAAATTGATTTTCTGAATTTTGAAAAAACGAATGTAACAGTGTTCAAAAACATCAAGTTTTAAAATCAAAATTTACTCAAATTCAACCATATTTGGCTCGGATACCAACTGATAATTGATGTTTGTAGGTCCCAAAAGGTTTCCCTAGTGAATTGTTCTAAGCTGTAGAGGGGGGGGGGGGTGTGAATACAACAATTTAAAACTCAACACTCTTTTCTCAATGTTTGTGTATATTATTAAAAAGTGTTAATTACAAACAAGCTTGGCCGCGGAAAGGTTCAAGCTGAGATGACAAATACAACAGATGTTCAACTAATCTAAGATACACTTAGACTAGATACAATGACTACACTCACTTACATGCACTCACTGATTTTACAAGACACAGATGGATAGCTTGAACAAGAACAACTTAGACACACTCTACTATTTTATTCAAGCAGACTTGCATGCATGGAATAACACACTTCAATGCACGATCTGATTTCTCACTCTTGGTGTGTCTTATGATCCTTAGAAGCTTCCTTTTATATTCTCACTGAGAATCTCAGTGAAGCCTCTTCATTGGAAGATGAGATAGTGGGATGTCTTTCCAAAAAGACAAAACAACTTTTCTGCACATTCTGATAAAGCAGACTTGTCTTCATGTGGCAAAATCTTTGTATTTTTCTTCATGTAACAGAACAGCGTAGGCAGGCTTTGCAGTTTATGATTTCCACTTTGTCTTCGACTTTGTAAACTGATCTTGTAGTAAAAAAAAATTCATGAGGTCTTGGAAACATATTCCATAAAGTGTTTAGCCTGTTCACACAGAACAGGTTCTGTTCCCAAAGAACAGAACACTTATAATCTGTCCAAGCTACTGAATAGAACAGAGCAGCGAAGACAGTTTATGTCCAGCCTGTTCAGAAGAGAGAAAAGCTTGGGCAATCTTCCTTTGTTGCAACGAATGCAACAGGGTAAATAGCTTTGGCTGATATTGCAGATCACTTTTTAGGTTTCAATAAGGCATTAACAGGCCTTAAATTTTACCTTCAAGTGCATCAAACATGTTTGAATAAAAATCTCCCCCTAAGATGTAGAGCAGGTTTGATTGAGGCCTTTTTGTGCCTAACAATCTCCCCCTATTTGCAATAATCAGTCTAAGCTGATTTTAGGAAAATCACTATATATTTTTACAATACATTTTGCTGAAATGAAATTACAACATTAAAGTAAAGTAAAAGATAAGTTTATATATATATATATATATATATATATATATATATATATATATATATATATATATATATATATATATATATATATATATATATATATATATATATATATATATATATATATATATATATATATATATACATATACTAATTCTTGATTACATAAACAACACATGTTTTTACAAAAGTACAACTCATGTACTAATACCTATTACAACTAATGTAAAAAAAAAGAAGTTAAAACTGATGTAACAAAGTACAAAAAATGTACACACATTCAACAAGTTGGACTCTTGATGATGGGAGCAAGTAATGGCAAGCCTGTCCAACTAATGGACAGCTTCCATTCTTCATCTACTCAGATAGTAGATGGACTTTATGACAGTGGTGGTGGCACTCCTTCTTCAAACTTTTTTTCAAGCTCATTCCTGGTTTCCTCCAAATCCTCTATTTCAACTCTGAGGAACATGAAATTGGGATGTTGAAGCTCCCCTTTTTCATAAAAGCCTCTGAGCTGATCCCAGATGGCTGCTCTCCACTTTATAGACTACCTGAAGGAGTTTGCAAGTCTGAATGCAACAAGCTGTTTGAGACCAACTTTGTGAAGGTCAGATGCTTTTTGGAAGCATTTTTTCTTTGAAAGATGATCTACAAAAAATACCCCCAGCTCAGGTGCTTCAATCAGCTTCTCTTCTTCAAATTCCACTCCGTTGGGCAGGCTGTGGTCTACTCCTTTGATCTCTACTGCAACATCACCTTGTTCAATCATGATCAGGAGTTCCTCCAGCTCTGTATCCTTTCTGTTCCTCTTGGCCTTTATTTTGGGGGTAGTCACTGAGACACCCTTACTTTGTTCTTTTGATATCATGCCAAGATCTCTCACCCTTTCCATCAACTTTTTGACATATGCCGTGATAGTCTTAGCCGTTTCAGACTTAGACTGGGTCAGGGCAACTGCCAACTCCACCCATTCTTTGTATCCCATCTTTGCAACGTCAGTGTAATCATATGCTTCTGTTCTGGGCCTGTTGCACCCATTCTGGTTATCTGTAGCTTCCACTCTTTGCATTTTCTTGAGATGGGAACAACTTTGACAATTGATTCGTTGGCAAGTAATCTGTCAGCTACATTAAAGAACTTTTTCCTTGCCAAGTTGTCAAAGTGAATCTGGGCTCTTGCAGAGGATGCTTGTTTGGACTTGGTCACAGAGACCGGGGCATCGTGTTCCTTATCTCCTTCCTTCTCAACCGCTGACTCTTTAGCAGTTTCAAGTAATTTTGTTTGCACATCCAAAGAAGGCATTTTAATTTTGCTTGCCTCTTTGAATGCAAAGGATCTGGCAGCTTTGGCTTAGGCTTCTTCCTTTCATAATCTTTCCAGGGTTTGGAGCTGTTCATCTCTGAACTCATGGTATTTCACCATTGGAATACCCATTTCCTTAGCCCTTGCCTTGTCAAACTTCAGCTGCGCTGCTCTTTGGTGGTCAGGGTCAATAGTTGCTTTCTTCTTTCCTTCGGTTGTTATTGTTTGAACAGCTTCGGGAACCTCTTCCTCTTCTTCTTCTTCTTCTTGCAGAATAAGATGCCTCCTTCTGCCTGGCCTGTCCCCAGGAATGGATTCCTCCCCCTTGGTTTGTGCAGGGTCTGGAGATCCAGCCTGAGTAGGCTGAGCAGCTTCAGCGTGATGGAAGACATCTACAGCTGGACCTGTTTGTGATGTACCTGCTGCTTGACCAACAGATGTTTATTTCTCCTTAGAAGGATAAGAGGTTTTCTCCCCCTTAGACTTAGTCTTTGAGGCAGACAACTTCTCCCACTTTGAAGGAGATGGCTCAGAACCTTCAATAACTAGTCTGCCTGGAGAAACAAATTCAGCAAGCTTAGCAGTAGTTTTGGCAACAGGCTTGGGGCCAACCATTCTATGCACTAAGAAAGCCAGATTGTCCTTAACGTCTGCCAGCTGGGTAAGGCAGGTCTGAAGAGAGGAGGATTGAGAATCAGCAGTTGAGGAAAGCTTAGAGAGATTTTCTCTATCAGAAGCTGTGAACAGAAAACTTTGAAGCCGTGCAAGATGTAACTCAAGAGAGTCTTGCACATCGTCAAGGTTTGCGGACACAGAATTTGACAGAGAGACAATTAGAGAGTTTAAGCTGGCCAATGTAGTTGGAAGGGTAGTAATGCAAGTGGGGAGGAGAGTGGACAGCTGTTGGGATATGGCTGTCATGGAGGACACAGAGTCCTGTTGATTTGAAAGGATAGAGGAGAGAGTAGTGGAGATGTTTTGCAGCTGTGCAGTGAGCGCAAGCAGCTGTGAGGACTGGTCAGTTTGAGTAGTGGCGGGAAAGGAGTTCTTGAACAAATCAAAGAATCCCTGGAGCTGTGCAGACACAGAGTCTGAAATTATTGAGGGTAGGGAAGTCATGGAATGTTCCAAAGAGCTAACTTTGTTGGTCAGCAAGGAAAGCTGATCCTTCAAAGGAAGATCTTTGGAGGATGGAGGTGTGTGGGTAGACTGTTTGGATTGTGTAGATAGTGAGGAATGAGAGGAGGATGAGGCAGGTGTTTGAGGATGGGATGGAGAGGAAGGGTGACTTTGGACAGAAGTTTCATAGCCTGGGCAAAAGTAATATGGCCCAGCTTGGAAGGGTCAATGGGTCCCTCAGCAGTGGTTGTAGCTGCTTCAACAGGAGAGGGGGTAGAAGATTGTGGCCTTTCAGATGCTGCTTGTGTTGCAGCACCTTCACCAAATCCTGGGGTGGTTCCCTCAGCAGCACCTTGGTTTAGAGGTGACTCATCATGGGGAGATGGAATGTGCATTTCAACATCAGCAGTGGTGAAAGCTACTGATGGAATTTGCAGTTGAGGTGCAGCCTCACCAGAGGGATGTTCTGTTCCCTGTGGTCCATTAGCTTGGGACATTGGTCTTTTAGCAGCTGTTGGGTGTGCAACAGCTGTATCATGAGTAGCAGAAGTTGGAGGCTGACCTACTGGATGGTCTAATCCAGCAGGTTTGGCACCTCGTGTAGACTCAGGTTGTGTAGGAGAAGTATGGAGTGGAGACTGTGTGGACTCAGTGTGGAGTGTAGTGAACTCCTGTCTTTCAATACCGTAAGCCTGTTGTAAGGTCTACCACTACGAGATCTATCTAGACGCGGAACCGTCAACGAGTGCGGAATCCTCGTTAACAGGTAGACGGAAACAACTCTCACCAGAAACACGGAGACTATCTGAAGCTGCACGAACGACACACGAAAGCACCTACGAACTGATTCTCTCCGAAACGGCACTAACACTGATGATAAACTCGAAATCGCTTAATGCTTAATCACTCTCGAATTCTGCAAAAAGTCTAATAATATTTCGAGTCTATCCCTAATTATAGAGGCTAATTCGAGTCTGTCATGGGCTAAACTCGACTCCGGCCCAAAGCCCATTCGAGTTTGACCCATTTGACATTCTCGAATCTGCTTAAATGGTCACATTCGAATCTGTCTTGTGACTCATTCGAATCTAACCAGATTCGAATCCTAGTCCTTAGATAATTCGAATTTACCTTCTCACATAATTAACTAAGTACTGAAACCTATGTTTTTATCTTATGGTTAATTTTATCTTTGATCTTTATGTTTGAACTTCTTGTAATATGTTACATTAAGTTCAAACACACAAACAATAATAATTATCAACCATAAATAAACATATATATCTAACACTTGCTAAACCACAATGTTGGATCACTTAGACTGCTATCGTCACACAGGGTGTACCAACAGACTCCCCCTTGACGATAGCTTCTAACAATTCACACATTTGATCAAGAACTTTGTTTATTATTTATTCAAACTGCTTCCAGCATACAAGCCTTTTTCAATACACACTCGAACTACATTTTCATACTTTCTAGCTTCACCATCCATATGAGTATCACTTGAAATCTTATGAGCATGCAAAATGTGAAGGTCATCTCGAGAAAGGTTTACCAGGTGAAGAGGATCATAGATTCTAAGAATCACCTTTTCTTCAAAATCTTCCATCACCGCTTCTCCAGTCTCACTCTCAACATACCACCAATTCAGATTTTTCATGACATTCTGTGGCATAGGCTTGAGCGGCACCTTTCTTAGACACCTTACGGGTTTGTATTGAATCTTCATCCAAGGACGCCCAGTTAGAGGATCAATATGAGAAGGATCCTCTACTCTTTTTCCAACCCTTGGATTTAGGCGTTCAAACTTCCTTGATCTTCCCTCTTTCCTTATGATTCTGGCAATTATATCTGCGTAGGGATCATTGCCAATATTGATCAGGTCTTTCCATGCTAACGTCTTGATCTCAATCTTTGGCAGCGAATTGAATACTTTTAGAGTTCGCCTCAGGTACTGTAGCCCATCTTTTCTCTTGATTATGAATAGCTGCAGTTCTCGATCAAAGAACCAGCTTAATATGCTTCCTGATAGTTTTCCAGTCCCCGGCACTCTAATCTTCTCTTTCAGCTCTAATTCTTTATGATCAGCCCTGAACCACAACTTCCTTTTCTCTTCATTCGTTAACTCTCTGACAGGCTCTTCTGTTGATGACTCAACATTTTAAGCAGCATTCACCACTTCTATGTTAACAACATCATTGCCTTCTATTATATATGTATCAGTGATAGGATTTTGCTGAACGATGATTTCATCAGCTTCATCGTCTTCGTCTGCACATACCTCATCATCTGATTTCCAATCAACAATGTCTTCAGGGACAAATTCTCACTCTTCTAGTTCATCCATGTCCTCTTCAAAGTCAAATCCCAAGTCCATTGGGTCGTCATCTAGATCCATGAGAGCATCAATCATCTCACTTATCTCAAAATCTGTAGGTTTAGACGAGCTGGCCTCTCCTACTTCACCTCCCAACTGACTTGGCTCCCCCTGAGATTGAGCAGCCTGAGTAGCAGAAAAATCTACTGGCTCATTCTGCCTTTGAGAGCTGGGATAATTGCCTTGGTTATCTTCATCATCATCATCCTTCCTGCCCACTTCTTGATCTCGGCACGATGTCTCTCCCTGAGCCTGTAAATTTTTCATTAATTGCTCAACTAGGGAGCGCATCGACCTCAACTCAGCTGCTTGATCAGCTAAAAATGTTTTTAACTCTAAATTCTCTTCCTGAACCTTTTCCCCAATCTTCTTCAAATCGGCATTCTCCTTATCAAGATTTGCATTATGAGTCTGAATTTCACCGATTGCCTTTGTCAGGCCTAAGATTTGGACATTTGGAAGTCAACTCGAGCTTTAAGCTGCAGAAACCTTTGGTTGTCGGCGTATGTCGACGAGGTTGATGGGATGGATTGAATTGGAGTTGGAATGATCGGCGATGGGATGTATGGTTCATCATGAAGTGGTGATGCTGGAATGGTGGTTTGAGGTTCCTGAGGTTGAGGAGTTTGAGTTTGAGGAATTTCTGGTTGTTCTGCTGAAGCGGAAGACGATCCTTGCATAAATCTGTGACGCTTGGCCCGTTGCCTTGTCACTAACGGTGCAACCTCTTCTTCTTCAAAATCGGAGTCATCAGACTCTCTTGATACTCTCCTCCTTGAAGCTTCTTCATTTACTACCAACCTTGATCCATAAATTCCAATTTGAACATGAGGTTCTGTAGACACTGACTCTGGAGCTTGAACTTCTATCTCCTCCATCTCTTCTGATTCAGTGGCAGATGATGACTCATCATTACCCGTCTGCTCTGGTACATATTCTTCAACATCTCTAAGAACATCTTCTTCACCCTCTGGAGGCTCAAGCAATTCTCCCACCAATGCTGCAGATATATCTTCATTGGCATGAGGACCTGCTTCCCAAATTTCATGAAGTGTCTGGCAAAACTGATCAGATTCACTTGAAATATTCAAAGGGCCCGCCTCTTGTATCTCTGGTTGTTGACTTGTGGAAGGCCTTGACGCCTGAGTCTGACTCGCAGTAGTTCTTTGTCTTCGCCTTTGTTGTTGTGCTCGCGGTGGCTGTGGTTGTTGTTGTTGTTGTTGCAGTGGCTATCTAGCTTGAACTTCCACTTCTCCTGCCCAGTTGGCAGTATCTGGTGCTTCAAAATTCCTATCCAAAACAGCTCCAAACAACGGTCGCTCGACCGGGACCGCCAACCTTGCACTGTGCGAGGAGCAATCAGCAAAAATTCTTTTATCCATCACCGCGACACTTTGGATTTCATTGTGCGGCGGCAAATTCGGCAAGAAATGCCTTATGAACATCATTATGAATCGAGGATACATCAGAAATTGTTGCTGCTCTGGAGCCGAGATTTGATGGACGAATTCTGAGAAAAACATCTGAGAAAAGCTGAATGGCCGATTATACACTAAAGCGATCATCCCAGATTGGATCTTCGAGACGATATAATCAAAAACCAGCTTTCTTTGCCGCGAAACAAACCATGAAAACATGAGCCAAAAAGGCCAATAAGCCCGCTCTTCATGTAAGAAGTCTTCGTAACATCCAGGCTGTAACCCATTCTCTGAAAGGCCGCTTGCCTAATACTTAGGGGAAAGTCAATAGGCCCAGACTCCTCTTCCAGAGATCCTAGCTGCAAAACTTGACGCAACATCTCGGCAGAAAACACTAGCGGTTGCCCTGCGATCCTTGTTCTCAGCACTGTCGGGGTGACAGAGCAGTCCACCTGAAGATGATCATAGAACTGGCGAACATAGGGAATAACAATCTGAATATTGTGAGACAATGCAAAAGCAATCCTAGATTCTATAAGGAAATCCATCATTTGACGAAAGCCCTGCGCCTCAGGGATATGATGGTCGGGGGGAATGACCATATTGTGCTTCGGCACAAATACTCGAACAGCCATATCTGCACAATAGATAAATTATTAGAATTAATAAAAATCAATAAACTTGCTTAAATTCAAATTTGTTTTATTTTGAACTTGTGTAAGTACAAAATCTAACACAAATGAATTTCTACAAGTTTAATTAAAGTTAAATTGAATAATTCAAATAAAATGACAGATTCGAATAGACAGATTCGAATAAACCATATTTCGAGTTTGATGACAGATTCGAATGTAATGGTCTTCTCGAGTTTGTCAGTAAACTCGAGAAAGTTCATTATCAGATTCGAACAGTCGTCGTCCAACTCTTCAACAAATCCCATGATCTTAACCATTTTGAACTTAGAAAATCACATACATTAGTCCAACTAGGTTCTAATCACTGATTTTTGCCTTTAGTTTGACTATTTACTGGTCCAAACTTTGTAATTTTGAAAAACACGACTTAGACCCATAAACCTTCAAAAATCGATGATTTTACCTTAAATGGTGTATAAAACTACATGAATCTTGTACAACCCAGTTGTTTGTACCTAGAAGTATCAGTAGAATTGAACACTTTAACAAGAAACTCGACAAATTGTCGTTTTTGTGGAAATCGGTAGACTCGAGCCGATAGATTCGAAATCGCCTAAATAGATTCGAGGATATAGATTCGAAAACAGTAATGAGTTAATGACTTTATTGTTAACCTATATATACCACCTACCTTCGAATCTAAGGCCAATGTCGAATCTACTGACAGATTCGAAACCACCCAATTTCGAGTTTATCCTAAACTCGAATTACACCAAACACTTAGAAAAATTTCAAAAATTTTGAAATAACTTCAACTTTTTCAACCTTTTCAACGGTATTGTGTAACGAGATAAACTATGCCAAATCTTTTACCCTAAGCACAAGATTTTTCACGCGGTGTTTATATTATCCAACTATGAATGCACCCTCAGTAATTTTTGACCTTTTACCTAAGTAAAAATTAAAATAAAATAAAATAAAATAAAATAAAAACTAAGTAAAAATAAAATTTTAAAATTTTGACCAAAAAATTTAACTTAGACTTAAGCTATACTTATTAAAATTTACAACCTAAGTTAAACGGTAAACAAAATATTTTTGATGAGTATAGTCAAAGAAAGGTTCAATCAGATAGCGATGTCAGAGACTCACTTTCAGTACTTAAACTTTCACACTTAGGAATTTTTGATTCCTTTGATTGTTTGTCGTGAAATACCCATTTAGCCGATTGTTGGTATTTACCCCGTTAAACACTCTACATTTCAGAATATCCCTTGGCATTTTTATTTATCATGAAATTATCTTACGTGACTCAGACATAGACATACTTTTATGATCAAGGCATGCAGACAAAGATTCTAACTTGTTGGTATTTGCAAACTATCTTTAAAAGACGAACATCGGACACAGGTCTGTATTTTCATACAACAAAGTGTCTTAGTTTGACTTAAAGTTTATTCTTAAAGCTAGCAAGACAGCGGTGACAGGTCTGTACCGACATACAACAAAGCGACGTATCTTGCTAACCCGAATCTAAACAGAGGCAACAGGTCTGTACTTACGTACAACAAAGTTACATGTTTTCGACTCTCAATTTTATATGATTTTTCTATTCTTTCAATTTTAAGATGTATTTGATGTTGCTATACATCCCCAGAAAGTTTGCATACCTCATTTAGACTCAAAGTTTGTATGTCTTGTACATAAAAATTAAGACCGATTGGTCGTACATCTAAGTTAGTGACACGTTTGACTTTTTCTTGAATATTTTATTTGCCTTGAGACTCCCTATATGTATTGTGCCTACCAACACATCAAACTAAAATAAAGTATAACACTTAGAATTTTAGTTGCATTATGTGTGAAAGCCTAAACACTTAGAGTTTGTAACGACTGTGCTAATTTTCGTCACTTTGAACCTATGCATCTAAGACTTAACTCCTTTTCTGATATTCTCTTTTTTTGTATTTTTATGATTTTCTCTCTTTTTTTCTTTTGTTTTTCATAAGAAAAAGCACTAAAAGATGATAACCTACTAACTTACTAAAAATAGAAACTTACTAAAAATAGAAACTATCCTAAATTAGCAGAATAATTATAAAAAGAAAGAAATACTACAGCTATAAAAGAAAATAAACTACTACTAAGGTCAAATTACTCTGGGTTGCCGCATTCCATTTAGTTGAATTATATATTCAAACCGTGACTTATCAAATGCTTTGGTAAATAAATCAGCATTATTATCTTCTGTTGCCACTTTTACCAATTTGATTAAGTTCTTTTCAGCACAATCACGAATAAAATGATGCCTAATGTCTATGTGCTTTGTTTTGTTGTGTTTAACTGGATTATTCGTTATAGCGATAGTAGACTGATTATCTATCCTAATAGGAGTTTGAGTGTAAGCCAAACCGTAATCCCGCAATTGTTGTTGTATCCACAGAACCTGTGAGCAGCAACTACCAGCAGCAACATACTCGGCCTCGCACGTTGACACGGCTACCGACGTCTGTTTCTTGCATTGCCAGGATACCAATCTCCCTCCTAGGAACTGACGACCTCCAGTTGTTGATTTGCGCGTCAAGCTGCATCCTCCGTAGTCAGAATCCGTGAACGCCTCCAACTCTAGATCTCCCTCCGCGTGATACCAAAGTCCCAGCTTCGGTTTCGACTTGAGGTATCGTAGAATCTGCTTCACAGCTTTCATGTGCATCTCCTTCGGATTAGCTTGAAAACTAGCACAAATACACACAGCAAACATGATGTCAGGTCTTGAAGCAGTTAAATACATAAGTGATCCAATCATGGCCCGATATAATGTCGGATCCACATCGGTGTCACTTTCAGTACCCGGTCCGAGATTGTGATTCACTTGAATCGGCGTGCTGAAATGGGCAGTCAATTTTGTTCCTTCCATCCCGAAACGTTCCAATATGTCATAAACATACTTCGTCTGATGGATGAACATCTTCCTTCTTCTGGTCAACTTGTAACTCCAAAAAGAAAGTTAACTCTCCCATTGCACTCGTCTCGAATTTCGACTTCATCACCTTCTCGAAATCTTTGCACATTTGTTCGTCTGATGAACCAAAAATGATATCATCTACGTACACTTGTACCAAGATAAAATGTTCTCCCTTCCTCTTAACAAACAGAGTACTATCTATCCTACCCCTTTCAAACCCGTTTTCTAACAAATGGTTGGATAGAGTCTCATACCACGCCCTAGGTGCTTGATGTAATCCATATAGAGCCTTATCTAAACGATATACTCTATCTGGATATTTTGGATCTGTAAATCCGGGTGGTTGTTCTACATACACCAACTCCTTCACTTTCCCATATAGGAAAGCACTCTTAACATGTAATTGTTATACCTTAAAGCCCTTGAAGGAGGCAAAAGCTAGAAACAACCTAATGGCTTCCAGCCTTGCTACTGGTGCAAACACCTCATTGTAATTGATTCCCTCCTCTTGGTTGAAACCCTTTACAACTAACCTAGCCTTGTTACGCGTGACTATACCCCGATCGTCTCTTCTGCACTTAAAAACCCATTTGGTTCCTATGGCAACTTCCCCTCGAGGTAATGGGACTAACTACCACACTTCTAGTTTCCTAAACTGCGAAAGTTCTTCCTGCATCGCTTCAACCCAGGAGTTATCCTTAAGTGCCATTTGCACATTCTTAGGCTCTACTTGCGATATGAAACACGAATAGACACAGGTATGATATGCCTCGGAGTCATTTATCATCGACAACAGCGGAGTGTTGTTATTTACACTACTCCTAGTCTTCACACCCTCGTTAGGATTTTCTATGATGCTTTCTATAGGATTGTTCTTGTTAATCCTAGAGGTCTCTATCTCGTCAACTCTCAGATTATCTCCTAAGTTAGATCCTATTTCACCTAATGGGGGAACAGCCTCAGTTTCTACGTTTTCCTCCTCATGGACATTTTCCTCAGAGTTGGAACTTGTTGCTTGAGTCTGATTCTCAGTGATAGGTGCTTCTGGATCAGCAACTTCTGGAGATCCATCTACAGTCGCAGTAGGCTCGGATGCGGATTGAAATGTAGTCCTCGGAAAGGTATGACCTTCGTCATTCAGATGCAACGTCGCCATGTCCTTTTCGATTGTACCTGCATTTTCATCTAAAGAAATGTTAAATGACTCAAATAATTTATCATAGTCAAATATCCATTCCGGACCTGTTTGGGGTTCATGTGTATAACTTGTGACTTCAATGTTATACACAATATCTACCGTACCATTTGTTTTATTAAAAACCCGTTTGTTTGGTGAGTTCGGCACATAACCTAGGAAGTATCCTTCGTCAGCCTTTTCACCAAACTTCGGTTGATGTTTTGTATGCAAAAGAGTGCATGGTACCCCAAACGGTTCAAAGCCAGTTAAATTAGGTGGCCGTTTATTCAAAATTTCATAACAGGTTTTGTTCAAAGATTTGACAGTTAGGACTAGGTTTAAAATGTGACATGGGGTATTCACTGCCTCTCCCCAAAACATGGTAGGAAGCTTTGAATCCGACAACATAGTCCTAGCTGCCTCAATCAGTGTCCTGTTTTTACGTTCAGCCACTCCATTTGTTGCGGCTCATATGGTGCACTGAATTGATGCACTATGCCCTTTGATAGGCAATATACACCAATTACAGTGTTTTTGAATTCAGTTCCATTATCAGTACGTATCCTTTTAACCCTTGTTCCGTAGGAATTCTCCACTTGGTCTAAGAACCCGATGAGCTTGGAAGTCGTCTCGTCCTTTGTACCTAAAAAGAAAACCCAAGAAAATCGTGAGTAATCGTCAGTGATAACCAAACAGTACCAACTACCTCCTATACTCCTTTTGTTGATTGGTCCGAAAAGATCCATGTGTAACAAATCGAATGTTGAGGTTATGGAGTTCTGCGTCTTGGACTTGTGTGTCTTCTTATGTTGTTTGCCCTTCTTGCATGGTAGACACTTGTCCTCGAACTGAAAGCTCTTCATAGGCACACCTTGCACCAACCCATTTTTCGTTATGTAGTTCATCTTTCTTAGGTGCAGGTGAGCCATGCGTCTGTGCCACAATACCGATTCCGTCTCCGAAGCTTTGGATAACAGACAGATTGGCCCCATCGAAGTCTCTGGCTTGTTCATATCAAGCATGTACAAGTCATTCTTCCTTGGTGCCCGCATCAATACCCATTCTTCAGGAATCTTGAATCCCGGTTTTAGCACTAACGCTTCAGTGTCAGTGAACAACACTGAATTCTTCTTGTCACAGATTTGAGATACACTAATGAGATTGTGAACCAGTTTATCAACGTGATAAACTTGGTCCAACTTGATCGTCCCATTTGTGACCACTCCGGTACCCGTGATGTTTCCTCCTTTGTTACCCGCGAATGATACAAATCCCCGATTCCCACCCTTGAAGTCTGTAAGTAGACTTATTTCCCCTGTCATGTGCCTGGAGCATCCACTGTCGACGAACCATTTGTTGTTTGGACCTGTGGTAATCTCCTGCACATGAAAGAAAATAGGTTAGTTATTACGGGGAACGCAAGCCATAACTGACTTGGTAATACCATTCTCGTCCACATACTTAAACTCTTTCAAATACCCATCTCGCCTTTCAGGTGACTTGGGCCATTGAACAGGAGTTTGTTGTGGTGCCGAGTGATGTAAATTCACTCTTTGCCTTTGAGTAGGCATTTGTTGTGGAGCTCTAGAATAATTCCGATTATATTGCATTTCAGATTGTGATCCCTGAGCTCTAACCGGTGCGTAATGTCTAACAGGAGTATGAGACCTAACTGGAGTATGCGCCTTGCTAGGTGTTGTGCTTCTATAGACTTGTTGAGGTGCTGACCTAGATTGATTAATGACACGATTCGTTGAATTCGTCCAAATCACTTCTTTTGGTCCAACCTTTACCGGTGTTTGTTTCACAACTTGTTTTGGTGCAGCCTGCACAGTTTTCTCGGTACTCTGAGAACTACTAGTGCTTGCCACATTTGTTGAGGGCTTAGCAGGTGTTGGGGTCACTGTCTTAGGTGTAACTTCGGCTTTCCTAAGCAGACAGTGAGAAGCAACATGCCCCTTTTCATGACATCTGAAGCAGGACATCTTATCTATGGACTTCTTGTGTGTGCCCTTAGACTTAGGTGTCTCACTAGAGTCTTGGTCCTTTTGTACATCTATAGCGACTGGCTCATCGTCCTGATCATTAAAATCAATTTTATGTGTTCCTGCAGGTGTTTCACTGGAGGAAGACACAAATTTGACTTTCTTAACCTTGACAGTTGTGTCAGCCACCTTAGGTGTATTTTCTACTACAGGCTCAGATATAGGTTCAGATATGTCTTCTAAGTCTACTGATTTGTCAGTTTTCTCCTGAGGTTGAGGCACGTAGTTTGCATTAAAAGGTGGAGGAATTTCATGAAATCCTAGACCTACGGGCTTTTTAGATTGTCTTTGAGCATCTAAAACTTTCCCTAGGTTCAGGCTTGAATTCCTAAACTTCTCTAGCTTACTATTGGCATCTGCTACCTTTACCTTTGTTTCAGCTAGCTCTATGTCTTTGTCCTTAAGATTTTTGGTCAAGGCCTCTACATGCTCATACATAAGCTCTATCCTAACACACTGCTCACTCAGTTTGTCTTTCAGAACTATTACGTCTTGAGCATCAGCCTTAAGTTTTTCCTTAAGATCTTGCTTAATATCGTTTAGGCTAGCATTATCAGCCTTTAAGGACTCATTTTGAGCAGTTATGGTTTTATGTGATTCTAAGACTAGATTTAACCTATCATTAGAAGTAACACATAACAAGCATAATTCATGAAAAAGTGAGTAAGTCAGACTAACCTTTGTGTGGTTGGATTCCACGTTGGCCATTTGAGCGGCAAACTCCAGAAGCGTCTGATCATTCGTCTTCTCCACCCACAACGGACGGCTGTCCCTTGTGGTCTGCTCTTCCCCTTCACATCCATTCTCCGTGACTTCAGCCATAAAAGCCCGAGTATTTGATTCCGGATGTGAACTCCAGTCATAGGTACCATCCAGCTGTCTGTCTGATGTGACATTTGATAGAAGACCAGCTAGATTGGCTTGACCGGCAGATGAACTCGGAAGGTATCGTTGTTGAGACTGATTCTGAAATTGTCCCTGATGCTGACTCTGCCCTTGGTACGTATCTACCTTCGGTCTCTGACATTCTCTAGCGAAGTGTCCCAGACCTTGACAGTTGTAGCACTTTACCTTGGACTTATCAAATCCAATCCCCTTGTTGTTCATCGTCAGATTCCTCCCAGTTCGTTTGATGAATCTTTTAACCCGTTGGGTTACCATGGCCAGTTGCCATTTAAGATCCATTTCCTCAAGATCGTCAGGGTCGACCTGATCATAGTCTTCCTCCCAGAGAGCAGGATCGTTAATTTTCCCTTGAACGCAGTTCCCGTATGCGGCCACAAATGAACCAAGCAAGTTCAATTGTTCTTCCGCTGATTTAGCGCTCATGGGCATCTTAGAATAGCTCTGAGATGTCGTCGCCTGTGCTGCTTGAGGTTGCTGTTCTTCTGATCTTCCCAATCCTAAGAACGCTCTGTTCAGTGTGTCATCAGACTCTGCTGGTGACGACGCTTCTCCGGTGAAAAACGCTGTAGCAGTCTTCAGATCGGCGGTCGCTGAAGGTTTTGTTGATTTTCCAAAATACATCGCTGGATTCTGGACTTGTTCGTAATCAGTTTCGGCCTTCAGTAGCTCGAAATGATAAGCTCGCATAGTTCCCACAATATCCTCCAGAGATTGTGTATAATACTTATCCTCATTAAGCTTTATCATTGCCACATACACAGCCCATTTGGCTGGTAAGGCATCAAGAAGCTTATTGTTCTTCTCAGTGTCATTATACTTAATCCCGTGACTTTCAAGCTCCGTCAATAGATGATAGAAGCGGGTGATTGTGTCATCCAGCTGATCATCCTTTAACGCCTTGAAAATTGCAAACTGTTGTTTCAACAGCTCCATACGCTTTCTACGAACCCTAGGATTACCCTCACACCTCTTCTGTAGTGACTCCCAAAGTTCCTTAGATGTCTTTTGAGTCCTAAATGTGTGTAGCATATCCTGAGGCAACGCCATTCGAATTATCGAAAAAGCTTTGTTCTCGGCTTCATACAGTTTCTTATCATCCTCCTTCATCATTTGGTATGACAAGACTCTCCGACGGCCTTCAACTTCAGAAATAGGTGGAATGTATCCTTCGTCAATACATACCCACATGCGCATGTCATTGAAACACACAAAATTGGTAAACCGATCTTTCCACCAGTAATAATCCTCGAGTTTCATCAGCTTAGGCGGAGTGTTTGCCTTCCCGACCTCGTGGTCCATTTCCAGGAATTTTTGAAGATTTGACATCTTTTCGAAAGTAATTGAATTGAACTTAATTAATTTAATTCAAAACTAATTTGACTTAATTCTTTCGAATCTAGGTAGATTCGAATATAATTAAATTTAAATTTATTTGGGATTAAATTCGATTAAGTTTTGGTAATTCAATCAAAGTCGAAACTAATGACAGATTCGAAATTCCTCAAATTCGAAGGTCAAGGCAAACTCGAACACACAGTAGATTCGAAGCCCTATTCGACACTAAATCAGATTCGAATCACACTCGAAGGTCAGCAAACTCGAGAACCTATTCGAAACTAGACCAAACTCGAATCAAACTCGAAACAAACTTTATCAAACTCGAGAGGAGCGGATTTGGTTAGACTCGAAACTAAGAATAACCCTAATTACTCCTAACAGATTCGAGCGCCGCAAACTCAAAAAACGGCTAACACTTCGTTTTCTTTACGTTTTGCAGATTAAATCAATATTTTTACAACGAAAAATATTGATTTCGATCAAAAACGTGAAAAACACGAAGTTTTTCCCGGATAAGAATTTGCTAAGCTCGAAAACACACGAAAAACACGAATATGAGAGAAAAACGTCCAATAGCATCAAGAAACCTAGAATGTATCTAGATGAACACGAAGAACACTAAGAACACCCCGTAGGCTCTGATACCACTTGTAAGGTCTACCACTACGAGGTCTATCTAGACGCGGAACCGTCAACGAGTGCGGAATCCTCGTTAACGGGTAGACGGAAACAACTCTCACCAGAAACACGGAGACTATCAGAAGCTGCACGAACGACACACGAACGCACCTACGAACTGATTCTCTCCGAAACGGCACTAACACTGATGATAAACTCGAAATCGCTTAATGCTTAATCACTCTCGAATTCTGCAAAAAGTCTAATAATATTTCGAGTCTATCCCTAATTATAGAGGCTAATTCGAGTCTGTCATGGGCTAAACTCGAATCCGGCCCAAAGCCCATCCGAGTTTGACCCATCTGACATTCTCAAATCTGCTTAAATGGTCACATTCGAATATGTCTTGTGACTCATTCGAATCTAACCAGATTCGAATCCGAGTCCTTAGATAATTCGAATTTACCTTCTCACATAATTAACTAAGTACTGAAACTTATGTTTTTATCTTATGGTTAATTTTATTTTTGATCTTTATGTTTGAACATCTTGTAATATGTTACATTAAGTTCAAACACACAAACAATAATAATTATCAACCATAAATAAACATATATATCTAACACTTGCTAAACCACAATGTTGGATCACTTAGACTGCTATCGTCACACAGGGTGTACCAACACCTGTTGGGAGGCTGGGATAGTTGATGTGGTGGTCTCCATATGTATAACTGGTTCCTGTTGGGAGGAACCAGAGGGCCTAGGTTGACTCAGGGTAAACTCTTGTTGGAGTGAACCCTGCTCCAAGTGTGTTGAACCTTATACCAGAATAGGAGAAGCAGCAGGGGTTGCTTCTTTTTCAACTGAGCCCTGTCGAGAGGTGTCAGAGGGGCTAGTTTGGTTTGTTGGTTTCTTTTTGGCTAAGGTTTTGTGTCTATAGGATCTGAGAGATGAAGTGGAGGATGGATGTTGTGGAGAGGTGATAAGGGGTTCTGTTTGGACTGGTGGTGAGACTAGGTCAGAAACAGGTGGGTTGGCCTGTTCCATAGTCTCAGGTGCCACAGAGGCACCAGCCACAAAGGCTTCAGGTTCAACTGATGAACCAGGTTGAGAAGCCTGCTCCCCCTCAGCCACAGAGGCTGATGGGGCAGACTTGGACTTAGCTGTTTTTGCCTTCTTGTGGACAGGATCAGCTTCAGTCGTTTCCAGGACCCTTTTAACAAATTTGGTCCTTGATTTGGATTTTTCGCGGGGAGCAGTCACTGGATCCACCCTCACAGCAGAGGGTCCTTCCACCAAAACAAGCAACCTCCTCATTGGTGTGGATAGAGGAGGCTCATTTGGGAGTACAGGGGTGTAGAAAACTCTATTCCCAATCACTGGGAAAACAGCAGTACGTAACATAGGCTGAGAGTTATACAAATGCTCACCACAGACATGCTTGAAAATGAGACTCAGAAATCTTTGATATCGAACAGCAGCTGGACGTGTTTCCTGCTACACCAAGTTCCTCAAATTCATGAAAATCCACCGAGCCATGTTCATATGAATCCCATCTACGAGTTGTAGGACTATGGGAATCTCATCACAGCTAAGCTGGTCAAAAGAACCAACTTTGCTGCTGAAGCACATCACCACAGAGGCGAATAAGAAGCTGTTTGTAGGTGATAGATCCTTTCTGGACAGAGTGGCTCCAATCATAGTTTCTGCTACACGACAGAAAGGTAACAGATTTCCAGTCTGATCATTTTCAGGACGTGGCTGATCATAAGTTCCAGCCACAGGGATATGAAGAACTTCCCTGAGAAGACCAGTAGTGATCTCAATGGTCTGAGTCCCATTGAGAATGGTTCCCCTTATGATTTTGGTTGTTGGGTCGTAGGCGCAGGTATACCAAAACTCATATATCATCTTCTGGTACAGGACACCAGGAGTGGCAGTCATGGCGTAGTGTAGAAGGTGAACCTTTAGAAACTCCACCATAGTTTCATAACCTTTCCCCCACATAGTTTTTGGGAATGGTTAGGTTGGTTATGTAGTTTGTGGATTTCGGTGTTAGCATTGTGGTGATAGAAGAGTGTTTCTGAAGATCTGAACCAACAAATACTGGTAGAAAGGGGTTGTTTCGGTGAACCATAGTGAGATATGAGCAGGGGTATTTATAGGATTTGAATGTGAATGGGTATGAGAGAGAAAAGTTGGGCGTTTGATTTGAAATGTTCTTTAACGGAAAAACAGAACGGTTGTCCATGTCAGAATGGTTGTCAGACCACTCGAGCCCTTTTTAGTCACTAACACACGTTAACACACATTATCCGCAGTAATTAAGTTAAATAAAAACAGAAATTAAGTAACTTAATTGTAGAGAAAGGTAATTAAAACTGAAGGTCTAAGCTGTTGGTCAAACCATTGATGAACAGGGTCATCACAAGCTGTTCGCTCTACAAGCTGTGCATTCAACCCGTTCAGCTATGAAAGAACAGATTGTGTTCAATAGCTCACCAGGTTACAAGACAATGTCTTGTATGACAGATTGAGAGAGTGAGCAGGTTGGATGTTTGTTCATCAGACCAGGTTTGAAGTGAAAACTGATATTGTCAAACATGTTATACGCTCAAGCTGTTCAAGTTTTCAGAAATTGGCTAAGTATAGAACATGCATAGCCTGTTCTTCCTAAGCTGTTCTGAGAAACTTGAGTAGTGTGAGACATATAATATCTTAGAACATTTAGGACACTTAGTCACTTTTATTTAACATGCCCAGCTTGCTTACAAGATAATTAAACCTGTTTTCATCAAGAGGCTTGGCGAAAATGTCTGCAAGCTGTTCATATGTGGAAATAAAACTTACCTCCACATTACCTTTTGGGATGTGATCCCTGATGAAGTGATGTCTGACCTCTATATGCTTTGTTTTGGAATGAAACACTGGATTGTTGGAGATAGCTATAGCCCTTGTATTATCACACAGAATAGGAGTCTTCCTATATACAAGTCCATAATCTTGAAGCTGATGCTGCATCCACAGAATCTGTCCACAGCAGCTTCCAGCAGCAATATACTCAGCTTCAGCAGTAGAAGTAGAAACTAAGTTCTACTTCTTGCTACTCCAACTTATCAACTTACCACCAAGGAGTTGACACCCATCTGTTGTGCTTTTTATGTCTGGCCTGCAGCCTGCAAAATCAGAATCTGAATATCCTGTTAGCTCAAGACTTGAGTCTTTGGGATACCAATGACCCAAACCTGGTGTACCCTTAAGGTTTTTAAAAATTCTTTTTACAGCAGCTAGATGTGATTCTTTAGGATCAGCTTGAAACCTTGCACATAAACACGTGGAAAACATAATATCTGGTCTACTAGCAGTTAAATAAAGCAAGCTCCCAATCATGCCTCTGTAAGTTGTTACTGAAAAAGCTTTGCCACTGGCATCTGCATCCAACTTTAAATTGGTTGCCATTGGGGTTTTGATAGGAGAACTTTGATCAATTTTAAATTTTTTCAAGAGATCTAAAGTATACTTTCTTTGATTGATAAAAATTCCATCTGAGGTTTGTTTAACCTGTAATCCTAAGAAGAAAGTAAGTTCTCCCATCATACTCATTTCATATCTTGATTTCATGAGTAGTGAAAAATTCATGCATAACTGCTCATTAGTAGAACCAAATATTATGTCATCCACATAAATTTGAACAAGCATAATATCAAACTTGACATTCTTTATAAATAGTGTGGTATCCACTTTACCTCTGGAATAACCATTGCTCATAAGGAAATCAGTTAGAGTGTCATACCAGGCTCTAGGGGCTTGTTTTAGACCATAGCGGGCTTTGTCCAACTTATAGACAAAACCTGGATGATGCTCATTTTCAAAACCTGGAGGCTGCTTGACATAGTCTTCTTCTTGCAGCTTCCCATTCAAAAATGCACTATTCACATCCATTTGAAATACCTTCATGCTCTTATGAGCAGCATAGGCTAGAAACAAACGGATGGCCTCTAACCTGGCCACATGAGCAAATGTTTCATCATAGTCAATACCTTCTTCTTGTCTATAGCATTGAGAAACTACTCTTGCCTTATTTCTAATAACATGACCTTGCTCATCCATCTTGTTCCTGAAAACCCATCTGGTGCCAGTTATTGTTTTTCCTTTAGGAGCAGGGACCAGTTTCCATACTTTGTTTCTCTCAAACTGATTGAGATCTTCTTGCATGGAAGTGATCCAATTGGCATCTTTAAGTGCTTCATCCACTTTCTTAGGCTCCATCAGGGACACAAAGCTTGAAAACATACAAAAGTTTCCTAAGATGTCCCATCTTGTTTGCACCCCTTTGGTGATGTCACCAATTATTTGATCATTTGGGTGACACCTGATCCACTTAGGATCTTGCTTCAATGATGATTCTTCTGAGTTATTTGCATCTTCAACAGGTCATGTTGAGCACCTCTCAAGATTTTCAGACACACTGATATCTTGAGCTTGTTCAGTTGTTGAGCATGACTCTCTAATGTTGAACATATCAGCAGAGGATCCAGGAAAATCAACATTGATTGGTTCAGGACGTGATGTTGTAATTATGTCAGGTGACTTATTCACACAAGGTGTATCATCATAGTCATCATCATGCCCATCATGATTAGCAGGTTCCACTCTAGATGTAGTGGAAGCTTTTGAGTCCTTTTCTTCATGAATGGAATGCATAAGATCATCAAAGCTGAACTCTCCTGAAACTGATTCAGGAATAGCTTTGGTGGGGACACTCCTAGACTCTTCAAAGGTGACATTGATAGATTCATCTATCACCTTTCTCTTGTTGTTGTATACTTTTTAGGCTTTGGAGATAGAATAATATCCAACAAACACACCTTCATCAGCTTTGGGTTCAAACTTTTCCAGCTGGTCCCTTTGATTCAGAATGAAGCAGGGACATCAAAACACATGGAAATAGCTAATGTTTAGCCTTCTCCCTTTAATTAACTCATAGGGAGTCTTGTTGAACCTTTTCACCACCAAGGATCTATTTTGGGTGAAGCAGGCAGTGTTGACAGCTTTAACCCAGAATGATGAAGGTAAACCTGACGTACACAACATGGTTCTAGCAGCTTCAATGAGAGTTTTGTTTCTCCTTTCAGCAACACCATTTTGTTGTGGAGTTCTTACTGCTGAAAAGTTATGTGAGATCCCTCTTTCTTCACAAAAGTCGTCAAGAGTACTGTTTCTGAATTCAGTACCATGATCACTTCTAAGCTACTTTACTTGAGCAGAGTTCAGCATCTCCATCTTTTTGACAAATCCAATGATTTCTCTAGCAGCCTCTCCTTTGCTCTTCAGAAAGATCACCTATGTAAACCTGGAGAAATCATCAACCATTACTAGAGTGTATCTTCTTCCTCCTAGACTTGGGACACTGGCTGGTCCAAACATGTCCATGTGGATTAAGAAGAATGGAGTATTAATAGAAAAATTGTGCTTAGATTTAAAAGATGATTTTCTCTGCTTGCCTTTCTCACAAGCTGTGCAGAGTTTATCCTTAACAAAGGTTATAGAGGTCAAGCCTGTTACCAACTCTTTCTTACAGAGTTTGTTGATATTCTTGAAGTTCAGGTGTGATAGCCTTTTGTGCCATAACCAGTTTAGGTCTGCATTGCTTCTTGATATAAAGCAAGTTTCAGTTGTGGGATCAGCAGATTTCATGTCCATAACATATACACCTTTCTTCCGTTGTGCACAAAGGACAACTTTGCCTTGGGAATCCAATATGTAACCCAGGTGCTCATCAAAGTTAACTTTGTGGCCAGCATCACACAGTTGACTTATGCTAGCAAGATTATGTTTTAGCCCAGACACATTGGCTACTTTTTTGAATACAGCAGCACCAGCTTGAAGACTTCCATATCCTTCTGTGGATCCCTGTACATTTTCACCAAATGTGACTTTTGGCCCTTTTTCAGGCCTGAGATCACTCAGCAGGTCCCTTACATCCTGTCATATGTCCTGAGCAGCCACTGTCCAAGTACCAAACCTGGAATAGTTGTTTTTCCTGCAGGGTGTCATGGGAAGATAATAGTTATTTTTAGGGGAACTCATCATAGGGATGAGTTCTCCTACTTCATCAACATTTGTTGATGGACCAGTGATATCCACACTAATATTCTATATTTGGATAGTATCAGCTTGGATACTATCCTCATTAACTATGTTTCTTCCAACAATGCTTGTTTTTGCAATGATGGAACTAGCAGAGTCAACAGGCCTCATGTCCTTAGTTTCAGGACAGTCCTTAGCCATATGTGTCTTCTTTCCACACTTATAGCATTTTCTCTTTTTAGCTTTTTTGAAATAAGAACTTCCAGAAACATATTCTGAATTATTTTTGTTGATTCTATGAGCAGGTTTGTAACAACCTAGCTTTTGACTAAACTTTAATTTCTGTTTTGATTCAATAATGTAATGTATTACATTATTTGTATTGTAATTTTAATTAAGTAATTAAAATATTTAATTAAGATAAATTATGTTAGTGATAATAAAAATGCAAAAGTGTAGGGGTTAAAATTGCCAAAACCCAAAAGATGTGAAATAAAAGACTCAATGTCTTTTAATTTCTCCTTCATTATCATTTAAAGAAATCAAACATACACTCACTCTTCTCACTCTTCATCATACGGCCAACCTCCACATTTTATCAATAAATTCATAAATTGCAATTAAGTGAAGAATTAAAGTCAAAGGAGTTACAACAATCATCAAATAATCAACAATCAACGAAGATTTGAGGTAATGTTCACTTATATTTTAGATTTTTATGATGTTTGGTTCGGTTTTGGGAGAAACCGAAACCAAGAAATTAAAACATGGATTTTAATGTTGCATGTCTAAGATTTTAATAGATAATGATGCAATTAAGTAGTTTGAAGTAATAGAAACAAAGATTAATGGTTAGATTGTTCAAATTAATTAATGATCGGAATTTTGTTAATATTTTGTGTTCTTGACAAAAATGGTCATTTTTGGATGATCTTGATCAATATATAATGTTAATGATAGGGAAATTAGTATAAAAATAACCTAAGTATGATAATATAACATATTATTTAGTTGCATGTTAATGAAAATAAGTTTTTTGTGAATTTTCATGAAAAATTCGTATGAACATCATAAGAACATGAAGAACAAATCTGGGAAAATATGAACATGTAGGATCCGAATTCGGCTGAGTCCGAATTCGGATAAGAGACACCAATTCGGATCCCTTGTCTCGGACCCTATGATTCGGATGTGATGCCCCATTTCGGATCTCATGATTTCGGATGAAGCATTTCGGGTGACCGGTGGTCCGAACTCGGATGACCGAGTTCGGATGGTATAATTCGGATCATTCATTTCGGTTCCGCCCGGTCCGAATCCGGTTGACCCATTTCGGATAGGTCCGAATCCGGGTGCATGGTCCGGATTGATCCGAATCCGGATATCCGATCCTGATGGTCCGAATTTAATGAATCCGAATCCGAGCCTTGTGTTTTGATATTTTAACATCACAAATAGATATTATTTTTATAAATACAAGAACCATGAATTAAATGATTATAGTAATTAAAGATTTATAAATCAACATGATTATATATATATATATATATATATATATATATATATATATATATATATATATATATATCCTTTGGGAATTCAAAGAAACAAAGAGAAGGAACTAACAAGGATAGATGAGTTATCAGTAATCAGATCAGATGAAACAATGATTTATAAGCTAATGATATGATACAATAATTATTCTGGACAGGTTCAGATAACTCTGAACAAAAGATTGAAAGATATTGAAAGTGGGTCATTGATTTGAAAAGAAAAGCCAGAGATCATATAGATCAAGATTAAAGATAAATCCTGAGATAACTCAGGTGGTGGATTGTAAATCTGCTAGATAAAGACCCCAGAACCGGTGAGTTATAGATATTCAAGTTTTCATGCTAGACTTCCGATTGAGATATATTGTTGATGACAATTTATTTGACATTCATGAATGCTCAGCTGGATTGTGACCTGTGCACACCATGGTTCGGTGATGCCCTGTGGATCATGATAGCTAATTTGACTTATCATTTCACATGACATTGTACTTATAGTTCATTTCATATGTTATTGCTATCATGACTTTGATCACTATGCTTTCTTTATTGATCGCATCATTTGACATATTGATTCAGCTTAGAATAATTAGCTTTATCTGTCTATTGTTCTAGACCTAGCTATGTCACCAGTTCTATTGAACTTGGTATTGAAATTTCGATGTTCCCCCATGAAGACCGCTGGTAGCTAGCCCAGCATGAGTGGATAGCTTCCACTAAAAGCGTGAGCGTGGGCTGAACATCATCCGATTCCCTGAGTTCTATATCTCAATCATTGAGTGGCTGTAGCGGCAGTCCAGACATATCACGCTTTGACCCATGATCCGCTTGATTAATGCATGTAACCTGAAAATCTATATTCTCACTAAGCCTTGCTTACCAGTTGTTGTTTAATATTTTACAGGAAAAGATAAAGGAAAGTCACCTGCAGGACCTAGTTCTTAGGTCTTACAAGATCAAGATTGAAGTATTCTATAGACCACTACTCAACAAACCCTTCGGTACTGATTGGCAGATGATAATTGTGGTGGTCTGGGTAGATGTAATTTGATTGTATGATGAAATGTATTAGATTAGTCTGGTACCCTTTATTAGTTTATTTTGAATATTGTAATCTGAACTAAAATTGTATTGAACTTATCCTAATGTTTGTACTTGTAATCTGAAATTCCGCAACTTAAATTACTCTATCTTAGTTGTGATTGATATCGTGTTGCATAATGTGGGACCTAGACTCTGAGGACTGCCCCGTAAGGGAAGGTCTTCACAGGATGGTATCAGAGCCCATAGTTTGAGTGAATCAAGTATTACGAGAGTAATACTTGGTCTCAAACTGAAGCAATACATATGTATCAATCATTTAGGTGGTTTGAACTGAGATAGGATTTACAGACTGTTAGGATGGGGAAAAAGGGTACATAGATCTAAGTCTATAAACTGATAGTTAAATGATTTTTAATTTTCAGTAAAGATGTCAGGATCAGGTGACATTCCCAACAACATGACCCCACAACAAATGTATGAAATGATGCAACAACTACTAGCTCAGCATTCTGAACAACAAAATAAGTATATGCAAGAACAGCTTCAGGCTAGAGATGAGGCCGAAGCAAAAAGACGCGCTGACAAAAAGAACAAAAGAAAAGATAAACAAATCCAGAACGATGAATCTGATTCTGATAACTCTACTCCGAATGCCCAAATTGAGCAGCCGAAAGGCTGTAAGTTCAAGGATTTTAAAGCTAGCGGTGCCCTTAACTTCGAGGGTACAGTCAACCCAATCCAGGCGATGGATTGGATAAGTCACACTGAAGAAGTTTTCAGAATCTCCGATTGCTTGGAGTCAAAGAAAGTGAGTTATGCATCTGCTCTGTTCGTGGGTGCTGCCCGTGCCTGGTGGAAGACCCAGAGAAGTATTTATGGCGAGGAGGTCATCCAGACTCTTGAATGGGAACAGTTTCTTGAAATGTTCAACGCGAAGTATTGTCCTGCTGAGCAACAAGACAAGATGGAGGTTCAACTGATGCAGTTAACCCAAGGCACCAAGACTGTAGACGAGTACGAGCATGAATTTTCACGGCTCTGTGGATATTCTTCATATCAGGTAGCTACGGAAGAAAGGAAGATGAACCGATTTCGTGGAGGACTTAACCCGAAATATCGACACCCACTGAGCGCAATAAAGTACAATTCGTATCTCGAAATGGTTGAAGCGGCAAGGCAGATTGAGAGAGGATATTTAGAGTACGGTGATCAACTCTATGCTCCATCAATGAACCCGACTTGTCCATCTCCCCCAAAGAAGCAAAGATTCGGCAGATTCTTTAAGCCCAACAAATCTCAGACTCAGCAACCCCAGCAGTCTCAACAGTACAGCTCGCCACAAAAAGCTCAAGCTTACTCGCTTACAAATGAACCACGATTCTGCAAGAGATGCAGAAAATCGCATATGGGATTGTGTAATCCAGACGACGTCACGTGTTATGTGTGTAGCAGGATCGGTCATAGTAGAGAAGAGTGCCCCCAGCGAGGTCTTGGTTGCGCTAAATGCGGAAAGCGTGGTCACTTCATGTAGCAGTGCCACAGTGGACAACGAGGTCAATCACAATCATCAGCTGGAGGTTCTACAATGAAAAGCTCAGCTGCAACTCCAACTGTTAGGACCCGTGCCTTCCAAATAACGGCGGAGGAAGCGAAAGAAACCCCGGATGTGGTTACCGGTACGTTTTTATTAAACTCAATACCTGCACGTGTGTTATTCGACTCCGGTGCAAGCCGTTCATACATCTCGACTACTTTTGCGCAAAGATTATCTATGTTTCCTTCAAAGCTTCCTGTTATACTTGACATAGAGACAGCCAGTAATAATTACGTTATGGCTGATTCCGTTTATCGAAATTGCACATTACTTGTCAATCACGTTGTGTTCAACCTCGATCTTATCCCAATACCGTTAAAAGAATTCGACGTCATTATCGTCATGGATTGGTTAACGAACAACGAGGCTACAATCGTCTGCAACCGCCGAATCATCCGAATCAAGACTTCAGACGGCCGAGTGTTAGAGATCAAAGGCGACAAGCGTAAAGGTGCTCATTGTTTTATATCGGTTGAGAAAGCGCGTAAGTATCTTTCAAAGGGTCACGAATCTTATCTTTGTTATGTCTCGTTTGAGTCTACCTCGGAATCCAACAAGAAATCTGTATCTGATATTCCGATCGTCTGTGAGTTCCCAGACGTATTCCCTGATGACATTTCTGGAGTGCCACCGGAACGACAAGTTGAATTCGGGATTGACTTAGTTCCTGGTGCGGCTCCCATCGCTAAAGCCCCCTACAGACTTGCTCCTGCAGAAATGCAGGAAATGTCAAAACAACTGCAAGATCTGTTAGAGAAGGGATTTATCCGACCGAGTTCATCTCCGTGGGGTGCACCTGTCTTGTTTGTAAAGAAGAAAGACGGAACTCTCCGTATGTGCATTGACTATCGTGAGTTGAACAAAGTCACAATTAAAAATAAGTATCCTCTGCCCAGAATCGATGATCTATTTGATCAGCTACAAGGAGCCAGCTACTTCTCGAAAATCGATCTTCGTTCTGGGTATCATCAGTTAAAAGTTAAAGATGAAGATATTCCAAAGACAGCCTTCCGCACAAGATATGGTCATTACGAGTTTCTCGTAATGCCTTTCGGATTAACGAATGCACCAGCGGTGTTCATGGATCTCATGAATCGCGTGTGCAGACCAATGCTGGATAAGTCAGTTATCGTATTCATAGACGATATTCTGATTTACTCCAAAACGGAGGCTGATCATATTGTTCATCTACGTCAATTGCTAGAGTTATTGAGAAATGAAAGACTCTATGCAAAATTCTCAAAATGCGAGTTTTGGCTCAGACAGGTAAGATCTTACGTTGTCTCGAGTTATTTCTTAAATCGTTTGTTGTTTCAAAACTTGAATTCTGTTCTGATTTCTTTATAGATTCAATTCCTTGGCCATGTTGTATCTGGCGAAGGCATCTCCGTTGATCCATCCAAAGTCGAGGCCGTTCAAAAATGGCAAACGCCTCGCAATGCCTCCGAAATCAGAAGTTTCCTTGGATTGGCTGGTTACTATCGGCGATTCATTAAGGACTTCTCGAAGATTGTTGTGCCACTTACAATGCTAACACGAAAGAATACACCTTTCGTATGGGCCGATAAACAGCAAGAGGCATTCAACATTCTGAAGCAGAAACTCGTTCAAGCGCCAATCCTAGCCTTACCAGAAGGCAATGATGATTTCGTTGTCTATAGCGATGCATCTGGTACTGGCTTAGGATGTGTCCTCATGCAAAGGGGAAAAGTCATTGCCTACGCTTCAAGGCAATTGAAGGATTATGAGAAAAGTGCACCAACTCATGATCTTGAGTTGGCTGCCGTGACCTTTGCATTAAAAATCTGGCGGCATTATCTCTATGGGACTCGGTGTCAGCTTTACACCGACCATAAAAGCCTCAAACATCTTTTTACTCAAAAGGATCTAAACATGAAACAGCGTCGGTCCTTGGAGCTTATCAAGGACTATGATTGTGAGATCCTATATCATCCCGGCAAAGCCAATGTGGTCGCGGATGCATTGAGTAGAAAAGTCTATCCGGAAAAGTGTTGCTATGCCCTGACCCCAATTGTATTCTCTTCTGATCTCATTGAAGATATTAAATCTGCTCAAGCTGAAGCCTTGAAAGAAGAGAACATCTGTTTTGAAAATCTCAAAGGGCAACTTCAATTTCTGTCTATGAATCATTTGGGACTTCAATGTCTCAAGGGAAACCGAATCTGGATTCCTAAATATGGTTCTATTCGCAACCCTCTTCTATCCGAAGCCCATCAGTCCAGGTTATCCATTCATCCTGGCAGCTCAAAGATGTATTTCGATCTGAAAGCGGATTATTGGTGGCCAGGAATGAAGAAAGACATCGGTCAATTCGTTGAAAGCTGCATAGTATGTCAAATGGTTAAGGCAGAACACCAGAAGCCCTTCGGGGATATGCAACCACTGCCAGTTCCTGAGTGGAAGTGGGAGCATATAACCATGGACTTTGTCACGAAATTGCCAAAGACCAAGAGACAACACGACTCCATCTGGGTAGTCGTGGATCGATTAACGAAGTCAGCACATTTCATACCGATGAAAGAGACATACTCCCTTGATAGATTGGCACAGATGTACATCACCGAAGTTATTTCACGTCACGGTGTGCCAAAATCTATCGTCTCTGATCGTGATAGTCGTTTCACTTCGAGATTTTGGAAAGCACTGCAAGACGGGTTGGGTACTCGAATCTCAATGAGTACAGCTTATCACCCTAATGCAGATGGCCAAAGTGAACGCACTATCCTAACTCTGGAAGATATGCTCCGTGCCTGCGTTCTTGATCTGGGTGGTAACTGGGATGACCATTTACCCTTGGTCGAATTCTCATACAACAACAGTTATCATTCCACGATTAAGATGGCTCCTTTTGAAGCTTTATATGGACGAAAGTGCAGAACTCCCACCTGTTGGCGCGAAACAGGTGAATCGCCTTTAGCAGGTCCTGCCCTTCTACAGTTGACTCATGATAAGATTCAGCTTGTCAGAAGGAACATCCTTGAAGCTCAAAGCAGGCAGAAGTCGTATTATGATAATCGTCACAGATCGATCAGTTTTGCAGTTAACGATTGGGTGATGTTGAAGGTATCCCCAATGAAAAATGTGGTTCGGTTCATAAAGAGGAACAAGCTAGCTCCGAGATTCATTGGCCCGTTCAAGATTGTTGAAAAGATAGGAAATCAATCTTATCGTCTTGAACTGCCAACTGACTTAGCAGGAATACATCCTGTATTCCATGTTAGTCATCTACGAAAGAGTCTAGCTGATGAAAGAGAGGTACAGATACCACACGTTAATGTGCAAATTGATGAGAAGCTTCGAGTGGTTGAAGAGCCAGAATGTATTCTGGACTCGAAGACCAAAAAGCTTCGTAATAAAGAGATACAGATGGTGCTCGTCCAGTGGAAACACCACAAGGGTTCGCATCAGTCTTGGGAATCCAGTGATGTTATGAAAGCAACATATCCAAGTCTGTTCGTACATAGCTAACTTCGGGGACGAAGTTTATGCGTGGTGGAGCCCATTCTGTAACAACCTAGCTTTTGACTAAACTTTAATTTCTGTTTTGATTCAATAATGTAATGTATTACATTATTTGTATTGTAATTTTAATTAAGTAATTAAAATATTTAATTAAGATAAATTATGTTAGTGATAATAAAAATGCAAAAGTGTAGGGGTTAAAATTGCCAAAACCCAAAAGATGTGAAATAAAAGACTCAATGTCTTTTAATTTCTCCTTCATTATCATTTAAAGAAATCAAACATACACTCACTCTTCTCACTCTTCATCATACGACCAACCTCCACATTTTATCAATAAATTCATAAATTGCAATTAAGTGAAGAATTAAAGTCAAAGGAGTTACAACAATCATCAAATAATCAACAATCTACGAAGATTTGAGGTAATGTTCACTTATATTTTAGATTTTTATGATGTTTGGTTCGGTTTTGGGAGAAACCGAAACCAAGAAATTAAAACATGGATTTTAATGTTGCATGTCTAAGATTTTAATAGATAATGATGCAATTAAGTAGTTTGAAGTAATAGAAACAAAGATTAATGGTTAGATTGTTCAAATTAATTAATGATCGGAATTTTGTTAATATTTTGTGTTCTTGACAAAAATGGTCATATTTGGATGATCTTGATCAATATATAATGTTAATGATAGGGAAATTAGTATAAAAATAACCTAAGTATGATAATATAACATATTATTTAGTTGCATGTTAATGAAAATAAGTTTTTTGTGAATTTTCATGAAAAATCCGTATGAACATCATAAGAACATGAAGAACAAATCTGGGAAAATATGAACATGTAGGATCCGAATTCGGCTGAGTCCGAATTCGGATAAGAGACACCAATTCGGATCCCTTGTCTCGGACCCTATGATTCGGATGTGATGCCCCATTTCGGATCTCATGATTTCGGATGAAGCATTTCGGGTGACCGGTGGTCCGAACTCGGATGACCGAGTTCGGATGGTATAATTCGGATCATTCATTTCGGTTCCGCCCGGTCCGAATCCGGTTGACCCATTTCGGATAGGTCCGAATCCGGGTGCATGGTCCGGATTGATCCGAATCCGGATATCCGATCCTGATGGTCCGAATTTAATGAATCCGAATCCGAGCCTTGTGTTTTGATATTTTAACATCACAAATAGATATTATTTTTATAAATACAAGAACCATGAATTAAATGATTATAGTAATTAAAGATTTATAAATCAACATGATTATATATATATATATATATATATATATATATATATATATATATATATATATATATATATATATATATATCCTTTGGGAATTCAAAGAAACAAAGAGAAGGAACTAACAAGGATAGATGAGTTATCAGTAATCAGATCAGATGAAACAATGATTTATAAGCTAATGATATGATACAATAATTATTCTGGACAGGTTCAGATAACTCTGAACAAAAGATTGAAAGATATTGAAAGTGGGTCATTGATTTGAAAAGAAAAGCCAGAGATCATATAGATCAAGATTAAAGATAAATCCTGAGAGAACTCAGGTGGTGGATTGTAAATCTGCTAGATAAAGACCCCAGAACCGGTGAGTTATAGATATTCAGTTTTTCATGCTAGACTTCCGATTGAGATATATTGTTGATGACAATTTATTTGACATTCATGAATGCTCAGCTGGATTGTGACCTGTGCACACCATGGTTCGGTGATGCCCTGTGGATCATGATAGCTAATTTGACTTATCATTTCACATGACATTGTACTTATAGTTCATTTCATATGTTATTGCTATCACGACTTTGATCATTATGCTTTCTTTATTGATCGCATCATTTGACATATTGATTCAGCTTAGAATAATTAGCTTTATCTGTCTATTGTTCTAGACCTAGCTATGTCACCAGTTCTATTGAACTTGGTATTGAAATTCCGATGTTCCCCCATGAAGACCGCTGGTAGCTAGCCCAGCATGAGTGGATAGCTTCCACTAAAAGCGTGAGCGTGGGCTGAACATCATCCGATTCCCTGAGTTCTATATCTCAATCATTGAGTTGCTGTAGCGGCAGTCCAGACATATCACGCTTTGACCCATGATCCGCTTGATTAATGCATGTAACCTGAAAATCTATATTCTCACTAAGCCTTGCTTACCAGTTGTTGTTTAATATTTTACAGGAAAAGATAAAGGAAAGTCACCTGCAGGACCTAGTTCTTAGGTCTTACAAGATCAAGATTGAAGTATTCTATAGACCACTACTCAACAAACCCTTCGGTACTGATTGGCAGATGATAATTGTGGTGGTCTGGGTAGATGTAATTTGATTGTATGATGAAATGTATTAGATTAGTCTGGTACCCTTTATTAGTTTATTTTGAATATTGTAATCTGAACTAAAATTGTATTGAACTTATCCTAATGTTTGTACTTGTAATCTGAAATTCCGCAACTTAAATTACTCTATCTTAGTTGTGATTGATATCGTGTTGCATAATGTGGGACCTAGACTCTGAGGACTGCCCCGTAAGGGAAGGTCTTCACAAGGTTTAGCAAACTTATTACTATTTTTGGATGAATCAACTGTTTGGGTGGAAGGCACAATGGCAACAGCTTTGCCTGTATCTTCTTTCCTCTATTTGGGAGGACTGATATTAAACACAGGAAGTTTGATTGCCCTTAGACCTTCCACAGGATTAGAAAACTTATTCCCAACTATCTCAGGTTGAGCAATGGCTTTGCCTTTGCCCTTACTGAGATGTGATTGATGTTGCCTATCAACATGATCACTGCTTTTGGTTTTGAAAGACTTACCTTCATTTATAACCAATTTTCCATTATGATTTAAAAACTTATTTGAAACCACAGCAGATTTGCTTTCAACATGAGACTTACCCCTGTTGAAAGCAGGTTGCTTACCTTTTGGAAACCTTTCTCAAAATGGTCAGCATCAAAAGGATTGACAGGTCTCTTACCATCAGCTTTAGACCCAAAGCCTATTTTGTCAACAGGTTTAGAGTCCACAGCTGCAGTTTGAACTTCTTTTCCTTTCTTTTGCTTGTGTGAACCAGCAGAGCACTTAGCAGGCTGATTTGATGGAGAACACATTCCATCATCAGCTTTCGGAGCTGTTTCACACAAGCTGTCAGTATTTTGAGGCCTGACAAACCTGTTTGTTGAGACTAGCTTACCATTTACTTTCTGGATGAAAGTGCTGGGAAGCTCACCAAGAGTGGATAAGTCATTTTCAGATTATTTATCTCAATAATAAAAGCTGCTTTGTCAAGATCCCCTCCAAGATAGGCTTGGATTTGTGCAGGGATCTGTTGACTGATGCAGTGGCTGAATTTTTGTGCAGATTGGCACCAAGAGTCAACAATCTTTTGAAGTTTTGCATGTTTTGTGACTGTTTCTCTCTTTTCTTCTAGTAAAATGGAATCGGTGTGTTTTAATTCATCATGATCAGCTTCCAACTTATGGAAACTGTCCAGTTTACTAGCTTTTATGTCAAGATCGGTTTTAAGCTTAGAGATTTCAGACTGTAAAACATTATGCTTCTAAACAACAGCTTTTAAATCAATAAGCATATATTTAAACATTTTTACTTTTTCATCAGAACTGTAAGCCATTAAATTTTGTACCTTGTACATCATTGTAGGATTCCAGTTCTCTAAGCTGCTGAAGGCTTCAGCTTCAGCCAGGTCTTGTTTGAAGTTGCTAGTTGATGGGACATCAGTGTTGGCCATCAGACTATTTTTATCTTCTTCATCTAAAGATGAATCAGATTCCTCCCAATCACATGTCTCAGCCATGAGTCCCTTTTGCTTGTTGGAAGCCACTGAGTTTTCCAACTTTTTCAACTTAGCCATGGCCATAAGGTACTTAACCCTGTAGCCATCATCCCTGTTTGTCTTGAATGCTTTGGATGATTGACCAACAGCTTTGGACACACAGTCAGCAGCTATATGGCCAGTTTTGCCACACTTAAAGCACTCAGCCTTAGTTTTATCAAATGCGTTCTTTTTGAAGACATTTGAGTTCCTCTGCATCATTCTTCCACCAAGCCTTTTCTTGTTGAACTTTTTGACAAGCATTGCAATCATTTGCTCATCATCAAGTTAAGCAAGATCTTCACTGTCTTCCTCTTCAGACATCTCTTCCCTTTCATCATCAGCCTGTTGATCAGGTTGTGTGAACACATCACACATCTGACCAGCAGGTTGTCTCACGCTGGCCACTAAGGCAGCACCTCTCTTAGACATTTCCAAGGCATTTCTTTTCTGTTGCCTTGACTGCTCATCATTCACTGAGGATCCATACAAATTTACAAGATCCATACTTTTGATGGTGCCTGAATTTCTTAAGATGGTAGAAAAATAGTTCCATTCTTCAGTCATGATGTCCAAGAACTTGTTCACCAGAGTCAGGCTATCCTTTGTGATCCCAACAGCTTTGAGATCATTGACAAGAGCAGTGAACCTGGAATAGGTTTCTGTGAGAGACTCCTTCGCTTTTGCAAAGAAGAGTTACTACTGTCTAACAAGGTTGTTAATCCTGTTATCCAGAGTGATAGTGGGACCATCATAGACGGTACACAAAGTATCCCACATCTCCTTTGCAGTCTTCATTTTCTCAACCTGTTTGAACACATCATCAGGAAGAGAAATGACCAGGTTATTGATGGCTTTTGCATCAAGAGCAACCAGCCTTTTGTCTTCATCAGACCATTGAGCTTTGGCCTTCTCAAAAGTTCTGATCTCAGGGGCAGCTCCTTCAATAGCAGGACTGGTGATAGTAACAGAAGTTGGCACATAGGGACTTTCCATTACTATCTAAGGAAGTTGTACATCCAGATTCTCTAAGTGGAGCATCATTCTGTACTTCCAATCAGAGAAGTTTTGATGATTGAACTTGGGAGGTTTGGCCATACAACCATTGTCATAGTAAGAGGAGGAACTGGCAGCACTGTTGTCCATGGGAAAGTAGGGAGAATGAGAGATCTAGAGTTAACACACACTCTACGCGGCTCTGATACCTGTTGTAGGTCCCAAAAGGTTTCCCTAGTGAGTGTTCGAAATTATAGAGAGGGGGGGTGAATACATCAATTTAAAACTCAACACTCTTTTCACAATGTTTGTGTATATTATTAATAAGTGTTAATTACAAACAAGCTTGACTGTGGAAAGGTTCAAGCTGAGATGACAGATACAACATATGTTCAACTAATCTAAGACACACTTAGACTAGATACAATGACTACACTCACTTAGATGCACTCACTGTTTTTACAAGACACAGATGCACAGCTTGAACAAGAACATCTTAGACACACTCTACTGTTTCATTCAAGCAGACTTACATGCATGGACTAACACACTTCAATGCACAATCTGATTTCTCACTCTTGGTGTGTCTTATGATCCTTCGAAGGTTCCTTTTATACTCTCACTGAGAATCTCAGTGAAGCTTCTTCATTGGACGATGAGATAGTTGGATGTCTTTCCAAAAAGACAAAACAACTTTTCTACACATTCTGATAAAGCAGACTTGCCTTCATGTGGCAGAATCTTTGTCTTTTTTTTTGTCTCTGTTGCTTAAGCCTTTAACCAAAAGAGGAATGTCAACTTTGCATATTTCTTCTTTTATAAAGGCCTTTTTGATATATGAAATGGTCTGTCACCCATTTCAAATATCCCTTTGTCTTCATGTAACAGAACGTGAGGTACCCACTTATAGTTGGGTACTTTTGATTAGATTTAGGTAAATCATGTGGTATTTCTTTAGCTAGACTACAGATAATTGCTTTCCCTTTGGAACCCACTTTTTAACAGTCTTTTTGGATATCCATTTTTGTACTGTTCTTTTTGGAACTGATTTTGAGATGTGTTTCTTTGGATCCCTTTGTTGTTTAAGACTGCGAACCTTGTTCTTTGGAATCCATACAAACATATCGGAATTATGCAATGATTTAACATTCAATGCATGGCATTTGCCAGAACTAAATGAAAATAGTTCAGCACGAGAGTTTTTAGAACATTTTCTAACAGAAGATTTATTACAGACAGAATTATCTACGGATCTAATCCTATCTGTAATACTCGTATCTTTCACTCTCCACTCCTTTCTAAAACTCGTCTTTTTCTTTGCCCCTTGCTTCTTTCTCTAAATTTGCTTCGATGTTCATTTCACAGAATTATCTGTCATAATAGAAGAATACAAAGTAGTCGATTTAGTACCAGCTTTAATCTACAAAAGTATCTTGCCTTTTGAAGTATCTACTTTCTTTTCCATTTTTACCTTAGTTGAAGATGATTCACGTTTTTCAAATTTAGGAGTGACGAAAGAAGCTTTTGCTTTTTTCTTCTTGTTTAAAACAGGTGATGGAACTGATTCAACCTTAGGATTTGTAGGTATTCTTTTCAAAATACTTACTGGTCCTTTAGGTTGTTCAGTTTGTTTGTCATTAAGTGGTTTAATAAACTCATCACTTTTAACAAACATTTCTTCCAATGAGTTAAATTCAGAGTTCATATACAGATCAAACTCTTTTTCAAAATTGATAGAATCAGATTGATTTGAAGATCTCTGATCTGGTTGAGATTTGATTTCAGGCTGGTTTATAAGTTTTAGTTCCAAATCTTTAATCTCAGCCTGAAGATTTGCCTTTTCAGTCTAAAAAATTTTAGTTTTCAATTCAAGATCAGAATTAATCTTTTCAAGAATTGAATTCGGAATGTATGGCTTTTGAGTGTAAGATGTATTTTTAGACAAATCTTTGTCAGAATATGTCTGAATATACTCTTCTAATTTACATGGATTCTGATAACTTTCATTAAGTTTTTCATGATCCAAAGTATTTTGCATTTTATCTTTTCTCAAGCTTTTCAAATCTTCAGCTGATTCTACCTCTTCTGATGCTCTTAAAAATACAATCTTTAATTCTAAATTCATGTATCTAGTATCGTACAAAGTTGGGGAACATGAAATAGATTTTTCTAGATACTTAGGATTATTGAAACCAATACTTGTTTTAGAATTATATAAATCGGTATCTTTTGGTTGATTCAGATGAGTAGTCTAATCTGTTTGTCCTCTTTTAAGAAATTCATCTTCTAAGGATTCAATTTTCTCGTACAATTTTGTCCTTTCATCAAAGATGGAATTATACTTTACAAAGTAATTTGCTGATTCTAATTCTGCTAATTTGGGTTTTTCTGTTAAGTCAGAAATAGTGTTACTCATCTTTACATTTTGTTGTTGAATGTGATTGTATTTTTCCTCTATGTTAGATACAGATTGCAATGAAAATGTCTTATCTTTGTAAAACTCTAACACTAAAGCATGTTCGAGTCTCAATTTCTTTTCCAAAGAATGGACATTCTTTTTCTCGGCTTTTAAGGATTTTTCAAGCCGTTTTAGCATTTAAGACATCTGAGCAAGTTTTTGTTCTAGCTCACAGGAGTTATCATCATCAGAATCAGTATTAGATTGTACCTCGGGTGTCTCTGAGTCGTATGAGGCATCTGAATCTGACACGTCATCTTCTTGGTCTTTGCTGCATCTAGCTTCTCATGTGGCCATTAATGTCATATCCTCTTTAAGTTCATTCCCAGAATCAGAATCCTTTGTCTCTTCAGCTTCATCATCAGTCAAACCTACCCAGACTTCATCTTTAGCCAACATAGCAGATTCACTCAGCCATTCAAAACCTCTGACTTTAGGGAAATATGGGCATCTTCATCCATAATGTATTCATCCTTAGACAGTTGAAGCCAGTGGTCATCCTCAACCATTAAAGCCTTTCCAGCCTCCTTTTCCTTAGCCAGCAGTGCCTTGAGAGTATAGTAGTCTGAGTTCTTGACTACTGGCAGTCTGCGTTCCCTTGCAAAGTGGCATGGCTTGCCACAATTATAACCCTTCTGTTAAGCTTCTTTTTTGGCATGCTTATCAGGCTTCTCTTATTTTTTCAAGCTTTGTACCACTGCTTTCTCCAGATTTTTCATATTTATCTCGTTTCTCATACTTTCTGGTGCCTGTCTTGTATCGCATTTTATTGTTCGTGGGTTTGCGATAAAACTTTTTCTGGAAAGCCTTTGTCAGTAGAGCAATCTGCTTTTTCATCTCCTGTATCTCTGAGTCTACTAATGAATTTGTGGATTCTGAATTAGATGAACTGTTGCTTATAACAACACGCTTCTCCTTCTTCAGCTTGTATTTGTACTTTTTATCTGCAAGGAGAGCCAGAGAATCAATCGTTCCCTTCTCAGCTTGGTTTTTGCCAGAAACCTTTCTTAAAACAACTTCTTGATAGTTGTTTATGTTTTCAAACACCATATGAAAATCCATATCGTCAATCTCTTTTGTATGTTGGATAATCAGTGTGTATTTATCCCACTCTAGACTGAGAACATTCAGGAATTTAACATTGATGTCCAGATTTGATTTTGTTACCCCGTTCTCTTCATCTCACTCACAAGGTTAACAAATCTCAGATAAGTTCTCACTAACAGCTCTCCTTCTCTAGCTTGAAAATTTTCAAATGTCATCAAACCGTTACGTGCCCTATTTGTGGCTGCTTTATCTGACCCTCTCATCAGCTTACACACCTTATCCCAGATGGATTTGGCTGTGGTTGTATTGGTCAGACTTATGTAGATGTCATTCGGAATTCAAATAAGTAGGAGTTTTCGGGCTGTTTAATCACCCAACTTTCTTTTCTTATGCGCCTCTGTCAGATTTGCTGTTGTGATATAGATGGATTCCGTTTGGCACTATAGGGATAGTAACAAAGAATCTGGCAGGGCCTTCAGTCAGTGAGGCCAACATCCCCTTAGATAAGTCGTGAAAGCTTATAAACTCTAAGAACTGGTCCCTCCACTGCACATATTCTCCTCTCTAAAGAATCGGAGGCTTGGTTTCCGAACCCATGGCCAGTGCGTCTTTAGACATTGTGAATTGATAGAACTGAATCTTCCAAGATCTTTTTATGGAATAACGAATAATTTCGAAATGAAAACTGAAAACAAACTCTAAGTAAGAAAGACCAAACTCGGGTAATGAATGCTCAAACTCGGTCTACAAAAAGTAAAACTCAGTCAAAGAAGAATCAAACTTGATTAAAGAAGAGTCAAACTCGAACAATGAAGTATAGAACTCGATCAAATTAGGATTAAACTCGAACTAAGAATGATGAAACTCGAGTTAATAAGTATGAAACTCGATTAAAATTACACTTAACTCGAATAGAACTATGTTCAACTCGAATGTTAAAGGAATGAACTTGAATGGTCTTGATCAAACTCGAACGAAACTGTATTTAAACTCAAAGAATTGTTAATCACAAGTATTTCAACCCGAAACAAATGTTGTAAAACTCGAATTAAGTGTTGTGAAACTCGAATTAAATGTTGTGAAACTCAAATTAAGTGTTGTGAAACTCGAATGAAGTGTTTTCAAACTTAAATGAAGTTTAAACAAACTTGAACAGTACACTTATCAAGCTCGATTAAATATTGATCAATCTCGGGCAATTCTTTAATCAAACTCGATCAGTATACTTATCCAACTCGAACACTTCTTAATGAAACTTGATTAAAACTAAAGTTTTAGTTTTATCCGAGTTTTAACAGAATATTTCAAATTCAAGTTCAAAAATTCAATTATCAACCAAAAACATCTAAATGATCCCAACATGAACTCGAGTGTGCGGTTTTTGATTACAAACACTTTTTAAAAGAACTTTGTTTTGCCTAATTTCATATCAAACTTCCAAAATTTTGTAAAAACAATGAAGAACATACAAAACCCGAAAAAATCAGAAAATTTAAAATATCTTTTTGTGTGTTTGGAGTTGGAATCTGAAACTTTTATCTATATACTCATCTTTAAAATCATCGCCTTCGATTACAAACTCAGATCAAATCATCTAGTGATTAAAAACCCTTTGATGATTTTCTGTTTTTTGAAAAATATCAATAGATGAGTGTTATTGATAAAACCGATTTAAGATTCAAAATTCATTCAATTCTTGCCATATTTAGCTCTGATACCAATAAAACCGATTTAAGATTCAAAATTCATTCAATTCTTGCCATATTTAGCTCTGATACCAATTGTTATTCAGTAATTATAAATCACAAATACTGATTAAACAATAAGAACAAGATTGACATCAAACACTAACCGAATGATTAATTGATCAAGAGAATTTTACAATATGATGAATGTTGAGAGCACAAATTTCAACACCTAGCCGTATACTTCCAAAATATTCCATGCAAAATGAATGTACAATTCGTACCACTACCGTACATATTTGTCTATTTATAAACACATCACAAACTATTAAGAATTGACAAAATAAACCCTAGACTTATTATATTCATCAGCAATATAAATTCCCAACACAACATTTTCCACCTCACATCTGAGCTAGAAAAATTCTAGGTCATCCAGCTCTCCTCTTATATAGCAGGCTGTTAGTTGATGTCATATAACAACCCTCCAACTGGCATGTTTGGCAAAGGCATCAGAGAGCCTGAAGGCTATAATTTGTTTGACACCAGCTTTATGAAGGTCTGAAGCTCTTTGAAAGCACATTTTCTTGGTCAGAGGATCCACAAAGAATACCCCTTCCTCAGGCTCTTCAATATACTGGCCTTCTTCAGGTTCAACACCTTGGGGTAGGCTGTGATCAATCCCTCTGAGTTGAGTAGCATAAAGACCCTTCTCAATCATCTGAACTATCTCCTCAAGCTCTGTATCTTTCTTCTGTCTTCTAGCCTTGATCTTAGGTTTTACTATTGAAGTACCTTTGATCATATATTCTGAGATCAAGCCTAACTCTCTCATCTTTTTCATCAACTTTTACACATATGCCCTGACAGTTTTAGCAGTTTCAGACTTTGAACTGCTCAGGGAAATTGCAAGCTCCACCTACTCTCTATACCTCATTCTAGCAACATCAGTAGCTTTATAGGCTTCTAAATCAGGGCCTTCAGCACCATGCCTTGTTATTTGAAGCTTCCAGGGCTTATTCTTTCTAGAAATGGGTTCCATGGCAATTCTTCTATCAACTACATCAAATAACTTTTTCCTTGCCAGGTTGTCAAAGTGGAACTTGGTTCTCACTGATGAGAGGTCAGAAGATACAGGTTTTTCTTTGGTCACTAAGACCTTTGAGCTTTTCTCTTTTTCACCCTTCTTCCCACTATCTGACCCCTAAGCTGCTTCTAACAACTTTCTTTGAACTTTCAAAGATGGAATTTTAACTTTCTTTGACTCCTTGGTAGCCAAGCTAGAGCAGCTTTCATAGAGGCTGTCTTCTTTCTCTTTTTCCAAAATCTCAGCTTGCTCTTGTTTCAACTTATAATAAGTATCTAATGGAATTTTCATTTCTTTGGCTTGAGCCTTGTCAAACTTGAGCTGAAGAAGCCTTTGAGCATCTATGTCCATAGCAGCTTTGCCTTTTCCTTTTGCTGCTGTGGAAAGGGTCATTTCAGTTTTTTCCTCTTATGATGTTTCTAAAACAGATTGTTTGTTGGGCATGTCCTCAGGAACAAGTTCCTCACCCAAAGATGGTGCAGGGCTTGGAGACCTGGCCTGAGTCGGCTCAGCTGTACAAGAAACAGTTGATGTACCTGCAACGTCACCAGCTGTTAAATGACCTGCTGCCAGGCCAAGCGATGCTGATTTCTCCTTAGAGGGAGATGAATATTTCTCCCCTTTAGACTTTGTCTTCGAGGCGGATTTCTTCTCCCACTTTGAAAGAGATGGCACAGAGACTTCAACACCAGTGTTGCGTAGAAGAACGGATCCAATAGGCTTGGCAACAGCAGGTTTTGTAACAGGCGTAGGACCAACCAGACTATGCACTAAGAAGGCCAGATTGTCCTTGACCTCAGCTAACTGGGCAATACAGGTTTCAAGAGAAGATGAGTGAGATGTGGCAGGGGCTGAAATATGGGAGATAGCAGCCCTGTCTAAGTCACTGAGCATCAAACTTTTAAGCTGTGCAAGAGTTAAATCAATGGATTCCTGAACATCCTCAAACCCTGTTGCGACAGTGTTTGACAAGGATACTACTAAGGTATTTATGGATGCTAAGGTGGAAAATAGTGACACAGAACATAATTCAGCAAAACCTGACAGTTATTGTGACACAACTGCAAGACTGAACACAGAGTCCTGTTGGTGAGAATGAAGAGATGAAAGGGAGGAGGATAGTTGTTGCAGCTGTATAGTGAGTGCAAGTAGCTGAGAGTAGTAATCAGGTTGTGGAGAAGGGGTTGGAAAAGATGACTTGAATGAATCAAGAAATCTTGTAAGCTGTGCAGACACGGAGTCTGCTATGGTAGAGGGAAGGGTAGTCATCGAATGTTCTAAAGAACTAACCTTGTTGGACAACACAATATGATGTTCCTTCAAGGAATGGTCTTTCGGTGAGGGAGGTATATGAGTGGATTGTTTAGAATGAGTGGAGGGCGATGAAGGTGTTGATGGTGGAGTGGCAGGTTTCTTTTAGGGATGGTAAGGGCACAGAGGATAGAAGTTTCATAGCATGTGCAAAAGTCATGTGACCTAGTTTAGAAGGGTAAAGAATACCTTCAGCAGTGGTTGAACCTGCTTCATGAGGTGAGGTGATGGGAGATGTTTACCTTTCAGTTGTCACTGGGAATGTGACACCTTCATCAAGAGCATGGGTTGTTCCCTTAGTAGTGCCTTAGTTTGGAGGCACATCTTCATGGGGAGAGGAGGTGTGCATTTCAACCTCAGCCGTGGTGAAAAATGATGATAGAATTTGCACTTGAAGAAAAGCATCACTAAGGTGTTGTTTTGTACCCTAACGATCATCAGCTTGGGATGTTGGTCCTTCAGCGGCTCTTGGGGATAGAACAGCTGCATCATGAGGAGCAGAAGTTGATGGTTGATCAGCTAGTTGGCTTTTACCAGCAGTTTTGACACCTTGTGTAGACTCAGGGTGTGAAGGAGAAATATGTATGGGGTTAGTGTGGACTCAGTATGGAGTGAAGAGTGCTCATGTCTTTCAATATCCGCAACCTGTTGAGAGGCAGGGATAGTTGATGTGGTTATCACCATATGTACAACTGGTTCCTGTTGGGAGGAACCAGAGGGCTCAGACTGACGCTGGGTGGACTCAGACTGGAGGGAAGCATGCTCCATAGAGGCTGCACATTCTCCCAAAATAGGAGAAGGAGACGCAACAGGGCCGCAGGGGTTGCTTCTTTTTCAACAGACTCCTTTTGAGAGGGGTCAGAGGGGCTTCTGGATTTCTTTCTGGCTAGAGACTTCTTCCTTAGCCTAGAGTAAGACCGGGGGGATGTTGGAGAAGTAAGAGGCTGTTGTGTTTGGAGTGGTGAGGAGACTGGGCTAGGAGCAGGTGGTGGAACCAGTTCCATAGTCTCAGTGGGCACAGAGCCACTAGCCACAAAGACTTCTGGTTCAACAGTGAACCTAGTGACTAGCCTGCTCCCCCACAGTCACTGAGGCTGAGGGGGCATACTTTGCTGTTTTGGCCTTCTTGGTGACAGGCCCAGCTTCACTAGACTTTAAGGCACGTTTTGCCTTTTTAGTATGTGATTTGGATTTTCCTGTGGGAGCAGGAGTTGGATTCACCTCCTGAGTAGAAGGTCTTTTCACCAAACAAAGTAACCTCCTCATTGGAGTTGAGAGAGGAGGATTATCAGCAGAGATAGGAGTATGAAAATCCTTGTTTCCAATGATAGGAAACACCATAGACTTGAGGAATGGCTGGGAGTTGTAGAGATGATCACCATAAACATGCTTGAATATAAGGCTTAGAAATCTGGGATATCTTACAGCAAGGGGACGTTGTTCTTGTTCCACAAAGGCCCTCAGATTGGAGAATATCCATTTGGCCATATTCAAAGTGGTCTCATCCCCAAATTGAAGGGCTATTTGTACTTCATCACGGCTAAGCTGATCAAACAAACCAACCTTACAGCTTAGATTCATCACCACAGAGGTGAAGAGAAAATTGTAAGTTGGTGCAAGCTTCTTTTTGGAAAAGCGTAGCACTCACCCTTGGTGCTGATACACCACGGCAGCGTAGCAGATTTGCCATTTGTTCATTCTCAGGTTGTGGTTTATCATACTTTTCAGCAACAGGAAGATGAAGCACCTCCTGTAGAAGAGCAGCACTTATCTTAACATTCTGAGTGTTGTTGAGATTAGTCGCCCTAATGGTTTTGGTAGCAGGGTCATAAGAATAGGTATACCAAAACTCATAGACCATTTCCTGAATCATGACACCAGTGTGGCTGTCATGGCATAGTTAAGAGGGCGAGCCTTCAAGAATTCAACAATCTGTTCATAGTCTTTCCCGACATAGTTTTTGGGAATGGTTAGGTTGGCCACATAGTTTGTGTGTTTGATTGTTAACATAGTGGTGACTGATGTGTGTTCGACAACATCATCACCAAGGAATGCAGGAACAAATGAAGTATTGTGTGCCATTTTCAGAGTAGTTGAGGATGCATGATTTTTGGACACGAAGTCTTTTGCAAGTTTTTAGGGTTTTGCAGAGGGTATATATGCAGTAAGGAAGTAGAAGAAGATGAAGTGATATGGGTATTTATAGGATTTGAATGTGAGATAGTGGGAGAGGGAAAATTTTGGGCAGTTTATTTGAAGTATGATGATTAATGGAAAACGGAACGGTTTACCACGTCAACACGTTTGTCAGACCACTTTGACCTTTTTCTCCACTTAGACACGAAACACACATTATCCGCAGGAAATTAAGATAAATAAATACATAATTTAAGCAACTTAAATTTGAAGTAATGTTAACTAAAAGCTGATGTTCAAGACTGTTGTTAAAACCTGTGATGAATGTATTTCATCAAACGCTGATCATTCTGTAACCTGTCTGTAAAACCTGTGCAGTTATAAGGGAACAAGTTTCACTAGCTGAACATATTACAATAGGAGAACAGGGTGAGCAGGTTTCATGTTTAGACAACCAAATAGGTTTGAGAGAAAAAACTTAGTTTTGAAAGACTTGTTATTTTTTCAAACCTGTTCAAATCCTAACACACTGGCTAAGTCCAGAGCTTGTAAAACCTGTTCTGTCAAATCTGTTCAGAAAGATTTTACCAGTATTTGATTAAGTAGCCTTAGAACATTAATGACACTTAGTGACTATTATTTAACATTCCTAGCTTACACACAAGGGAATTAAAACAATTTTCATCAAGGGGTTGGTGAAAATATATGCAAGCTATTCTTCTGTGGGAACAAAAGTTACCTCTACATTACCTTTTTGGATGTGATCTCTTATGAAGTGATGCCTGACCTCAATACGCTTTGTTCTAGAGTGGAAGACAGGATTGTTGGAGATGGCTATGGCACTTGTATTATCACATAGAATAGGAATTTTCCTATAAAGAAGACCATAGTCTTCATGCTTATGCTGCATCCACAAAATCAGCCCACAGCAGCGTCCAACAGCAATGTATTCAGCTTCAGCAGTAGAATTGGAAACAGAATTCTGCTTCTTACTGCACCAACTGATTAACTTTCCACCAACGAGTTGACATCCACCTGTTGTGCTCTTTCTGTCTAGCCTGCAACCTGAAAAATTTGAATTTGTATAGCCAATTAGATCAAGGTTGGAGTCTTTGGGATACCAAAGGCCCAAACCTGATGTACCCTTTAGGTATTTGAAAACTCTTTTCACAACAGCTAGATGTGATTTGTCTGGATCAACATGGAACATAGCACATAGACAGGTAGCCAACAATATATCTGGTCTACTAGCAGTTAGATATAGCAAGCTCCCAATCATACTTCTGTAAGCTGTTACAGAAATAGCTTTCCACATGTATCTGCATCCAATTTAACATTGGTTGCCATTGGGGTTTTGACGGGAGAACATTGATCAAATTTAAACTTTTTCAAGAGATCTAATATATACTTTCTTTGATTTATGAAAATTCCATTTAAGGTTTGTTTAACATGTAATCCTAGAAAGAAAGTTAGTTCATCAATCATGCTCATTTCATACTTAGATTTCATGAGCCATGAAAAATTCTTGCATAACTGTTCGTTAGTAGATACAAATATTATATCATCCACATAAATTTGAACAAGCATAATATCAGTTTTCACTTTCTTTATGAACAATGTAGTATCCACTTTACCTCTAGAATAGCCATTGCTTATAAGGAAATCAGTAAGAGTATCATACCAGGCTCTTGGAGCTTGTTACAGACCGTAGAGTGCTTTGTGATCAGCCATAAACCCCCTCCCCTCCCTTGGTATCAGAGCCTATCCCCTTGCTCCTAACCTATACCCGTGTTCTTATTCTTACTATTGTTCACGTTGTTATGCTCTGTGACTGCCGTTTTAACGGATCCTTCACATCAGAGAACTGTTGAACTTTTAGTCTTGAATTATAGAACTATCCAGTATAGATCATAGTTTAGATCTTGTATTGCTTATGAGTTTCTGAATTTCTTGTTAGTTCGTACCAAAAGAGTTCTGTGTGGACATTGTAAGTCGGCAAGGTGACCGCAGTAGAGTCCTTTCGAACTGAGGTAGATTCTAAAAGAAATTCAGATTTCTATATAAGAAATTCAGATCTGCTATTTTCTTAGCCAGATTTTTCTATTAAGCCAAAGCTATGAGTTCAGAATTGTTTTCCTCCTCCCCTCTATCAGAGCCTATCCCCTTGTTCCTAACCTATACCCGTGTTCTTATTCTTACTATTGTTCACGTTGTTATGCTCTGTGACTGCCGTTTTAACGGATCCTTCACATCAGAGAACTGTTGAACTTTTAGTCTTGAATTATAGAACTATCCAGTATAGATCATAGTTTAGATCTTGTATTGCTTATGAGTTTCTGAATTTCGTGTTAGTGCGTACCAAAAGAGTTCTGTGTGGACATTGTAAGTCGGCAAGGTGACCGCAGTAGAGTCCTTTCGAACTGAGGTAGATTCTAAAAGAAATTCAGATTTCTATATAAGAAATTCAGATCTGCTATTTTCTTAGCCAGATTTTTCTATTAAGCCAAAGCTATGAGTTCAGAACTGTTTTCCTCCTCCCCGTCATCATCCAGTTTCCGCTCCTCATCTGCATCTAAGATAGATCAGTTATATGAAATATCTTATGTTTCAGACGAATCAAAAATACCCCTAACCCAGATGCCCGACGTAGACCCTTACCGTGTATTTTCCAGACGAACAAATTCTTTCAGTAGACGAGTCAAAAAATTGGTTGGATCTTCCACCAATCAAGTCGTTAAAGAATATGTTCAAACTTCAAAGTTTGATTCTTACCAACTCCCAGCCTCTTCAGCAGAACACTTAGTTACACTATCTCTCCCATCAGATCTCCCACGTCACTGTATAGCTCAAGGTTACACCCATATCCACTTCGGAGCAATCCGTCTTGCCCTAACCTTTCATGGAAGAAAAGGCCTTCCAGCTTTTTCAAGAATAGCTTTAGTGGATACAAGATTTGTAGAGTACCAACATGCTTGTATTGGTACAATTCAAACTACCTTGAACGCTGGCACAATCTTTGTCACTTTCTACCCAAATTTCAATATGCCGTTGAATGACCCCTCACTGCTCACAGCCTTAAAAGCTCAGATCCAGATCGGAGGCACCCAACAGGTGAATACGTTTCAGGCAACGTTTCACTACCAGATGGCATACAGGGTACAGAACCACTCACTAGACATTATGGTTCCAGGAAGAGACAACTCAGGAGATGCTTTACTCCTTGAGATAGATTCAAAGGCGACGCCAACATGTACCTATGTCCCGAGGCAGTTGTCCAGAGAAGAACTGGTAAAACTTTTGCCAGAAAAATGGATAACAAATTACGAACAGATCCATCAAGCACCGGTACAAACCACCATGGCTCCTGATTTTATCAGACATGAAAACGGACAAGTAGAAGTCAAGTTTTCACCTGCACAAGCAGCAGAGCCACCATCGGTCTTTCCTACTGTCAATATGGTCTCTCCAGTCTTACCTACATCAGATCACATATGGTATGATGTATGCAACTGTAAAGATTGCCTGGAAGAACATTACAGAGTTTCCATGGATGAAGATACGCCTAAGAAAGAGAAACCCTCTCAACGGAAACTAAGGAAAAGATACGAAGAAGGAGACCCTTCTGTTGGATTACTTGGTGAACCATCAGGTAAATATGACTATTACGTCATTTACGGAGACTCGCCAGCCAAACCTACATCCACCACCAACCCATGTAACAAACCTCCGCCACCAAATCTCCCCCCATATTACCAGAAGGCTTTATCCATCATCCACAAAGAAAAGAAGGTTCATCCACCTCCACCAATAGATGGATGCAACATGGTTTTGCCAGATCCTTCATCTTCCAGACAGGCAGAACAGTACAACGCTGAATTTCCTCCGTTAAGTTCTTTTGATCATCCAGAACAAAGAACGAAACATGATTGGAAGGTTAAAAACCCAACAACCATAAATTCAGCTGGTGTCACGAATACAGTCAGTGCTGCAGAAAAGACCTTGAATTGGCAAAGTGAAAATGCTGTTGCACAAAACAAGGTTCTTACCCAGATCCTGTCTCAACAAACCAAGATGGCAAAAAACCAGGAAGTATTGTCCTCCAAGATGAAAACATTGGATGCCTTGATAAGTGAAGTAAGAATCAAGATCCAAAACCTTCATAATGAACTTCTCCAGATAGTACGAAGTTCATCACCAGCAACCTCTCTCTTAAAGAAAGAAGCAGAAATGAAGTCTCTCAAGATTCAGTTACTTGACCTTGAGAAACAACATAAACAAAAGAGATTAGTAACTCTTGCTGATGACCCTTGGAGACTACCATCTACACCTTTTGTCAGTACATCGTTTGACCCACAGCCAATCCCACAACTTTCATCTCAAAGATCACCATCGTTGGCATTATGGGAAAAAGAACAAACCCAGATTAAAGACAAGGCAAAAGGAAAAGCAAAAGCTGTAGCATTGCCAGACAAGCCAAGTACTTCTTACGGGAAGTCATCTGAAGACAAGGCTACACCCTCTTCAAAAGACCCACAAGTTCTTGTAATTGGTAACCCAGTTACGACATTCCTCAAGAACCTCTGTGAAGATTCTCCACCAACACCATCCTTTGTCATGCCAGTATCTCCCCAACCAGACGAGGATTTCGATCCTTCTGAAGCATTTGAACATTTGTTCATGGCAGGAAACGACGAAGATGAATCGACTGTCCAGAATGTGGTTAGTGACAGCGACTCAGGAGAATCAGAAACGCAAGAAATGCCACCCAGGAGACAGAATCCACCAAAATCAGATACTAAACAGCAGTTCACATTTTATGATATCCCTCCATCAAGATGGAGAGAAAGAAGTGTGGAAATGCTAACTTGGATGTCTGCAGAACTTCAGTTTTACACCATAGACATGGTCTTAAGACGATTTGCAACCAGACTCCAGGGAAGACTCCGTGACTGGTATCTCAGTCTTGGAGAGTATCGCCAATTACAGATGCATCAGTCTCAATCTCCTGAAGAATTCATGAGTGTCATCTACTCAGAATTCATTGGCAATCCAGTTGAGCATACGATACACGCAAGAGAAGAATTCCTCAAAATGAAATGCTGTTCCTTCCTCAAAAAAGATCTTGAAAAGCACTACAATAGAATGTCTGAAAGATTCTATTGTCTTCAAGGAATAGATGATGTTAACCTCAAACAGGTATTCTTGAATTCATTCCCTGAATCACTTGGAAATGAGGCATACAGATTTCTTGAATCTAGGAACGCAACAGTTGCACAAACCTCTCTTGGTGAGTTGTATCAACTCATTCTCAATGCTCTAGCCAAGCTTTGCAACCAGAAAAAATTCCTGGTAGAGTTTGAGAAAACTGGAAAACGACTAGGCAAAGCATGTGATGACAAACATCTGCAGATCAAGTGCAAAGACAAGTCATCGTGTGATTGTTCTCATACAAAGAGGAAGTCACACTCCAAAAGATTTTCTAAATCTTTTGATTCTCACAGGAAGAAGAATTTCAAGCCAAAGAAGAAATGGAAGTTCCTGAGAAGGAAATTCAAACGAGGCAGAAATTCAGATAAGTGTTACGTATGTAACAAGAGAGGACATTTCGCTAAAAACTGTCCAGATAAAAGAAGATCAATGGCACTGTTGCAGACTCTCAACAAGATAGAGCCAGTTGACATCTCTGATATTGAGTCAGTCTACTCTCTTGATGATGAACCAAATGACAGAACGTTATGCACATTACGTTATTCTTATAGTTCATCAGATGAAGACTCAACAGATTCAGAGTCATCAGATTACTCTGATACAGGTTTGTTTATGGTTAGTCATGCACCTCATGTCTTGCCATTACAACAAAGTCAACCAGTCCCCATTGCCAAAGTTCATCTTCTGACGTCAGCATACGCAAAGCCAATACCAGTCGTAGCACTGTTCGACACTGGTTCAGCAGTCTCCATTCTAGATCCAAAGATCTTACCAACGAGTTATTGGAGACCACACGAGCAAACCTTCTTAGCTGCTAATGGAGAAAAGTTTGTGATTGACAAGATCAGTATCCCTATATACATACGTCTTTTCCCCAAATGCGTAATCAAACACAAGCTGCTAGGATCAAGCTCTCATGGCAAAGATATGCTCATCGGATTTGATTTGCTTTCAAAGCTACCAAATCTGAAGTGGACACCTCAAGGATTAAGCTACAAAAGTTTCATGAATCCATGGAGTACAATCCCTAAACTTCATATGATGGTTACTCCTACTCTCGAATCCTTGAAGCAGCAGATTGTCCAAACCTCATGCGCTTCTACACACACAGAGTTCCTGAAAAAGCATTCATCACCCCTATGGCTTAACGAGTCATTCTTTGTTACGCTACCGTTCAAACAGAATGAGGATGTTAACCCCACAAAAGCAAGCCACCCAGGAATGAATCCAGATCATTACCAGCTTGCAATTGAAGAATGCGGTCAACTCGTTGACCAAGGAATTATTGAGCCTACGAATTCCCCATGGGCGTGTGAAGCATTCTACGTAAACAAACGTAGTGAACAAGTCAGAGGAAAGCTAAGACTAGTCATCAACTATCAACCGCTAAACCATTTTTTGGCAGATGACAAGTTTCCTCTCCCACAAAAGAAGGCATTGTTTCAGTCATTGGCAAACGCTAAAGTCCTGTCCAAGTTTGATCTAAAGTCCGGATTTTGGCAATTAGGTATTCGTCCTGAAGATAGGCCAAAGACAGCCTTCTGCATCCCTGATCATCATTACCAGTGGAAAGTTATGCCGTTTGGTTTAAAAAACGCACCGTCTGCTTTTCAGAAAGCTATGGTAAAGATTTTTGAACCAATTTTATCTAACGTTCTGGTTTACATTGATGATATTCTGTTGTTTTCAAAAGACAACGACTCACATGTGGAGCTGCTATCAAAGTTTCATGCTTTGATAACCAAGTATGGTATTATGCTATCAGAAAAGAAAATGGAAATTGGTGTTACTACAATTGATTTCCTTGGAATGAAAATATCAGATGGCAAGTATCAACCCCAGCCACATGTTTCGCAAGAACTTCATAAGTTCCCAGACACACTAACGAGCCAAAAGCAGATTCAACAGTTTCTTGGATTAGTGAATTATATGGCAGATTTTTTACCAAAATTATCTGATCATACAAAACACCTATTCCCCATGTTGAAAAAGAATCCCTCACAGTGGTCTTCGGAACAGACCCTAGCTGTCAAGGCTATAAAGCAGCTAGCTGACAAGATGCCCCCTCTGAAGATTCCCACTTCGTCAGAAAAAAGAATCCTTCAGACAGACGCAAGCGACGAACATTGGGCAGCTGTCTTAATCGTCCTCAACGAGAATAATGCCAGAGAAGTATGTGGTTATAAAAGTGGCACGTTCAAAGATTCTGAGAAGCATTACCACTCTACGTTCAAAGAGATTCTCGCTGTCAAAAGAGGAATAGAAAAGTTCCAGTTCCACTTGATAGGGCACGAGTTCCAAGTAGAGATGGATATGTCATCATTTCCGCGGATGCTCCAGTTCAAAAGAAAGATGCTTCCACAGGCACAGCTTTTGAGGTGGTCTAATTGGTTCTCACAGTGGAAGTTTACTGCTAAGCACATCAAAGGAAAAGACAACGTCCTCGCAGACTTCCTATCCAGACCCCCGAAGGAGTATAAATACAGCAAAGGACTGAACGAAATTGGCAAGATATCCCAAAGTATCATACCAGTTTTCGCTCTCCATCCAATGGTGCTCCCGTTGAGAAATACCCTTTTTCATAATCCTGTTCAAGGTCATAGCCAAGCATACAGTGCACCACAAGCAGCAGGTTCATCGACTGGCTCATCTGTCACCCCACAACCAGAAATTCCCCAGGTACATCCCCTTCCAGAACAAATTACAGAAGTGATAGCTGAGCTTACCTTCCCGGAGAGAGCTTCAATAAACTATAAGACATTTCTCACCATTCTATTAAAGAATTATGGTTTATTCATGAGAGGGCTTAGGTTCCACCCTGATTATCCTTTCTTGAACATCTATCATATTGAAGACTTGTTCCGTTTTCCCAAAGAGGCTCTATGCTTCTTTTGGTACCTCTTCGAAGCTCACACCATCGGAATCTCGTTCAACGCCAATGAATTATTGTCATACATTCTTCAATGTCAGTTTGACAATATGCAACCAAGGGCCAAAAACTTGTTCTCTATGCTCTTGTGGTTTCTTCTACCACATGAATGGGCAAAGAAGCTGTCAACATGCAAGAAGACCTACGTAACCGTCATTTTCAAACGACCACTTTCCTTCTTACCACCGTCATATACAAATCAGGACCAGTCAATTGCTTACCACTTCCCTTCAGCATTTTTTCATGATCAGCATGACAAAATCCCTGCAGATCGTGAAAGTCCTGTGTTTATGGATATGAAGTTCGCAATGGCAAGTGCTAATGGAGTAGACCCAACATCCATTCCATATCATATTATGCTCGGATTTCATAATTGGTGTATCGAAGACCCGGTCTCTGCAAAGTGGATAGAAGCATACGATGATTGGAAAAGAACACATTTAATTCCATTATTTACAGAAAATTCTGATCACGTAGATTCTCCAGATAATCCGTTTGATAATGACCCGTTCGAGTAAAGACAATGGAAGATGACGTAAGCGCTTACGTCATAATGGTTGAATAATTGCTCTGCCTACGTGGCAGATTTGTCTTTATTATGTGTAAAAGATAAGATTCCATCTTATCTTATCCGTTTGTAATGTGTGGTTGTGATTGGTTGTTTTAGATTTCCTTTATCTTATGTAATCTTCCTAGATAAGCTTCCTTGGTCTATAAAAGGAAGTTGAGTCTTTCATTTGTATTCGTACCTTGTTGAGTGAACTAAGCTATTGTAAGGAGATCTCTCTGATCGCCACTCTTTTGAGAAATAAAATTAAGTGTTGTTTGCTGAATTCTTCTTCTATATTCCATCTCTTGTGTAACCGTAACGTCTTACTGGTCTTGTATAGATCAGCCATAAACCCCCTCCCCTCCCTTCTTACTGGTCTTGTATAGATCAGCCATAAACCCCCACAAAGCCAAAATGATTTTCATTTTCAGAACCCGGTGGCTGCTTAACATATACCTCTTCTTGCATCTTACCATTCAAAGATGCACTCTTTACATACATTTGAAATACCTTCATGCTCTTGTGAGCAGCATAGGCTAGAAACAAACGAATTACTTCTAACCTAGCCACTAGAGTAAATGTTTCATCATAGTCAACACCTTCTTCTTATCTATACCCTTGAGCAACTACTATTGCCTTATATCTAATGACATGACCTTTCTCATCCTTCTTGTTTCTGAAAACCCATTTAGTACGAATTATTGTCTTACCTTTAGGCACAGGGACCAACTTCCATACTTTTCGTCTCTCAAACTGATTGAGTTCCTCCTGCATGGCAGTGATCCATTTGCATCTTTCAGTGCATAGCCAATTTTCTTTGGCTCCATTAGGGACGCAAAACTTGAGAATATCCAAAAGTTCCCAAGACTGTCCCATCTTGTCTGCACACCTTTATTGATGTCACTAATTATTTGATCATTTGGGTGACATCTATCAACTTAGGATCATGCTTCAATGAGGATTCCTCTGTATCAGTTTCATTCTTAGAAGGTCTTGTAGAACAACTCTTAAGATTTTCAGACACACTGACATCTTGAGCCTGTTCACTTATTGAGGATGAACCGTTGTTGTTGAACACATCAACAGAGTATTCAGGGAAATCAGCATTGATTGGTTCTGGACATGGTACATTAACTATATCAGTGCACTTATTCACACAGGTTGTACCAATATAGTCATCATCATGTCCATTGTGGTTAACGGTGTCAGGATCTAAAACTGAATTACCAAGACTAACTGATTTGAATTTATCAAAGTATAAATCAATAATCTTGCTTTGAATCAAAGTTTAATCAAGAAGTTTGCGGAATAACACTTAATTATTTTAACAAAAACTTTCAGAATCAATAATGAATAAACACACAAGAAGTAATCAAGACTGTTTGTATTGCTGAATTCAATGATTACAATCACCTCTAATCTGTTTGATTAGACGAAGAACACATACTGTTCTTAGGGTTTTACAACCTTAGAGGCTTATGAAAACTCTATCAATAAAGCAATTACAGACTCAAAATATGAAGAAAACTCTCATACAATAGAAAGACCTATTCTATGTATTTATATTGCTTCTTGATATGTTTCCTTGACGAATAATGACTTCTCTGATAGTAGATATGCTGGAATCTTCATGTAGATATCTTTTCCTGAAAATCAGCACTTTCTGTTTATGAAACTGTTGAGCAGCTTGAATCATTTGATAGCATGAACAAAGCAGCTTGAGTTGTTTTGCTCTGGCAGCTTGAACTTTTATACTGGCAGCTTGAGTTTCTTCAACTAGCAGCATGAACTTTGGATTTACATATAAAATCTACTAACAGTCTGAGAAGTCTAACTAACAGTTTGAACATACTTAAACTATTTCCCAACAATCTCCCCCTAACTTAAATTCTTTACACAAGACTTTAAGTTCTATAAAAAAATGGAAATGAATAAGTAAACTGTTATTTACAAACCAAGGCTTTCAAAAACTTATAACTGTGCAAGTTTCTGATCTATAGCCTTCAAAAATTCTCTCTTCATCTCTTCTTTATCACAAGATATCCTAACTGATTTTATTTGGAGCAGCATATCTTTTGAAAAACTATAAAACTCGAGATTGAAGAAAATACCAGATCCATCTGTGAATTTAATTCTGTATGTCCTTGACTTGACAAACAGATCAACTTGCTTGATCTTTTTCCCTTTCTTCTCAGCATCCTCTATCTCTTTTCTTGCAAATTCAGGGTCAACAACTGAACTTAGATCTATGATAAGTTGCTTTACTTGTGGTAGAGCAGATCTCACTTGTGTAACAGACCCTATATTGTACATCTTTATTAGCTCATCCCTGGTCTACTTCTGAACCATTTGCCAGAATGTATCAAACTCTTCTTCTGGTCCAGACTCTCTTCTTATTACAAACTTGACCCTTAAATCTCTTTCATCCAGTGATTTGGCATACCAGTAATTAATCACAGGCTTTGTAAAATCATGCTGATCAATCAACTTCTCTATCTCCATTGCCTTTTGCAATTGTTGCTCAAAGAGCACCCTCTTAACAGATGAAGGAATAGAAACAACAGCTTGATCAGTGGGAACAGGTGCACTGGTAGCAGCTTCAGTTTGGACTGATTTCTTTGATGGTTGGACTTCTTGGGATGGATGAACTTCTGGGGAGACTTTTGTTTTCTTTCTTTTCTCCATTTCTTTATCATGTATCTCCTGCAGCTTTTCAGTAGTCATGGACTGAGCCATTTTCTTTGGAATACCAGCTGCAAATGCAAAATTTATCAAAAATCTTCTGTGCTCAGCTTTGGAGTGCCCTGTTGGCATCTTTCTCTTCTTTGCTCCTTGTTTAACCACAAACCCCTTTAGGTAATCACCTAAGGTCTCATCATCATCCATTAGGGTTTGGGCTTGCTGATCTAATTCTTTGTCCTGTTCTTCTGCTATTCTTTTGGCAACTTCAGCATCGAAGGCAATTTGGGCTTCTTTGGAAGAAAATTTATGCTTTGGAGACTCAATGAGAATGCCCTTGCCCTTGTCTTTTGCAGAAGAGGATGTTGCTTGGACTGTACTTGATGGAGCTTGAACTCTTTCCCTTAGAACAATGCCAGTTGCTTTTGGGGCAGTAGCTTGAGTTTCTAGGCTAACAGCTTGAGAAGCTGTTGGAACTGCTAGCCTAGAAAATGGAACTGTTGATGCTGCTTGGACTGTTGTTGTTGGAGCTGCTTGGACTGATTTGGGAACCTCCTGATTCTCCCCCTTTTTGGAAGCATTGGTTTGGTCAGAAGGACCTACAACCTTTGCCCCGTGGGTTTGAATCATCTGCTCTAATTTCATGATTTTATTTCCACAGAGGGTGAACCCCTTGTGAAGATAATCCATTCTTTTATTCTGAGCAGCCTCTGCCTGCTTGAGTGCAAAGATTTGAGCCCCCTGTGCAGCAATGATGGACATTTGATATTCCAACATGGCTACAACAGGTTTCAGCTTAGGATCCGTCAAGAGCATGAGTTGCAGACTTGTCTCATGATCAGAAAACACCTGAGGTGCTTGTGATCTATCACTGACATTAATACCAGAAGTAGAGACTTCTGGGCCCCTCTGTTCTTGGTTCTGGGGACTTCCAACTTGTGTTTTCACAATGGCTGTTGCCATGGGTGTGGTCTTAGAGATGTTGGCACTGTCCTGTGTCTCTTTTGCAGAAACAGCAGTAGTGCCAGCCACATGACCCATATGAACCATCTCTGAAGAGATGTTCACCTCCTGAGTGAGGATGGCAGTTTCCTCAATTGGTTCCCTTTGGATATTCTGTGCAGAAGTATCCTCCTGCACAGGGATATATGTCTCCTGTCTAGGGGAGGAGGAGGAAGGAGCTCCTGGTCCCCTTTTCCTTTTATATAAGTATTTTAGTGGGCGTTTTGGCTGTACAAAAGGATCAGATGGAATATTTGTATCATGAGGAGTGGGTTGGGGTCCTGGGGGTGAAGCAGGAATGTTGGGCTGTGTCTGCTCAGGACCCTCTCCTCTGTTTCCTGGAATGATGTTCATCATTGCAGAGGGCAATGGAACATCTATACTTACAAAATTGGCACTTGGCTTTAACAGCCTTTTGATTGAAGACAGTGACTGCCTATGGGAAACATGTATCCGTTTATGTGTATGAGAAGTGGTGCAGGTGTGTGCAATGATTTCTGCCAAAAATCTGGGATACATAAAAAATTTCCCACTCTTTAGGGAATGATGCCTTAACATCCCCTGAAAAATCATGTTAGAAAAATTGAACTGTTGGCCAGTAGAAAAGCACACTAAGGCAGTGGCAATATTTGAAGAAAACTCAGACCAACCAGTTCTTTTGGGGCTTAATCATTGCTGAATAATATGCACAAGGTATTTCCATTTAGGAGAAAAGTGTGCCTTAAGAAAAGTAAAAGAATCAGCAGGACCCCTATAACCAATATTTTGAAGACCAAAATGTAAAGCTTGAAGAGATAGGTCGGTTATACCTGAGGCATCTTGAAGATGCAAGTGATGTCTGATGGATTCCTCAGTGATATTGATGATAGTTCCATCAATCTTGGATATGAGGGTAGGCACTCCATTGATGGTTTGAACAGATGCATGATTCCAAAACTGTTCAATATGGGAGATGTATATAGTAGGGTTAATGGAAAGGGCATAATGGATATGGGAGTGCCTGAGGAAATCCATCATTGCATGAAACGGTTGAAGTTCAGAGTGTTTTAGGGTGTATGGGAGGCAGTTGTGTTCTTTTACAAACTCCATTGATGAAGAAACGATGGTTTAGGGTTTGAAAGAAGAATGTGTGATTCGTTCAGAGAGAAAGCAAGAGGCCGTGGAAGAAGAATATGTAACTGGTAGTTACAACTGAACGAAACCGGGACCTTTAAAGGTTTCGAAAAGGTTGGGTCCCGCGCACACATTTGAGAAATTATCCAAATACCCTGCACACTTTGACAGATCAAGTGAAAACAACTAACAGCATGAGAAAATGAACTAGCAGCTTGAGAAAATACTCAAGCTGTTAGTTAGAAATGAAGCATCTTTTAATAAAAACAGTGACTCCCCCTTAAATTAAGCATACATATTAGATAATAATGAAAATTTTAATCCATGTTTACCATACCAATGTTTGATACTAGGAAAGTGAACCTTCCTACATCAAAAGGTTTTGTAAATAGATCAGCTAACTGATCATTAGTATGAATCTTGGTAACTTGGATTAACTTCGTTTCATTACAATCTCTGATAAAGTGAAATCTGATTTCTATATGCTTGGTTTTTGGGAATTTCACTGGGTTTTGCACAATGCTGATTGCACTTGAGTTGTCAATATAAATAGGAGTGGATAAGAAATTCATACCATAGTCTCTTAGTTGATTTTGAATCCACATTACCTGGGAGCAGCAGCTTGCAGCTGCAACATATTCTGCTTCAGTGAATGATGTGGACACAGTTGTTTGCTTCTTGCATTGCCAAGAGACCAATCTTGCTCTTAAGTATTGACATCCACCAGTTGTGGATTTCCTGTCAATGTTGCATCCACCATAGTCACTGTCAGAATAAGCAGTTAGTACAAGGGGAGAGTCTTTAGGATACCATAGACCTAAGTGTGGTTGGCCTTTAAGGTATCTAAAGATTCTCTTAACAGCAACCAAGTGAGAGTCCTTTGGAGAGCATTGAAACCTAGCACACACACAGACAGCAAACATGATATCAGGTCTGGAAGATGTTAGATACATAAGAGATCCTATAAGAGATCTGTATAAATGAATATCCACATCTATGCCATCTTTGTCTGTATGAAGCTGCTTATGAGGATCCATTGGAGTGCTTGCAGCTTTGGTGTCTTGATATCCAAATTTGTCCAGTATGTCCTTCACATACTTTGATTGGCTTATGAAGAGACCTGTAGGCTTCTGCTTAACTTGTAATCCGAGAAAGAAAGTGAGTTCTCCCATTGAGCTCGTTTGGAACTTTTTGTGCATTAAAGCCTCAAACTCTTTGCACAAACAATCATTAGTTGAACCAAAGATGATGTCATCAACATAGATTTGGACAAGCAGAATCTCATCTTTGATAGACTTAGTGAAGAGTGTTTTGTCCAAAGTGCCTCTCTTGAATCCATTTTGTAGAAGGTATGATGACAGAGTGTCATACCATGCTCTGGGGGCTTGATGGAGACCATAGAGAGCCTTGTCTAGCTTGTACACCCTGTCTGGATACTTGTAGTCTTCAAAACCAGGAGGTTGGCACACATATACCTCCTCTTCAATTGTTCCATACAGAAAAGCAGACTTGACATCCATTTGATACACTTTAAATCCTTTGAAGCTTGCATAGGCCAGAAATAGTCTGATGGCTTCAATTCTTGCTACTGGAGCAAATACATCGTCATAATCTATGCCTTCTTCTTGAGTGTACCCTTGTGCTACTAGTCTTGCTTTGTTCTTAATGACTATCCCTCTCTCATCTTTCTTGTTTCTGAACACCCATCTTGTACCAATTTCTCTCTTACCTTTAGGAAGATCCACCAGAGTCCATACATTCTGAATTTTGAACTGTAGAAGCTCTTCTTGCATAGCTTCAATCTAGAATGAATCTTTTAATGCTTCTGATGCCTTTTTAGGTTCTAGTTGAGACATGAAACAGGCATTCTCAAAGGCAGCTAGGCTGAATTCAAGAACTGTTTGTTCAGCAGCAGCAGTCTCATTTTGAACCATTTTCCTTGTTTGTACAGGAGTGCTTGGATCACCCAGTGTTTGACTGAGAGGATGATACTTGTGAACCCTTAGTGTAGGCTCTCTCTCAGTCTGAAAAGAGGATCCAAGATTTGTATCATCTCCATCTGGACCAGTAAAAGGATCATCTTCAGGAACAGCTTGACTTGAGTCTGGGACTGTGTTCCTTTGTGTTGGAGCTGTTCTCTCAGGACTTGGGAGTGGCACTTCTGTATCTGAATTAGTATCATGTTGAGCATTCAGAACCCCTGGAGGATCACAGGACAGAAGTGGTAGAGTGGTGTAATCATCCCAACTTGTTGAATCTGCAGCAGTCTGAAACTTTGTGCCAACAGCTTGAGAAATTGTATTGGCAGCATGAGAATTTGTGTTAGCAGCTTCAACCCTGTATGCATCAGCTTCTGCAGTATACTCAAAAAAGCTCAGAGAATTTGTTAGTGAATCTAAATCAAACAACCAATCAGGACCAGTGCCTTTGATATTAGCAGTATTTTCATTAAATTCAACATTGGCACTTTCTTCAATGGTTTTAGACACACTGTTATATACTCTATAGGCTTTGCTTTGAATTGAGTATCCTACAAAGAATCCTTCTTCAGCTTTACTTTCAAACTTCCCTAAGTGAGTCTTAGTGTGAAGGATAGTACATGGGCATCCAAAAGGCTTGAAGAAAGCTATTAGGGGACTTCTGTTATGAAATAACTCATAGGGAGTTTTCCCTTGTGATTGGAAAACCTGAACCCTATTTAGAACATAACAGGCTGTATTAACAGCTTCTGCCCAGAAATTCATTGGCAGATTTGAATCAGCTAACATTGTTCTAGCAGCCTCAATTAATGTTCTGTTCTTTCTTTCAGCTACACCATTTTGTTGTGGTGTTCTTGGTGCGCTATATTGTCTAGCAATACCTTTGGATTCACAGAAACTGTTTAGAATGTGATTTTTGAATTCAGTTCCATTGTCTGATCTTATCACCTTAACTTTGGAATTGGATTGGTTTTCTATCTTAAGGATAAAAGACTTAACTAGCTCAGCAGTTTCATCTTTGGACCTAAGAAAGTAAACCCAAGTAAATCTGGTGAAATCATCAACAATAACTAAACAGTAAGCCCGTTTATTCAAACTCAAAACAGATGTTGGACCAAATAGATCCATATGAAGCAGCTGAAGAACAGATGAGATTGAATTTACTTCTTTGGCCTTATGAGAAGTTTTGTGTTGCTTACCTTTAAGGCATGCCACACAATGATCATCACAAATGAACTCCTTTTGTGGTAAGCCTGTTACCAGATTCTTTTTAACTAAAGCATTCATGGACTTGAAGTTCATGTGACACATCCTTCTATGCCAAAGAGCAGACTCATTGGATGATGCTTTGGATATCAAACAGCTTAATGTATTTGATTTAGTCAAAAGATCTGTGTCCAGACAGTAGACATTGTCCTTTCTTGGTGTTCTTAGTAAAACAAGGTTTTCAGGAACTTTGAAATCTTTTGAAAGAACAATGCACTCAGAATTTGTGAACAAAACAATGTTTTGTTTGTCACAGATTTGAGAGACACTTAATAAATTGTACTTAAGCTGTTCAACATACAAAACATCATGGAATGTCATGTTGCCTGCATTAACAGTACCTTTACCTGTAACCTTACCTCCTTTTGAGTTGCCTCCAAATGCTACAAAACCTCCATCAAAACCATTGAAATTTGACAAGCACTCAGAATTGCTTGTCATGTGCCTAGAGCATCCACTGTCCAAATGCCATCTTGTTCTATGAGGAGACCTGTGGTTGCCCTACACACATAACAGCTTAGTCAGTAGTGGAGTAAACCCAAACCAAATTGGTTTTGGGTTGGCCTTGTACATTGACATAACTAAATACTGTTTTTGACTTCTTATATTTAGTGAGATCTACTGATGGAGTCTTTGGAGAGTATTTGGTGATTATATGAGGTATCCAACTATTTTGATCATCTTTTCTTCTAACAGTCTCAGATGATTCACTAGCAGTTCCAGATTGATGCTCATCAGCTTGATCTGTGTTTGTAGTGCTAACAGCTTCAGTTTTTGTACTAACAGCTTCAGATTTTGACTTAGCAGTCTGATATTTTGCATTAGCAGTTTCAGCTGAAGATTTGTCCTTGACACACCATATTTGTTTAAAACTTGATTTAGGCTTTGCCAAAACTTGTTTTTGATGTGTGGACTGTTTTTTATTAACTTTTGAAAACCTGTGATCAACTGTTTTCTTTGGAACTGATGTGGAAGGTTTCACCTTTGAGTGCTTTGCCTGAATAGGATTTGGTTTTGTGTGTTTCACAGTCTGTTTTGCAACAGCTGGTTTATAAAAACAATCCTTGGCTAGGTGATTCTTCCTTCCATAGTGAAAACACCTTTTGACAGTTTGAATTGGAGAACCAGACTTTTCTGTCAATTTCTGGTTCTTGTTTCTCTGATTTCCTCTTACCTGCTGTTGTTTAGGAAACTTTTGAACACCATGCTTTTGGCATGTGCAGACAGAAGCAGTTTTACCTCTTTTGTTTCCTTTTGATGAAGATGCAGTGTTACAGTTAGAATGTACAGAAACTTGTGGAATAGCATTGCATACACTCATCTTCTCTTTTACTTTCTTACTGGGAGCTTGGACCTCTATGGGTGCACTCAATGTGTCACAGTCTCTATTTTGAATTTTATCTTCCTTTGATTCAGGACTGTTATCAAGGATAGGATCTACAATAGTCATAGACTCATCTAGTAGTTCATTGACAAGTCTATCAGCAACCTCACTCATTGGGTGAATGTACTTGTTGTTGTATGGAGGTGGAGTAGCTCTGTATCCTATTCCTTCTTTGGGATTAACCTGAGATTTTACTCTATCTTTAAATTGGACTTCCATTAGGTGTTCCAGCTTTTGATTTGCTAACTTAAAGTTTCCTAGATCTATGTTAACAGATTCTAGTTTCTTATTAGCCTCTAACACCTTTTGTTCAGTCTCTTCTACCCTTTTATTCAGAGATTCTATTTTCTTATTTAGCTCCTTTTTCTCCCACTCATGATAGGTTCTATCATAACCCATTTGAATCTCATTATCCTTATAATCATTGATCTGTTTTTCCAGATCTTCTATGGCTTGCATGTATTCATATCTCCTTTCTTCCATCTTAGCTAAAGTTTTGCACATGCTCTCATTATGATCTCTGTACTTTTTAACCATATTTTTGCATGATTGAGAGCAGAGTTTAGAATTTACCTCAGATGGTAGTTCAGTGGAGGAGACATTTGATGTTTCTGCCATTAGAGCTTGATTTTGAAATTCTTCCTCTGTCTGATCACTCCAGTCAAACACATTGTCCTCTTGAGAGACAAGTGCTGTTGATGATGATGTTTGAATGGGCTGTGAAGTCCTTGATGGATGTTGACCTTGAGATCTGCATTCTCTGGCAAAGTGACCAAGCTTATGGCATTTATAGCATTCCACTTTTGATTTATCAAAAGCTGGTTTGCCTTCTGTTTTGGCTTGAAAGTTGGTCCTTCCAGTTCTTTTAAGAAATCTTTTTGGCTCTCATGGTCAGCATTGCATGTTGCCACTTTAAATCCATCTCTTCACGATCATCTGGATGAATTTGTTCCAAGTCTTCAACATTTAGAGCAAATAATCCATCATTGGCAACAAAAGCCTCCTAGTGGGTTTCAGCAGAGTTGCCATCACCACCTGAAAAAGAATCACAGTTATTAGATTTTTCAGAAGACAGAAGAGCAGTATTGTGATTATAAGAAAAGGATTTCTTTTTAGCATCAATCTCAGTCTCAAACACTCTTAAACTGTTATACATATCATCCAATTCTATCTCATCAAGAGTGTCTTTTGTTCTCCATTGTGCAGCATAGACTGTCCATTCTTCTCCAAGAGATCTGAGAAACTTTCTGTTGACTTCATCTTGATCCAGATTGACTTTTGCACTTTCCAGTTCACTTATCAGTTTGTTGAACCTGTCAAAAATTTGAGTAAGGTTTTCATTCTTTCCACCAGAAAAGTTCTCATACTGCTGTTTCAAGAGATCCTTTTGGTTTCTCTTGGTACTGGCATTACCAGCAAATCTTTTCTCTAAGGCATTCCAAAGAGAATGAGCAGTACAAAATTTTTTGAACTGATGTTGATAAGCATTAGGAATGGCTATTTGTAAAAGTGTTAGTGCTTTCACTTCATTCATTCTAGCCTTCCTTTCAAGTTCAGTTTTTGGAGGAGTTTTGACTGGTTTTCCCTCATCATCATGTTCTGGATCAACTACAGGAGGAAATTCAACAGCTTCCCATATGGCATAATCAATGAATTGAATATGCTGTTGAATCCTGAGTTTCCACATCTCAAACCCAGTGGGCTTGAGCATAGGCACTTTGAGTCCTTGCCCAGATCCACTGCTGCTATTTTCAAATTCCATTGCAAAACAATTAAAAATTTAAAAGAAAGTTTTCGACTTTGAAAAACAAAGAACAACCTGGCTCTGATACCACTTGTCAGGATCTAAAACTGAATTACCAAGACTAACTGATTTGAATTTATCAGAGTATAAATCAATAATCTTGCTTTGAATCAAAGTTTAATCAAGAAGTTTGCGGAATAACACTTAATTATTTTAACAAAAACTTTCAGAATCAATAATGAATAAACACACAAGAAGTAATCAAGACTGTTTGTATTGCTGAATTCAATGATTACAATCACCTCTAATCTGTTTGATTAGACGAAGAACACATACTGTTCTTAGGGTTTTACAACCTTAGAGGCTTATGAAAACACTATCAATAAAGCAATTACAGACTCAAAATATGCAGAAAACTCTCATACAATAGAAAGACCTATTCTATGTATTTATATTGCTTCTTGATATGTTTCCTTGACGAATAATGACTTCTCTGATAGTAGATATGTTGGAATCTTCATGTAGATATCTTTTCCTGAAAATCAGCACTTTCTGTTTATGAAACTGTTGAGCAGCTTGAATCACTTGACAGCATGAACAAAGCAGCTTGAGTTGTTTTGCTCTGGCAGCTTGAACTTTTATACTGGCAGCTTGAGTTTTTTCAACTAGCAGCATGAACTTTGGATTTACATATAAAATCTACTAACAGTCTGAGAAGTCTAACTAACAGTTTGAACATACTTAAACTATTTCCCAACAAACGGGTTCCACTCCGGGTGATCTGGAAGCTTTTGAGTCCTTTTCTTCAGCATTGGAATGCATGAGATTATCAAAGCTGAAATCTCCTGAAACTGATTCAAGAACAACTTTGGTTGAAGGATTTACAGACTCTTTAAAGGTCACATTGATAGATTCATCTATCACCTTTCTTCTGGGGTTGTATACTCTGTATGCTTTGGAAACTGCTGAGTATCCAACAAACACTCCTTCATCACCTTTGGGTTCAAATTTGGCCAGCTGATCCCTTTGATTCAGAATGAAACAAGTTCATCCAAACACATTGAAGTAGCTTATATTTGGCTTTCTTCCTCTGAGTAATTCATAAGGAGTTTTGTTGAACCTTTTTACCACTAAGAATCTGTTTTGAGTGAAGCAAGTAGTGTTGATAGCTTCAGCCCAAAATGATGAAGGGAGACCTGATGCACACAACATTATCCTAGCGGCTTCTATGAGGGTCGTATTTCTCCTTTTAGAAACTCCATTTTCTTGTGGAGTCCTTACAGCTAAAAAGTTTTGAGAAATCCCCTTTTCTTCACAGAAGTCCTCAAGAGTACTATTTTTGAATTCAATACCATGATCACTTCTAAGCTGCTTGACTTTGGCAGAGTTCAGAACTTCCATCATCTTGATAAACCCAATAATTTTTTCTGGCAGCCTCTCCTTTTGTCTTTCGGAAGATCACCCAAGTGTACCTGGAGAACTCATCAACCATTACTAAGGTGTATCTTCTACCTCCTAGACTTGAGACATTAACAGATCCAAACAAGTCCATGTGGATTAAGAAGAGAGGTGTATCAATAGAGAAATTATGCTTAGATTTAAAGGATGTTTTTCTTTGCTTACCCTTCTTACAAGCTGTGCAGAGTTTATCCTTAACAAAAGTTATAGAAGCCAAACCTTACCAACTCTTTCTTACAGAGTTTGGTTATATTCTTGAAGTTCAGGTGTGATAGCCTTTTGTGCCAAAACCAGTTGAGGTCTACATTGCTTCTTGAGATGAAACAGGTTTCAGTTGTTTGGTCAGCAGTGTTGATATCTACAATATATACCCCTTTCTTTCTTTGTGCACACAGCACAACTTTGCCTTGGGAATCTAGTATGTATCCTTGGTGCTCATCAAAGGTAACCTTATAGTCAGCATCACATAGTTGACTGATGCTTACAAGGTTATGTTTTAGCCCAGACACATAGGCTACTCTGTTTAAAATTGCAGCACCTGCATGAAGGGTTCCATATCCTTCTGTGGATCCCTGGACATTGTCACCAAAGGTTACTTTTGGGCCTTTGTCAGGATTGAGGTCACTCAACAGTTCCTTGCAACCTGTCATGTGGCCAGAGCAGCCACTGTCCAAGTACCAAACCTGGCTCGGTTGTTTGACCTGTAAAGTAACAAGAGGAAACATTAGTTCTTAGGGGAACTCATCACAGGGATGAGTTCTCATTCCTCATCAACGTTTGTTTATGGACCACTTAGTTCAACAATACTTAAATTTGGATTGTATCTACTGTGATACTCTCCTCAATGACAAAGTTACTTCCAACACTGCTGGATTTTGCAATGTTGGAGCTAACAGTGTCAGCAGGCCTTATATCCTCAGTTTCAGGACAGTCATTGGCCATGTAAGTTTTCTTTCCACATTTGTAGCATTTTCTCTTTTTAGATTTCTTGAAAGAAGAACACCCATTAATACATTCTGATTTATCTCTGTTGGGCTTGTCAACAGGTCTTGCAAATGTTTCACTTGTTTTAGTACAGCCAACAGATTTGATGGAAGGTACAATAGCAACAGCTTTTCTTGTATCCTATTTCCTCTTTTTAGGAGGAAAGAGATCAAATACAGGTAATTTAACTGTCTTCTGACCTTCCTCAGGTTAGGAAAACATATTTACAGTTTTCTCAGGTTGAGAGATGGTTTTGCCTTTGCCTTTACTGAGCTGAGACGACTATTGCCTACTTGTGGTAGTATGGTCATCATGCTTGGTTTTATCAAAAGATTTTCTTTCATTTATAACCAACTTACTACCATAATTTAAAAACTTATTTGAAATCACAGCAGATTTAATTCCAACATGATATTTACCCTTGTTGGATATAGGTTGCTTTCCTTTTGAGAGTTTCTTCTCAAAGAATTCAGCATTGAATGGAGGAACATGTCTCTTACCATTAGCTTTAGCCTCAAAACCTATTTTATTAACAGGATTAGCAGCCACTAATATAGTTTTAACTTGTTTCTCATTCTGTTGTTTATGTGAGCTTGTTGAGCACTTAGCAAGCTAGTTTGATGGAGAACACATACCATCACCAGACTTTATAACTTTTTCACATAAACTGTCAGTGTTTTGAGGCCTGACAAACCTGTTTGTTGAAATCGGCTTTCCATTTGCATTTTGAATAAATGTATTTGCAAGCTCACAAAGAGTAGACAGATCTGTTTCCAGATTCTTGATTTCAACAATTGAAGCTGTTGTATCAAGATCGATCTCCTCCAAGATAGGCTTGGATTTGAGCAGGGATTTTCTCATTGATACATTGAGTGACTCTTTTAGCTGAATGGCACCGGGAGTCAACAATCTTTTGAAGCTTTGAATGCTTTAAGTCTGTTTCTCTTTTTTCCTCTAATAAAAATGTAATGATGTGTTTTACCTCATCAAGTTCAGTTTTCAACTTAATTGAAAACTGTGAAGTTCATTAGTTATTATATCAATATCAATTTTTAACTTTGAGATTTCAGACTTTAGAGCATCATGCTTCTCAATAGCAGCTTTCAAATCCACAAGTAAGTAATCAAACATTTTAACTTTTTCTTCAGAGCTGTAATCTTTAAAATTTTGTACCTTGTACATCATTGCGGGATTCCAGTTCTCCAAAGAGCTAAGAGCTTCAGCTTCTGCCAAGTCTTGTTTGAAGTTACTTGTTGAGGGAGCATCAGTGTTGGCTACCAGACAGTTGTTGTCTTCTTCATCAGATGATGAATCAGAGTGTTCTCAATCCCAGGTTTCAGCCATTAGTCCCTTCTATTTGTTAGAAGCCACAGAGTCTTCTAACTTTTTGAACTTAGCCATGGCCATAAGGTACTTAACCCTGTAACCATCGTCCTTGTTTGTCTTGTAAGGTATGGAAGATGAGCCAACAGCTTTAGACACACAGTCATCATCAATATGACTAGTTTTGCCACATTTAAAGCACTCAGCCTTGGTTTTATCAAATGCTTTCGTTTTTATAGCACCTGATTTTCTCTATGACACTTTATTTCCAAATCTTTTCTTGTTGAACTTTCTCACAAGCATAGCAATCATTTGCTCATCATTTAGTTCAACAAGATCTTCACAATCATCTTCTTCTTCTGAGATCACCTCCAATTCATCATCAGCCTATTGATCACCTTGTGTGAACGCATCACACACCTGATTTACAAGTTGTCTCAAACAAGCCACTAAGGCTGCACCTCTCTTGGACATTTCCAAGCCATTTCTCTTTTGTTGCCTTGATTGTTCATTATTCATCAATGATCCATAGAGATTGACTAGATCTATACCTTTGATAGTGCATGAGTTTCTGACAATAGTAAAGAAGAAGTTCCATTCCTTGGGCAAAATGTCCAAGAACTTGTTCACCAGGGTTAAACTGTCCTTAGTGATCCCAACAACTTTGAGATCATTGGTTAGAGCAGTAAACTTGGTGTATGTTTCAGTGAGACTCTCCTTGGGTTTTGCAAAGAATAGTTCATATTGTCTAACAACATCATTGATCCTCTTATCCAATGTGATAGTGGGGCCATCGTAGACAGTATACAATGTATCCTACATTTCCTTCGCAGTTTTCATCTTCTCAACCCGTTTGAAGACATCATCAGGTAGAGAGATGACAAGGTAGTTCCTGGCTTTTGCATCAAGGGCCACCAGTCTTTTATCTTCATCAGTTCACTGAGCTTTTGCTTTCTCAATGGTCCTGACCTCAGGAACAGGACCCTCAGCAGTAGGGGTGATAGTAGTGACAGATGTAGGCACATATGGACCTTTCATCACTATCTCTAGTAGTTGCACATCTAGATTTTCTAAGTAGAGAATCATTCTGCACTTCCAACCAGAAGGTGTTCTGATGATTAAACTTTGGGGGTTTTGTCATAGATCCATTGTCAAATTAAGAAGAAAAGTTTGCAGCACTGTGATTATTAAGGACTATGATTGCGAGATCCTATATCATCCCGACAAAGCTAATGTTGTCGCGGATGCTTTGAGTAGGAAAGTCTATCCGGAAAAGTGCTGCTATGCCCTGACTCCTGTAGTATTTTCTTCTGATCTTATTGAAGACATCAGAAATGCTCAAGCTGAAGCACTGAAAGAAGAGAATATTGATTCTGAAAATCTAAAAGGGCAATTACAATTTCTAACTCTGAATCATTTGGGACTTCACTGTCTCAAGGGAAACCGAATCTGGGTTCCTAAGTATGGTGCAATTCGCAGCATTCTTCTATCTGAAGCTCATCAGTCCAAATTATCTGTTCATCCTGGCAGCTCAAAGATGTACTTCGATCTGAAAGCTGACTACTGGTGGCCAGGAATGAATAAAGACATCGGTAAATATGTTGAAAGCTGCAGAATCTGTCAGATGGTTAAGGCAGAATATCAGAAACCCTTCGAGGATATGCAACCACTGCCAGTTCATGAATGGAAGTGGGAGCATATAACAATGGACTTCATCACGAAGTTGTCGAAAACCAAGAGACAGCACGACTCCATCTGGGTAGTCGTGGACCGATTAACGAAGTCAGCTCACTTCATACCGATGAAAGAAACATACTCCCTTGATAGATTGGCACAGTTGTATATCACAGAAATAATTTCTCGTCACGGTGTGCCAAAGTCTATCGTATCTGATCGTGATGGTCGTTTCACATCTAGATTCTGGCAAGCTCTACAAGATGGGATGGGTACTCGGATCTCTATGAGTACTGCTTATCATCCTAATGTCGATGGCCAGAGTGAGCATACTATCTTAACTCTTGAAGATATGCTTCGTGCCTGCGTTCTTGATCTGGGTGGTAACTGGGATGACCACTTGCCTTTGGTTGAATTCTTTTACAATAACAGTTATCATTCAACGATCAAGATGGATCCTTTTGAAGCATTATATGGAAGAAAGTGCAGAACTCCCACCTGTTGGCGCGAAACAGGTGAATCGCCTATAGCGGGTCCTGCCCTTCTACAGTTGACTCATGAAAAGATTCAGCTAGTCAGAAGGAATATACTTGAAGCTCAAAGCAGGCAGAAGTCATACTATGATAACCGGCATAGATCAATCAGTTTTGCGGTTAACGATTGGGTGATGTTGAAAGTATCCCCAATGAAGAATGTGGTGAGATTCATAAAGCGAAATAAGCTAGCTCCTAAATTCGTCGGCCCGTTCAAGATTGTCGAAAAGATAGGAAATCAATCTTATCGACTTGAACTGCCAGCGGATCTATCTGGAAGACATCCTGTATTCCATGTCAGTCATCTGAGAAAGAGCTTAGCTGACGAAAGAGAAGTTCAGATGCCACACGTTAACTTGCAGGTTGATGAAAAGCTTCGAGTGGTTGAAGAGCCAGAACGTATTTTGGACTCGAAGACCAAGAAGCTTAGAAATAAAGAGATACAGATGATGCTCGTCCAGTGGAAACACCACAAAGGTTCGCATCAGTCTTGGGAATCCAGAGATGTCATGAAAGCAACATATCCAAATCTGTTCGAACATAGCTAACTTCGGGGACGAAGTTTGTGCGTGGTGGAGCCCATTCTGTAACAACCTAACTTTTTGACCAACTCTAATTTCAGTTCTTGAGCTAATAATGTAATTTTATTACATTACTTATTTTGTAATTTAATTGATTAATGAAAGTTTAATTAAATATGAAATTATTTAATTAAATTATATTTTTGCTATAAATTAGTAAGAATGATTAAAACCAAGAGATGTAAAATACAAAAGTAAAAGTGGGTTAATTGCACAATAAAGATAAATGAAGTATATAAACTCAAAATTTATGATCATTTAACAACAATTAAGAAAAACTCTCTCTCTCTAATCTCTCTCTAAGTTTACGGCTTCATCACAAATCCATCAAGAATTTTCATAAAAGTGCAATTAATTCAAGATTCAAGACAACAAAAGGGTTACAAGCATCAAACAACAAGAAGTTACAAAGAATCCAAGGTAAAAATCCCTTAATTTTATATATATATGTATATTTGGTTCGGTTTTTTGAGAAACCGAAACCAAGGATTTAAAAAGGTGAAAATTACATGTTGCATGTATATAAATTTGAAAGATAATCATGAATTTAAGTATATAGAACTCATAGAAACAAAAATCAGTGATTAATCCATTCAAATAATTAAGCAATCTGAATTTTTATGAAAAAAATATGTTCTTGACAAAAAGTTTATATTTTTGGATGATCTTGATGAATTTATTATGTTATTGATAGGGAAATGGTATAAAATCAACCCAAATATGATGATATATCAGAATATTACATTGCATGTCAATTATAAATGGGTTTAGTGAAATCTGATAAAAATCCGTATGAATATATATGAAAAATATGAAGCACATTTCTGGAAAATAATCTAAGTATGGGATCCGAATTCGGATGGTGCCCTTTTGGATCCCTATTTCGGACTACATGATCAATCTGATCTCATGTTTCGGACTCTACATTTCGGATAAACCCTAAATTCGGTTCAAAATGTCCTAATTTCGGATGGTACCTGTTTCTGATGTAATACTAATTCGGAATTTTCCCATTTCGGATGATGCATAATTCGGATCCCCAATCTGGATAGGTCTGAATCCGGGCGGATCCGAATTCGGGTGCCAACCCGGGTAAATCTGAAATCCGGATGGATCAAGCCCGGGGAATCCGAAATTTTATTATTTTATTTTAAATACTTTAAATTATAAATAAATGATATTCTATAATTATAATATCCATAGATTATGAGGAAAGATTGATTTAAGAAATATGAGATATATTCACATTTATATCCCATTAAGATTACAAAGAACCAAAGGGAATGCAAAATGATTAATGAATTATTAAGTTATCAGAATCAGATAAGAATAAAGACTTTAAATCTAAAAATGATGACATTGATATGACATGTGTAACATCCTCGAATTCAATTACTGTAATTCGGAATTAATTAGGCGGATAATTTATAATTAAGTTGAATTTTGAGCAATTATTATGTATTTGAGGATATTTAAAAGTTTGTTGTTATTTTATGAAGTTACGAAGTTTAAGAAAATTTGAACTCTGAATTATTATTAAGGAGTATTATGAATGATAAAAGCTAGTAATGATAAATTTAAGAATAAAATCAGTATTTTATGCAACCGGTTAAGTTGAGGGGTGAAATGTGCAAAATGATGAAAGTTGAATAAAAAGGCTAAAAAGTTAGTCATTTTCATTTTCACTCCCTCTCTCTACTTTCTCTCTCTAGAAAACGCTCTCTACTTCTCTCTAGATTATCTCACAAACCGACCGGCCGATTATCGAGATTTATACGTCATCGGAAAGATCTCGAGGAGTACTACAACAATCTACGGTTGGATTCTTGATTTCGTACGGATTGAGGTAAGAATCGACCCTTTTAAGTTTATGTATTTCGGTTTTGAAGAACATAAATTCGAATTTGCTATTATTATGTGATTTAGAGCTAGTTTTGCTTGAGTTTTAGCTAGAATATGATCGAGTATGCATAATATAATCGAATCTAGGTTTGATACTTAACATATTCATGATTTTAGGCTTAGAAATGAAGGATTTAAGTTGTAGATATGAACAAACTCGAAAATACCAAGAACATAGTCGAAATGCAAGAACAAAGTCGATTTTTGTTCTAAATTCGAGTATATATTCGAATTTAACACATGGAATTCTAATTTAATCACCTAAAGTCGAATGATATTCGAATTTAACCCCTAAGGGTTCGAGTTTGTCCTCAAATTCGAAGGAAATTCGAGTTTAACCCCTTAAATTCGTGTTTAATGCCTAAAAAAATGAAAACCCACTCTCTAAACTCGAATATTTTGAATGAAACCCATAGACAACACATAAATAACAAAAGTTATTCAAAGAATAAGGTGTGAACTTGAGATGGGTTCCAACTTAGTGGTGGTTCGTGTAAGGTCTACCACTATACGAGATCTATCTAGACGCGGAGCCGTCAACGAGTGCGGAATCCTCGTTAACGGGTAGACGGACAACTCTCAACTACGAAACACGGAGACTATTAGACGCTGAACGAACGACACACGAACGATCCTACGAGCTAATTCTCTCCGAAACTGCACTCACCTAGATGATAAACTCGAGATCGCTTTATGCTTAATCCCTCACGAATTCTGCAAAAAGTCTAATAATATCTCGAGTCTATCCCTAATTATAGACCCTGATTCGAGTCTGTTGTGGGCCAAACTCGAATCTGGCCCAAGGCCCATTCGAGTCTGTCCACAAAGACACTCTCGAATCTGGTCTTCATTCGAATCTATGGCTACATTCGAATCTATCACAGATTCGAATGCCAAGCCTTAACTGATTCGAATCTAACTCATTTACTCAAAAACCTAAGTGTTGAAACTTAGGTTTTTACTTATGCTTGAATTAATCTTTGATCTTTATGTTTGAACTTCTTGTAATATGTTACATCAAGTTCAAACATACAATCAATTACTATTAAACATATATAAACACATATATCAAGCACTCGTTTAACCACAATGTTGAATATTACTTAAACCACAATGTTAGATCGATTAGACTGCTATCGTCACACAGGGTGTACCAACAGACTCCCCCTTGACGATAGCTTCTAATTATTTACATCAAGTTCAAGTACTAGAACTATATATACTACTGCCTGCATATAATCCAGCATCTATACAAACTTTAACTACCTTCTGGAACTTCCTGGCTTCAGATCTCCATGCTTCAGTAAAGAAGATAGGCTGATCATGTAGCTTCTTCAGGTCGTCCTTTGATAGATTTATCAAATGCAGTGGATCATATACCTTCAAAATGACCTTCTCGTCTTGATCCTCCATGATGGCTTCAGCAGTGTCAATCTCGAGGTACCACCATTTCATGTTGCTCAAAATATTCTGTGGCATCGATTTCATTGGCACTCTCTTCAAGCATTTGACTGGCTTATAAATCATTCTGGCCCAAGGCCTTCCAGTATGAGGATCTATCCTTGATCCATCCTCGACCCTCTTTCCGGTCCTTGGCTTGAGTCGCTCAAATTTGCCTGATCGCCCTTCTTTCCTTATAATTCTTTCAATCACTTCTGCATACTTATCCTCTCCAATATTAATCAGCTCCTTCCAGGCTAATTCTTTAACTTCAATCTTGGGCAGTGAATTAAACGCTTTCAGTGTTCGCCTCAAGTATTGGAGGCCATCTTCTTTTCAAAATAAACAGCTGCAGCTCTCTGTCAAAGAACCAGCTAATAATCCCTCTTGAGAAGTTTCCGGCACCCGGTATTCTCATCTTCTTCTTCATCTTCAACTGTTCTTTTGTTTCTTCCTTCTTAAACCAAAGATTTATCAATTCAGCTCTTGATAGTTCCTTCTCTGCCTCTTCAAGTTCAGTGTCCTCGACTGAGGCTATCTTGATGTAGTCTATATCAATCACATTCTGATTATTGCCCACATACAGTTCGGTGACAGGTTGTGAATTTATTATGACCTCGTTGACATGATCGTCCTCGTCATCTAACACTTCATCATCCGACTTCCAGTCAACGACCTCCTCCGGAATGAACTCACCTTCCTCCAACTCTTCAACTTTATCTTCAAAATCAAATTCCATAAGCTCTTCCTCAATATCTTTCAGTGCATCTATCATGTCACTATCCAAAGCCCTTGAAGAACCTGCTTCTCCTCCTGCTCCTCCTAGACTAGGCTCCCCCTCAGATTGAGCAGTCTGAGCAGCAGAAAACTTTACTGGCTCATCCTGTCTATTAGGGCTGGGATCATTGCCTTGATTATCTTCATCATCTCATCTCTTGGCCTTTGTACATTCGGATCTTGGCACGATGTCTCCCCCTGAGCCTGTATATTTTTCATTAACTGCTCGATTAGGGAGCGCATCGCCCTTAACTCTTCGGCCTGATCTGCTACAAATGTTTTCAACTCAACGTTCTCTTCCTGAACTTGCTCCACTATCTTTTTCAATTCGGCATTATCGTTATCAAGATCTGCATTATGCGCCTGTATTTCGCCGATCGCCTTTGTGAGGCTTAAGATTTGAACATGCTGGAAGTCAACACGTCCCTTAAGCTGCATAAAACGTTGGTTGTCAGCGTAGGTGGTCGAAGTAGATGGAATGGATTGTATGGGTGTTGGGCGAATTGGGGATGGAATATATGGCTCATGTTGAGGTGGTGGTGATGGTGGAGCGGTGGCTTGTGGTTCTTGAGTTTGAGGTTGAGGTTGTTGTGCATCGGATGCTGAGGATGTCCCTTGCATAAACCGGTGACGCTTGGCCCTTTGCCGAGTCACCAAGGGAGCAACTTCCTCCTCTTCAAAATCTGAATCATCAGATTCCCTTGCCTCTCTCCTCCTCGATCCTGCTTCATTTACTACCAATCTTGATCCATATGTTCCAATTTGAACATTAGATTCTGTAGCTACTGAGTCAGGAGCCTCAACTTCTAGCTCCTCCATCTCTTCCGACTCGGTTTCTGAAGATGACAAAACTTTATCGGCCTGCTCGGGCACATATTCTTCAACGTCTCTTAACACATCTTCCTCTCCTTCTGGTGGACTGAGCAACTCACCTACTAGTGCTGAAGCCACATCTTCGTTTGCATGAGGCCCTGCCTCCCAAATTTCATTAAGCGTCTGGCATAGCTGTTCAGCTTCGATCGGAACATTTGAGGGCCCGGCTTCTTGAACATTTGAGGGCCCGGCTTCCTGAACATTTGGTTGCTGACTTGTCGAAGGCCTTGATGCCTGAGTTTGACTCGCTGATGGTCTTTGTCGACGTCTCTGAGAACGCGGTTGCTGTTGTTGTTGACATTGTTGTGGTTGTTGTTGCGGTTGAAATTCGATGACCCCTGCCCAGTTGGCATCATCCGGGGCTTGAAACTCCCTATCCAAAATTGCCCCAAATAATGGACGCTCAACAGGAACAGCTAACCTTCCTCTGTGTGAGGAACAGTCAGCGAAAATCCTTTTGTTCATAATAGCAACGCTCAGAAAGTCATTTGACGGCGGCAGATTTGGCAAAAAATGTCTGATCAACATCATAATGAACCTTGGATATAGCAAAAACTGTTGAATTTCAGGAGCGGTTATCTGGTGAACAAATTCCGAGAAGAACATCTCCGAAAAACTATACGGGCGATTATAAACCATAGCGACTATCCCCGATTGCATCTTCGCAACCATATAGTCAAACCCCGCTTTCTTTGGAGCAAAGCACACCATGAAAACATGTGCCAGAAACCTCCATTGCCCTATTAAGCCGCTTTTCATGTATGACACCTTCGTCACATCTTGACTATATCCCATTCTCAGAAAGGCCGCTTGCCTTATGCTCAAAGGAAACTCTATTGGACCAGCTTCTTCTTCTTGTGTGCCCAGCTGCAGCACTTGACGAAGCATATCTGCCGAGAATACCAACGGCTGTCCTGCAATACGAGTGCGTAGAACTGTCGGTGTGACCGAGCAGTCTACCTGCAAATGATCGTAAAACTGACGAATGTATGGTAACACAATCTGCACATTATGCGACAGTGCAAATCCGATTCTAGATTCAACGAGAAAATCAAGCACTTGACGGAATCCCTGCGCCTCAGGAAGATTCAGATCTGGATGAAGCACCATATTGTGCTTAGGCACAAATGCTCGAACAGCCATTTCTGCACAATAAACAAAAGTATTAGATTCATTAAAAATCAATAAACTTGTTTAAATTTAAATCTGTTTTATTTTGAACTTGTTTAAGTACAAAATCCAACACAATTAAATTTCTACAAGTTTAATAATATTTAAGTTAAATAATGCAAATAAAAAAATAGATTCGAAAGTAACAGATTCGAATTGTCCCTATTCGAGTGTAATGGACAGATTCGAATGTCATGGTCATCTCGAATCTAATGACAGATTCGAGAAACCCATGAACAGATTCGAATGGCCGTTTTTTATTCAAGGGCTAAATCTCTTGATTTTAACCTTTTTGGACTTAGAAAATTACATTCATTAGTCCTACTAGTTACTAATCACAGATATATGCCTTTAATTTGATTGTTTATCGGCCCAAACTTGGTAATTTTGTAAAAACCCTATTTTGACCCTTAAACCTTCAAAATTCGATGATTTTGCCTAAAATTGTGTATAAAACTACATGAATCTTGTACAATCAAGTTGATTATACCTAGATGCAAGAGTAGAATCGAACACACTAGCTTCAAACTCGACAAAATGTCGTTTATGTGTGATATGATAGATTCGAGAATAGATTCGAAGTCGCCACAGTAGATTCGAGAAAGTAGATTCGAGAACAGTAAGAAATAAATGACTTCACTGTTGCCCTATAAATACTAACAACCTTCGAGTCTAAAGCTCTAGTCGAATCTACTGACAGATTCGAAACCTTACCACTTCGAGTCTGTCCTAAACTCGAAAACACCAAACACTTAGAAAAATTTTCGAAAATTTTGAAATAACTTCAACTTTTTCAACCTTTTTCTACGGTATTGTGTAACAAGATAAACTATGCCCAATCTTTTACCCTAAGCACAAGATATTTCACGCAATGTTTATTTTATTCAACTTTGAATGCACCCTCAGTAATTTTTAACCTTTTACCTAAGTAAAAACTAAAATAAAATAAAATAAAATAAACTAAGGTAAAATAAAATAAAGTGAAATAAAAATAAGATAAGTAAACCTAGAAAATTTTAAACTTGACTAAAAATTTAACTAAGACTTACACTAAACTTATTAAAATTAACAATTTATGCTAAACTCTAAATAAAATATTTTTGATGAGTATAGTCTAAGAAAGGTTCAATCAGATAGCGATGTCTGATACTTACTTTCAGTACTTAAGTTTTCACACTTAGGAATTTTTAATCCCTTTAATTGTTTGTCGTGACATACCTATTTAGCCGATTGTTGGTATTTTACCCCTTTAAACACTCTACATTTCGGAATATCCCTTGGCATTTTTATTTATCAGGAAATTATCTTACGTGACTCAGACATAGACATACTTTTATGATCAAGGCACACAGACAAAGATTCTAACTTGTTGGTATTTGCAAACTTTCTTTAAAAGACAAACATCGGACACAGGTCTGTATTTTCATACAACAAAGTGTCTTAGTTCGACTTAAGGTTTATTTTTAAAGTTAGCAGACAGCGGTGACAGGTCTGTACTGACGTACAACAAAGCGACATATCTGCTAACCCGAATCTAAACAGAGACAACAGGTCTGTACTTACGTACAACAGAGTTGCATGTTTTCGACTCTCAATTTTGTATGATTTTTCTATTCTTTCCATTTTAAGATGTATTTGATGTTGCCCTACATCTCCAGAAAGTTTGCATACCTCATTTAGACTCAAAGTTTGTATGTCTTGTACATAAAAATTAAGACCGATTGGTCATACATCTAAGTTAGTGACACACTTGACTTTTTCTAGAATATTTTATTAGCCTTGAGATTCCCTATATGTATTATGCCTACCAACACATCAAACTAAATAAAGTATAACACTTAGAATTTAGTTGCATTATGTGTGAAAGCCTAAACACTTAGAGTTTGTAACGACGGTGCTAATTTTCGTCACTTTAAACCTATGCTTCTAAGACTTAACTCTTTTTTCTGATATTCTCTTTTTTTGTATTTTTATGATTTTCTCTCTTTTTTCTTTTGTTTTTCATAATAAAAAGCAATAAAATAAGATAACCTAAAAACTTACTAAAAATAGAAACTTTCCTAAATTAGCAGACTACTGTAAAGAAAGAAATACTACGACTAAAAAGAAATTAAGCTACTAATACTAAGGTCCAATTACTCTGGGTTGCGCATTCCATTCAGTTGAATTAAATACTCAAACCGTGACTTATCAAATGCTTTGGTAAATAAATTAGCATTATTATCTTCTGTTGCCACTTTTACCAATTTGATTAAGTTCTTTTCAGCACAATCACGAATAAAATGATGCCTTATGTCTATGTGCTTTGTTTTATTATGTTTAACTGGATTATTTGTTATAGCAATTGTAGATTGATTGTCTATCCTAATTGGAGTTTGAGTGTAAGCCAAACCGTAATCCCGCAATTGTTGTTGTATCCACAGAACCTGTGAGCAGCAACTACCAGCAGCAACATACTCGGCCTCGCACGTTGACACGGCTACCGATGTTTGTTTCTTGCATTGCCAGGATACCAGTCTCCCTCCTAGGAACTGACAACCTCCAGTTGTTGATTTGCGCGTCAAGCTGCATCCTCCGTAGTCAGAATCCGTGAATGCCTCCAACTCTAGATCTCCCTCCGCGTGATACCAAAGTCCCAGCTTCGGTTTCGACTTGAGGTATCGTAGAATCCGCTTCACAGCTTTCATATGCATCTCCTTCGGATTCGCTTGAAACCTAGCACAAATACACACAGCAAAGATGATGTCAGGTCTTGAAGCAGTTAAATACATAAGTGACCCAATCATGGCCCGATATAGAGTCGGATCCACATCGGTATCACTTTCAGTACCCGGCCCGAGATTATGATTCACTTGAATCGGCGTGCTGAAATGTGCAGTCAACTTAGTTCCTTCCATCCCAAACCGTTCTAATATGTCATAGACATACTTAGTCTAATGGATAAACATCCCTTCCTTCTTTTGGTCAACTTGTAACCCTAAAAAGAAATTCAACTCTCCCATAGCACTCATCTCGAACTTAGACTTCATCACCTTCTCGAAATCTTTTCACATCTGTTCGTCTGATGATCCAAAGATGATATCATCGACGTACACTTGTACCAAGATAAAGTGATCTCCCTTTCTCTTAACAAAGAGAGTACTATCTATTCTACCCCTCTCAAAACCATTTTCTAACAGATGGTTGGATAGAGTCTCATACCACGCCCTAGGTGCCTGATGCAATCCATATAGAGCCTTATCTAAGCGATATACTCTATCAGGATATTTTGGATCTGTAAATCCGGGCGGTTGTTCTACGTACACCAACTCCTTCACTTTCCCATACAGGAAAGCACTCTTAACATTTAGCTGATATACCTTAAAGCCCTTGAAGGAGGCAAAAGCTAGAAACAACCTAATGGCTTCCAGCCTTGCTACTGGTGCAAAAACCTCGTTGTAATCGATTCCCTCCTCTTGGTTGAAACCCTTTACAACTAGCCTAGCCTTGTTGCGCGTGACTATACCCCGATCGTCTCTTTTGCACTTAAAAACCCATTTGGTTCCTATAGCAACTTCCCCTCGAGGTAATGGAACTAACTCCCACACTTCTAGTTTCCTAAATTGTGAAAGTTCTTCCTGCATCGCTTCAACCCAGGAGTTATCCTTAAGTGCCATTTGCACATTCTTAGGCTCTACTTGCGATATAAAACATGAATATAGACATGTGTGATATGCCTCGGAGTCGTTTATCATCGACAACAACACAGTGTTGTTATTTACACTACTCCGAGTCCTCACACCCTCGTTAGGATTTCCTATGATGCTTTCTATTGGATGGTTCTTGTTAATCCTAGAGGTCTCTATTTCATCAACCCTTAGATTATCTCCTAAGTTAGATCCTATTTCACCTAATGGGGGAACAGGCTCAGCTTCTACATTTTCCTCCTCATGGACGTTTTCCTCAGAGTTAGAACTTGATGCTTGTGTCTGATTCTCAGTGATAGGTGCTTCTTGATCAGCAACTTCTGGAGATCTATCTACTGTCGCAGTAGGCTCGGATGTAGATTCGAACGTGGTCCTCGGAAAGATATGGCCATCGTCATTTAGGTGCAACGTCGCCATGTCTTTTCGATTGTACCTGCAGTATCATCCAAAGGAATGTTAAATGACTCAAACAATTTATCATAGTCAAATAACCATTCCGGACCAGTTTGGGGTTCATGTGTATAACTTGTGACTTCAATATTATACACAATCTCCACAGTACCACTCATTTTGTTAAAAACCCGTTTGTTTGGTGAGTTAGGCACATAACCTAGGAAGTATCCTTCGTCAGCCTTTTCACCAAACTTCGGTTGATGTTTTGTTCGTAAGAGAGTGCATGGTACCCCAAACGGTTCGAATCCAGTTAAGTTAGGTGGCCTTTTATTCAAAATTTCATAACATGTTTTGTTCAATGATTTGACTGTAAGGACTCTATTTAAAATATGGCACGCGGTATTCACTGCCTCCCCCCAAAACATGGTAGGAAGCTTTGAATCCGAAAGCATAGTCCTTGCAGCCTCAATCAATGTTCTATTTTTACGTTCGGCCACCCCATTTTGTTGAGGTTCATATGGTGCACTGAATTGATGCACTATGCCCTTTGATAGGCAATATACACCAATTACAGAGTTTTTAAATTCAGTCCCATTATCACTACGAATATGTTTAACCCTTTTTCCGTATGAGTTCTCCACTTGGTCTAAGAACCCGATGAGC
>JAANYP010001331.1:228689-336900 GCA_020465985.1 Centrapalus pauciflorus
GGGTCCCTTAATCTAGGGTGTCTCACTGTGTCGACATCCTTTGGTAACTCTCAAGTGTCTGTGCGCTTCGACCTGGTCAGCCCATGAATTATTTCTGTCTTCCCTGCGGTGTTTCATTTCACTGGAGGAGAAACAAAATTCACTATTTCTTGACCTTGACGGTGGAGTCAGTCACATTAGGTGGATTTTCAACTGTAGAGCTTCAGGTGGTCGGCTCAGAGTAGTCCTCTAAGGGGTCTACTGAGTTGTCATGTTTTCGCTGAGCATGAGGCACAAGTTTGCGCGGAAGGGAGGAGAGGTTCGGGAAAACCGAGGCCGACAGCGAGGGTCATAGACGTTTGGGCGCTAAGTTGGGTTGCGCGATTAAACGGGTGCCAGCTTGCTAGTGCCTCGCTACCGATTAACCTTGAGCATCGCGAGCGCTAGAGTCCTGAGCGGCAGACTTGGGGGTCAAGGCCGTCTACGGGCGTCAGTACAGAAAGCTCTAATCCTAACACAACGTGCCACTCAGGGGTTGTCTTGGTAGAACGAGATACGGCGTGACACACCGTAAGCGTGTTCCGTAAACGGTTGTAATCAGCATTAGGCGAAGCGTTTTCATATTTTAAATTTCATTTTGACACTATGGGTCGTATGAGTCGCAGAGACCGAAGATTAAACCGTACGTTAGAACTAACATAAACATATCAACGAATAGAGAAGAAGAAAGACTACCGAGATTTAATCAATTCCACCGATTGTGCCAGTCTGGACAGCAAACTCCAGCACGGTCTCCGTTTCAGCATCATCGGATGCGGTTGTCGACAGTCTGCGGCGGTCCCTTGGCGCGACTGTCACACACCATTCTCCGAAATGAACTCACCATGGAAGCTCCAGCAATTGGACTCAGGATGTGAACTCCCAGTCATAAGTACCATCTAGCTGTCTGTCACAGAAGTACATTGGATATTAAACCCGCTAGATGCTTGACCAGATGAAGACTCGGAAGGTATCTACTGTTTGGGACTGATTTTGGTACTGTCCTTGAATGCTGACTCCGGTCCTGTGGTGATGATTCGACTTCGGTCTTTGAATCCCTGGCGAATGTGTCCAATTCCCTGACAGGTATGACATTTGCCTTAACTTAGCAAATCCTAGTCCCGATTTGTTGTTCAGTTTGCAGATTACGCTCCAGTTCTCGTAATGATCTTTTTAACCCTCTTGTCACCATGGCCAGTGGCCATTTAAGATCCCATCCTCTGTCCATCCAGGTCGCCTGATCGTGAATCGTCATCCCAAAGAGCCGGATCAGTGTGATGTTGCCCTTAAACAACAGAAGTCCATAACGGCCACAAACACAGTCAAAGAGTTCAACATGTTCTTCTTCGGACTGTTGCAGCGTCATGGGCGCTCTCGAATAGCTCCTGACTGTGTGGCTCATAGTTGGTTGAGTGTGCTTCTTCCGATCTTCCTAACCCTAAGACGCGAGATTCGTGAGTCTCGATCTGGTGGCGAGGACTTTCTCCGTTAAAACGCTGTGCAACTCTTTGGTTTCACAGCCGCCCGCACAGATGATTTAGAGACGTCTTTCTAAATACAGAGCCATTCTAGCTTGAGCTGGAATCAGTCTCACGCCTTATCTTTCGAATGATATGCCGCCACGTTCACCAACAATGTCAGTCAGTGATGTGAGGCATAATTTTGTCTTCATCTTAAACTTATCCTTGCCACGTACATAGCCGAATTTGGCTGGGTGGGCATCAAAAGCTATGTTGTGTCTTGTCTCATGTCCGAATCTCAAGTTCCAACGTTTCAAGTTCCGTTAGCATGATGATGAACTTGGATAATATTCATCAGCACGTGTTCATCAGCCTTAAATGTGCCTATAAATCGCAAACTGTTGGGGTCACAGATCTCTGTACGCTCTAGGCGTAACGACGCACCCGAGATTACCACTCAAGCAACAGAAACTACCTGTTCTGAGAGAAGTCCCAAGTTTCCTTCGACGTCCTGTTGAGTCCGAAATGTGTGCAAGATAGCATCTTGGGTAAGCCTAGACGGATATTGAGAAAGCCTTGTGTTCAGCTTCAAATAGTTTCTTTGTCATCCTCTTTCTCATCTTGGTATGACAAACCTTTGCCGGCCTTCTACTTCAGATCCTGGCGGAAGGTACCCGTCTAGGTGCACACCCACATCAGCATATCGGAAGGCGTAACAAAATCCGTAATCGGTCCTTCCACCAGTAATAGTCCTCAACTGCATCAGCTTAGGCGGGTGCATTTGCCTGCTCCAACTCGTGAGACATCGTCAGGAAATTTCGGAAAGGTTGACATCTTTTCTAGCTGAAATTGAATTTGAACTTAATTAATTTAATTGGAAACTGATTTTAGATTAACTTATTCGAATCTAGATAGATTCGAGACTACTTAATATTAAATCTTTTGAAATTAAATTCGAGTAAGTCTTTAAAAGTCAATTAGATTCGAAATAATGTCAGATTCGAACAATTCCTTAGATTCGAAGTTATGACAGATTCGAAGGATTCTTTAGATTCGAAGACCCTTAGAATCGAAGGCACAGCAGAGTCGAATGACAGCAGATTCGAAGCACAAAATCGAAATAATACTAGATTCGAAATAAACTCGACACTAAACTAGACTCGAGATCCTATTCGAATGAAGCAACAGATTCGAAACAAAGTAGATTCGAAACTCTCTGAAATTGACTCGAAAGGAGCGTATTTAGGTTAGACTCGAAAATAAAGTAAAACCCTAATGACCCCTATAGATTCGAGCGCCGCAAACTCGAAAAACGGCTAACACTTTGATTTTTTGACGTTTTACAGATTAAATCACTATTTTTCAAACGAAAAAATAATCATTTCGACTAAAAACGTGAAAAACAACAAAGTGTTTCCCGAATATGAATTTGCTAAGCTCAAAACCACGTTTTTGAGAGCAAAACCGTCCAACTAGCGTCAAGAAACCTAGAATGTATCTGATGAACACGAAGAACACCAAGAACACTCCGTAGGCTCTGATACCACTTGTAAGGTCTACGACTGCAAGATCTATCTAGACGCGGATCCGTGAACGAGTGCGGAATCCTCGTTGACGGTCAGACGGACAACTCTCAACCAACGGAAGCACGGAGACTATTAGACGCTGAACGAATGACACACGAACGATCCTACGTACTAATTCTCTCCGAAACGGCACTCACCTAGCTGATAAACTCGAGATCGCCTCTTGCTTAATTCCTCACGAATTCTGCAAAAAGTCTCCTAATCATTCGAGTTTATCCCTAATTATAGACCCTGATTCGAGTCTGTTGTGGGCAACCTCGAATCTGGCCCAAGGCCCATTCGAATCTGTCCATCTTGACAGACTCGAATCTAGCCTATTCGAATCTATGGACTCATTCGAATCTATCTCAGATTCGAATGTATTCCCTTAAGTAATTCGAATCTAGCCTTTTACATAAACCACTAAGTGTTTGAAACTTATGATATTACCTTATGACTGATTTTATCTTTGAGCTTTATGTTTGAACTTCTTGTAATACGTTACATCAAGTTCAAACATACAAACACTGATAAACATCAATCATACATAATATATAATATATATACACCAAACATATGCTAAATCACAATGTAAGACAACTTAGACTGCTATCGACACACAGGATGTACCAACAATTTGTCAATCGCGTTAGCTTTGTATTTTTGCTAATTCGAATATCCCATTCATTACGAAGAAAACTAAAACCTTCATGCCTAGGGTATTCGTAATAGTTGAATTCGATTTGGAAATGATCTAACGAAAAGACTCCACCCATCAAATCTTGTTGTTCATAAAAAGGTATTAAATTTTCAGGGACGATTGCTGCCATTTTCTCCCGCTTGAAAAAACAAATGAAGTGTTTGTCAAAACAATGAGTTGTCTATCAAAAAGAAAATAATTTTAATATGTGAAACTTACATTTCGATCAAGTAAAATCAATATTAGTTTTTTTGTGGTTTCATCCTTCAACATGAATTCCACACGAACCGACGTGATTTTCCACCATAAATGAGGGCTTTGAAGCGATGAAAAACAATCCGCAAGAAAATATTGATCCATGTTCTACGAAGACATTTAACTTACAATATTAAAAATAAAGTAAAATACACACGCCAAGAATTGAACTTAAAACCTTTACTATAAGATGAAATAAAATATTAGTAAAAATATTCATGTAATATAAAAGTTGAGAATCATATAAACTAAAATACTGAAAGTACACATGTCAAGTATAAACTAAAAAACAGTGAAAGAAAATACATGAAACTACTTTTTTATTTAGATCTCTTGTTCGATTGAAACTCAATAGCTTTGAGTTTTCGATTTTTGGGATAGATTTATTTTGGGATTTTTGTTTACATCGAAGATTACTTTACAAATCCAAAGGTTTTGTCCCATGTCTTGTTTTTATGATATGATGTATGTTAATATAATATTTGGTTTCACAATATAAGTAATAAATTGTATATAATATTCTGAAGTCTGGAAATATAGGTCCCGAAAGGTTTCCCAAGTGTATAGTTTTAAGCTGTAGAGGGGGGTGAATACAACTATTTAAAACTTCACAATCTTTCTCTCAATGTTTGTGTATATTATTAACAAGTGTTAATTACAAACAAGCTTGAATGCGGAAAGGTTCAAGCTGAGATGACAGATACAACAGTTGGTTAACTAATCTAAGACTCACTCAGACTAGGTACAATGAATACTCTCACTTAGAGTCACTCACTATTTTTAAAAGGCTCGGAAGGACAGCTTACACAAGAACAACTTAGACACACTCGACTGTTTTATATAAGCATACTTGCTTGCATGGAATAACACACTTCAATGCACGTTCTGATTTCACACTCTTGACTATTTCTTTATCCTTAGAATCTTCCTTTTATACTCAAAAGGAGAATCTCAATGAAGCTTCTTCATTAGACAGAAGAGATAGTGGAGAGTCTTTCCAAAAGGACAAAACACCTTTCGCCACGTTCTGATAAAGTATCTTTGTCTTCACATGGTAGAATCTTTGTCTTTTCCTTTTTGTCACTGTTGCATAAGGCTTTAACCAAAAGAGGAATGTCAACTTTGCATCTTTCTTCTTTTGCTAATGTCATTTTGATATAAGAAAAGGTATGTCGCCCTTTTCAAATATCTGTTTGTCTTCATGTGACAGAACATCGTGGGCAGGCTGTGCAGTTCTGTTTTCCACTTTGTCTTCAACTTGTAAACTAATCTTGTAGTAAAAAACAATACATGAGGACTTGGAAACAAATTCCATAAAGTGTTTAACCTGTTCACAAAGAACAGGTTCTGTTCACAATGAACAGAACACTTGTAAACTGTCCAAGCTGCTCAACAGAATAGAGCAGTGTAGACAGTTTATGTCCAGCCTGTTCAGCAGACAGAACATCTTGGACAAACTGGCTTTGTTGCAACGAATGCAACATGGTAAACAACTTTGGACTAATATTGCAAATCACTTTCAGGTATCAATAAGGCATATAACAGGCCTTAAATTCAACCTTCAAGTGCATCAACATGTTTGATTTAAAAATCTCCCCCTCAGATGTACAACAGGTTTGATTGAGGCCTTTTTGTGCCTTACAATCTCCCCCTATTTGTAATAATCAATCTAAGCTGATTTAATCAATAATCACTATGTATTTTTACATTACATTTGCTGAAATAAAATTAAAACATCAATGTAAAGTAAAAGATCAGTTTATATACATACTGATTTTGATTACTAGAAAACAACACATGATTTTACAAGAGTACAACTAATGTACTAATGTATATTACAACTAATGTAAATGAGAAAAGTTACAACACATGTAACAAAGTACAACAGATGTACAACAAAAGCTCAACAACTTGGACTGTTTATGTTGGGAGCAGATAATGGACAGCTTCCATTCTTCACCTACCCTGATGGTAGATGGACTTCACTCCAGTGGTGGTGGTCCTTCAAACATCTTTTCAAGCTCATCCCTTGTTTCCTCTAGATCTTGAATTTCAATTCTGATGATCGTAAACTTGGGATCTTGAAGTTCTCCTCTCTCATAATAGCCTCTGAGCTGATCCCAGATGGCTGCTCTCCACTTGCTTGACAACCTGAATGAAGTTGCAAGTCTGAAGGCTACAAGCTGTCTCAGATCCACCTTGTATAGATCTGAAGCTCTCTGAAAACATTTCTTCTGTGTTAGGGGATCTACAAAAAATGCCCCTAACTCAGGTTCTTCAATAATTTTGCCTTCTTCAAACTCTACTCCACTGGGCAGGCCGTAATCAATTCCTTTCATCTCAAGAGCATAATCACCCTGTTCAATTAAGATGAGGAGAAGCTCCAGCTCAGAATCCTTTCTTGTCCTCCTGGCCTTTATTTTGGGGTATGTCACAGAGACACCCTCACTTACTTCTTTTGAGATCAGGCCAAGATTCTGCACTCTCTCCATCAGCTTCTTAATATATGCCCTGATAGTCTTAGCCGTTTCTGACTTAGACTGGCTCAGGGCAATTGCCAGCTCAACCCATTCCCTGTACCCCATCTGTACAACATCAGTGTAGTCATATGTTTCCAGTTCTGGGCCTGTTGCACCCATTCTGGTTATCTGCAATTTCCACTGTTTGCCTTTTCTTGATATGGGGACAACTTTGACAATTGCTTCCTTGGCAAGCCTTCTATCAGCAACATCCTGAAACTTTTTCCTTGCCAAGTTGTCAAAATGGAACTGGGCCCTTGCAGAGGATGCTTGCTTTGGTTTGGTCATAGAGACCTGAGCACTCACTTCCTTTTCAACTTCCTTCTCACCAGCTGATCCCTTAGCAGCTTCCATCAGTTTCTTTTGCACATCCAGAGAGGGCATTTTGATTTTGCTTGCCTCTTGAAGTGCAAAAGTTCTGGCAGCTTTGGCAGAGGCTTCTTCTTTTCTTAGTGCTTTTAGGGCTTGAAGCTGTTCATCTCTGAACTCAAAGTATTTATCCATGGGAAGACCCATTTCCTTTGCCCTGGCTTTGTGAAACTTTAACTCTGCTGCTTTCTGTTGTTCAGGATCAGATGCTGCTTTTTCTTTTCCTTTAGCTGCTGTAGTGATAACAGCTTCAGGAGTATCTTCCTCTTCTTCTTCTTCCTCTAAAATGAGATGCCTCATTCTGCTGCTTGGCTTATCCTCAGAAATGAATTCCTCCCCCTTAGACTGAGCAGGGTTTGGAGATTCAGCCTGAGTAGGCTTAGCAGCTTGAGAAGCACCTTCCACTGTACCAGTAGCCGTTGCAGATGCTCCTGCTAGTTGACCAGTGGATACTGATTTCTCCTTAGGAGAAGAAGTTTTCTCCCCCTTAGACTTAGTCTTAGAGGCAGACAGCTTCTCCCCCTTTGAAGGAGATGGACCAGCACCTTCAACAATTGGTCTGCCTTAAGAAACGAATTCAGCAGGCTTGCCAGCAGTTTTGGCAGCAGGTTTGGGACCAACCAGGTTATGCACTAAGAAAGCCAGGTTGTCCTTCACTTCTGCAAGTTGGGAAAGACAGTTTTGAAGAGAGGATGATTGGGTATCATCAGCAAGGGTGGTCAGCTTAAGAATGTTTTCTCTATCAGAAGCTGTGAACAACAGAGTTTGGAGCTGTGCAAGATGTAACTCAAAAGAGTCCTGCACATCAGCAAGATTTGATGACACAGAATTTGATAGAGAGCCTATTAAGGTGTTTAAGCTGGACAAAGTGGCAGGAAGTGTCGAATTGCAAGTAGCGAGGAGAGATGACAGCTATTGGGATATGACTGTCATAGAGGACACAGAGTCCTGTTGGAGTGAAAGAATTGAGGAGAGGGATGTGGAGACATTGTGCAGCTGTGCAGTGAGTGCAAGCAGCTGTGAGGAGTTGTCAGTTTGTGGAGTGGCTGGGAAGGAATCCTTGAACATATCAAAGAATCCCCTAAGTTGTTCAGACACAGAGTCTAAAATGAGAGAGGGTAGAGAGGACATTGAAGTTTCTAAAGATCCAAATTTGTTGGTCAGCAAGGAGAGCTGATCCTTCAAAGGCAGGTCTTTAGGGGATGGAGGTGTATGGGTGGATTTTTTGGAGTGGGTAGATGGAGATGAAGAGGATGAGGCTGGTGTATGTGGATGTGATGTAGAAGGAGAGGGTATTTTGGAAAGAAGCTCCATAGCCTGGGCAAAAGTAATGTGGCCCAGCTTAGAGGGGTCGATGGGTCCTTCAGCAGTGGCTGTAGCTGGATCATCAGGAGAGTGGGTAGAGGATGGTAGCCTTTCAGACACTGCTTGTTTTGCAGTACCTTCATTAAGGCCAGTGGTGGTTCCCTCTGCAGTACCTTGGTTTAAAGGTACCTCATCATGGGGAGTTGGAATTTTCATTTCAACATCAGCAGTGGTGAAACCTGCTGATGGAGTCTGCATAGAAGGAGTAGCCTCACTAAAGGGATGTTCTATTCCCTGAGGTTCATCAGCTTGAGTGGTTGGTCATTCAACAGCTGTTTGGTGTAGAACAGCTGCATCATGAGGAACAGAAAATGGAGGCTGAGCTGCTGGATGGTCTAAGCCAGCAGTGTGGACACCTCGTGCAGACTCAGGGTGTAAAGAAGTATTAGGTGGGGACAGTGTGGACTCAGTATGGAGTGGAGAGAACTCCTGTCTTTCAATATTCTCAGCCTGTTGGGAGGCTGGAATAGTTGATGTGGCTGTCTCCATTTGTACAACTGGCTCCTGTTGGGAGGAACAAGAGGGTCTAGGCAGACTTGGGGTTGACACAGGGTGGAGTGAAGCAGGCTCCAATTGTGCTGATCCTTCTCCCAAAATAGGAGAGGCAGCAGGGGTTGCTTCTTTTTCAACTAAACCCTATTGAGAGAGAACAGAGGGGCTAGTTTGGGCTGTTTGGGTTGCTGGTTTCTTTCTGGCTATGGATTTGCGTTGATAGAATATGTGAGATGAGGTGGGTGATTTTGGAGAGGTGAGAGGTTCAGATTGGACAGGTTTGGAGACTGGGGCAGAAACAGGTGGGTTGGCCTGTTCCATATTTTCAGGTGCCACAGAGGCACCAGCCACAAAGGCTTCAGGATCAACAAATGACCCAGGGTGAGAAGCCTACTCCCCCTCAGCCACAGAGGCTGAGGGTGCAGACTTTGACTTAGCTGTTTTGGCCTTCTTATGGACAGGCCCAGCTTCAGTCGTTTCCAGGGTCCTCTTAACAAACTTGACCCTGGATTTGGATTTTCCAGCAGGAGCAGCTTCTGGATCCACCCTCACATCAGAGGGTCCTTCCACCAATCCTAACAGCCTCCTTATTGTAGTAGAGAGAGGAGACTCATTTGGGAGAACCGGAGGATAGAAAACTCTATTCCCTATTACAGGGAATGCAGCAGTATGAAGTAAAGGCTGAGAGTTATAAAAGTGCTCACCACAAACATGCTTGAAGATGAGGCTCAGAAACCTGGGATATCGAACAACAGCTGGTCGTGTTTCCTGCTGCACCAGGCCCCTCAAATTCAGAAAAATCCATTTTGCCATGTCGATTGTAGTTCCATCCACAAGCTGCAGAACTACAGCGATTTCATCACGGATCAGTTGGTCAAAGGAACCAACTTTGCTGCTGAAGCACATTACCACAGAGGCAAATAAGAAGCTGTAAGTAGGAGACAAATCTTTTCTGAACAGCGTTGCTCCAACTTTTGGTTCTGCTACACCACAGAAGTGCAACAGATTCTTCATCTGTTCATCTTCAGGCTGTGGCTGATCATATTGTTCAACCATAGGGAGTCGAAGAACTTCCCTGAGCAGACGAGTGTTGATCTCAATGGTCTGAGTCCCATTGAGTATGGTGCTCTTGATGACTTTGGTATTTGGGTTGTAGGCACAGGTGTACCAGAACTCATACATCATCTCCTGGTACAGGACACCAGGAGTTGCAGTCATGGCGTAGTTCAACAGATGAACTTTCAAAAACTCCACCATTTGGTCATAGCCTTTTCCCAGATAGTTTTTGGGGATTGTGAGGTTGGCAATGTAGTTAGTGGGTTTCAGTGTGAGCATTGTGGTGACTGATGAGTGTTTCTATGCATCATCACCAACAAATACTGGTAGAATGGGGTTGTTTCTGTGAGCCATTTGGGAAGTAGTGAGAGTAGCAGAAGCACAAGACACTTAGTCGATTTTTAAGGTTCTTAGGAGGTTTATGGAAGTAGTGAGGAAGACGAAGATGAAACAGTAGGGGGTATTTATAGGATTTGAATGTGAGTGGGTATGAGAGAGAAACATTTGGGCGGTTGATTTAAAAAGGTTGTTAACGGAAAACGGAACGGTTGTCCATGTAAGATCGCTTGTCAGACCACTTGAGCCCTTTTTAATCACTAACACACGAAACCCACATTATCCGCAGTAATTAAGTTAAATAAACAAAAATTAAGTAACTTAATTGTGAAGAAAGGTAATTAAACTGATAGTCCAAGTTGATGGTCAAACCTGTGATGAGCAGGGTCATCACAAGCTGTTCACTCTTCAAGCTGCTCCTTCAACCTATTCAGCTATGTAAGAACAGGTTGTGTTCAATAGCTGATTAGGTTACAAGACAATGCCTTGTATGACAGATTGAGAGAGTGAGCAGGGTGGAGGTTTGATCATAAGATCAGGCTTGACAGTTAAGCTGTTATTTGTCAAACCTGTTATATGCTCAAGCTGTTCAAGTTTTACAGAAAACGTCTAAGTATAGAACATGCATAGCCTGTTCTGTCTAAGCTGTTCTGAAAGAACTTGAGCAGTGTGAGACATATAGTCTTAGACATTAAGGACACTTAGTCACTTTTGTTTAACATGCACAGCTTGCTGACATAGTAATTAAACCTGTTTTCATCAAGAGGTTTGGTGAAAATGTCTGCAAGCTGTTCATTAGTGGAAATAAAACTTACCTCCATATTACCTTTCGGAATGTGATCTCTGATAAAGTGATGTCTGACTTCGATATGCTTTGTTCTGGAGTGAAACACTGGATTGTTGGAAATAACTATGGCGCTTGTATTGTCACACAGAATAGGAGTTTTCCTAAGTACAAGTCCATAGTCTTCAAGCTGATGCTGCATCCACAGAATCTGCCCACAGCAGCTTCCAACAGCAATGTACTCAGCTTCAGCAGTAGAAGTAGAAACTGAGTTCTGCTTCTTGCTACACCAACTTGTCAACTTACCACCAAGGAGTTGACATCCACCTGTTGTGCTTTTCCTGTCTAGCCTGCAACCTGCAAAATGAGAATATGAATAACCTGTTAGTTCAAGGCTTGAGTCTTTGGGATAACAAAGACCCAAACCTGGTGTACCCTTAAGGTATCTGAAGATTCTTTCCACAGCAGCTAGATGAGATTCCTTTGGATCAGCTTGGAACCTAGCACATAAATAGGTAGCAAACATAGTATCAGGTCTACTAGCAGTTAAGTACAGCAAGCTCCCAATCATGCCTCTATAAGCTGTTACTGAAACAGCTTTGCCACTGGCATCAGCATCCAAATTTACATTGGTTGCCATTGGGGTTTTAATAGGAGAACTTTGATCAAATTTAAACTTTTTCAATAGATCTAAAGTATACTTTCTTTGATTTATAAAAATTCCAGTTGAGGTTTGTTTAACCTGTAATCCTAAAGTAAGTTCTCCCATCATACTCATTTCATACTTGGATTTCATGAGTAATGAAAAATTCTTGCATAATTGTTCATTAGTAGAACCAAATATTATGTCATCCACATAGATTTGAACAAGCATAATATCAGACTTCACTTTCTTTATGAACAGTGTGGTATCCACTTTACCTCTGGAATACCCATTGCTCATAAGGAAATCAGTAAGAGTGTCATACCAGGCTCTAGGGGCTTGTTTTAGACCATAGAGAGCTTTGTCCAACTTATAGACAAAACCTGGATGATGTTCATTTTCAAAACCTGGAGGCTGCTTGACATAAACTTCCTCTTGCAACTTTCCATTTAAAAATGCACTCTTCACATCCATTTGAAATACCTTCATGCTCTTATGAGCAGCGTACGCTAGAAACAAACGAATTGCCTCTAGCCTGGCCACAGGAGCAAATGTTTCATCGTAGTCAATGCCTTCCTCCTGTCTATATCACTGAGCAACAAGTCTTGCCTTATTTCTAATGACATGACCTTGCTTATCCATCTTGTTCCTGTAAACCCATTTGGTGCCAATTATAGTTTTACCTTTAGGAGCAGGGACCAGCTTCCATACCTTGTTTCTCTCAAACTGATTGAGTTCTTCTTGCATGGCAGTGATCCAATTGGCATCTTTAAGTGCTTCATCCACTTTCTTTGGCCCCATGAGAGACACAAAACTAGAGAACATACAAAAGTTCCCTAAGCTGTCCCATCTCGTTTGTACCCCTTTGTTGATGTCACCAATTATTTGATCATTGGGGTGACATCTGATCCACTTAGGATCATTCTTCAATGAGGATTCTCTTGAGTTGTTAGCATCTTCAGCAGGTCCTGTTGAACAGCTCTCAAGATTTTCAGACACACTGTTGTCTTGAGCCTGTTCACTTGTTGAACATGACTGACCACTGTTGAACATATCAGCAGAGGATCCAGGAAAATCAGCATTGGTTGGTTTAGGACATGTAGTTGTAATTAAGTCAGTACACTTATTCACACAGGGTGTATCCACATAATCATCATCATGTCCATCATGGTTTGCAGGTTCCACTCTGGATGTAGTGGAAGCTTTTGAGTCCTCTTTACTGTTGGAATGCCTGAGATCATTAAAGTTGAGTTCTCCTGAAACTGATTCAGGAACAGCTTTGGTGGAGGCATTCCTGGACTATTCAAAGGTGACATTGATAGATTCATCTATCACCTTTCTTTTGTTGTTGTATACTCTGTAGGCTTTGGAGATAGTAGAGTATCCAACAAACACACCTTCATCAGCTTTTGGTTCAAACTTTGCCAGTTGGTCCCTTTGATTTAGAATGAAGCAGGGACATCCAAACACATGGAAGTAGCTAATATTTGGCCTCCTCCCTTTGAGCAGCTCATAGGGAGTCTTGTTGAACCTTTTCACCACAAAGGATCTGTTTTGGGTGAAGCAAGCAGTGTTGACAGCTTCAGCCCAGAATGATGAAGGTAAACCAGATGCACACAACATGGTTCTAGCAGCTTCAATAAGGGTTTTATTTCTTCTTTCAGCAACTCCATTTTGTTGTGGAGTTCTTACAGCTGAAAGAGTACTGTTTTTGAACTCAGTACCATGATCACTTCTAAGCTGCTTCACTTGAGCAGAGTTCATCATTTCTATCTTTTTGACAAATCCAATAATTTCTCTAGCAGCCTCTCCTTTGCTCTTTAAGAAGATTACCCATGTAAACCTGGAGAACTCGTCAACCATTACTAGAGTGTATCTTCTTCCTCCTAGACTTGGGACATTGACTGGTCCAAAGAAGTCCATGTAGATTTAGAAGAGAGGAGTATCAAATAGAAAAATTATGCTTGGATTTAAAAGATGATTTCCTCTGCTTGCCTTTCTCATAAGCTGTGCAGAGTCTATCCTTAACAAAGGTCATAGAAGGCAAACCTGTTACCAACTCTTTCTTACGGAGTTTGTTGATATTCTTGAAGTTCAGGTGTGACAGCCTTTTGTGCCATAACCAGTTTAGGTCTGCATTGGTTCTTGTGAGAAAGCAGGTTACAGTTGTGGGATCAACAGATTTCATGTCCACAACATATACACCTTTCTTTCATTGAGCACACAACACAACTTTGCCTTGGGGATCCAATATGTAACCCAGGTGCTCATCAAAGTCAACCTTGTAGCCAGCATCACATAGTTGACTTATGCTAACAAGGTTATGTTTTAGCCCAACCACATAGGCTACTCTTTTGAACACTGCAGCACCAACTTTAAGAGTTCCATATCCCTCAGTGGATCCCTGTACATTGTCACCAAATGTGACTTTTGGCCCTTTTTCAGGCCTGAGATCATTCAGCAGGTCCTTGCAACCTGTCATGTGCCCTGAGCAGCCACTGTTCAAGTACCAAACCTGGGATGGTTGTTTTTCCTGCAGAATGTCATAGGAAAATATTAGTTACTTTTAGGGGAACTCATCACAGAGATGAGTTCTCCTACTTCATCAACATGTGTTAATGGGCTAGAGATATCCACATTAATATTTCCTATTTGAATGGTATCAATTTGGATACCATTCTCATTGACTATGTTACTTCCAACACTGCTCGTTTTAGCAATGATGGAACTAGCAGAGTCAACAGGCCTCATGTCCTCAGTTTCAGGACAGTCTTTGGCCATGTGTGTCTTCTTCCCACATTTATAGCATTTTCTCTTTTTGGCCTTTTGGAAGAAGAGCTTTCAGAAACACATTCTGAATTATTTCTGTTGATTTTATCAGCAGGTTTAGAAAACTTATTACTATTTTTCGTTGAATCAACAGCTTGGGTGGATGGGACAATAGCAACAGCTTTGCCTGTTTCTTCTTTCCTCTTTTGGGAGGACAGATGTCAAAAACAGGAAGCTTGATTGGCTTTTGACCTTCCACAGGTTTGGGAAACTTAATCCCAGATTTCTCAGGCTGAGCAATGGCTTTGCCTTTGCCCTTACTGAGATGTGATTGACGCTGCCTATCAGCATAATCCCTGTTTCTGGTTTTGAAAGACTTATTTTCATTTATAACCAGTTTTCCACAATGATTTGAAAACTTATTTGAAACCACAGCAGATTTACTTTCAACATGAGACTTACCCTTGTTGAAAGCAGGCTGCTTACCTTTTGAAAACTTATTTTCAAAATGTTTAGCATCAAAAGGATTAACATGTCTCTTGCCATCAGCTTTGGACCCAGAGCCTATTTTGTCAACAGCTTTAGTGTCCATCGCTGCAGTTTGAGTATGTTTTCCTTTCTTTTGCTTGTGTGAATCAGCATAGCACTTAGCAGGCTGAGTTGATGGAGAACACATTCCATCATCAGCTTTTGGGCCTTTTTCACACAAGCTGTCAGTGTTTTGAGGCCTGACAAACCTGTTTGTTGAGATCAGCTTTCCATTAACTTTCTGGATGAAAGTACTGGGAAGCTCACCAAGAGTGGATAAGTCATCTTTCAGATTATTAATCTCAACAATGGAATCTGCTGTGTCAAGATCCCCTCCAAGATAGACTTGGATTTGTGCAGGGATCTACTGACTTATACAATGGCTGACTTTTTGTGCAGATTGGCACCAAGAGTCAACTATCTTTTGAAGCTTTGCATGTTTTACATCTGTTTCTCTCTTTTCTTCCAGTAAAATGGAGTTGATGTGTTTTAGTTCATCAAGTTCAGTTTCCAACTTATGGAAACTGTCCAGTTTACCATATTTAATTTCAAGATCAGTTTTAAGCTTAGAGCTTTCAGATAGTAAAACATTATGCTTCTCAACAGCAGCTTTTTAAATCAACTAACATATATTCAAACATTTTCACTTTTTCATCAGAACTGTAAGCCATAAAATTTTATACCTTGTACATCATTGTAGGGTTCCAGTTCTCCAAGCTGCTGAAGGCTTCAGCTTCAGCCAAGTCCTGTTTGGAATTGCTAGTTGATGGGACATCAGTATTGGCCATCAAACAATTGTTGTCTTCTTCATCTGATGATGAGTCAGACTCCTCCCAGTCACATGTCTCTGCCATCAGTCCCTTTTGCTTGTTTGAAGCCACTGAGTTTTCCAACTTTTTCAGCTTAGCCATGGCCATAAGGTACTTAACCCTATAGCCATCATCCTTGTTGGTCTTGTATGGTTTGGAAGACTGCCCAACAGCTTTTGACACACAGTCAGCAGCTATATGACCAGTTTTGCCACATTTGAAGCACTCAGCTTTAGATTTGTCAAATGCCTTCTTCTTGCCAGCATTTGAGTTTCCCTGCAACATATTTCTTCCAAACCTCTTCTTGTTGAACCTTTTGACAAGCATGGCTATCATCTGCTCATCATCATGCTCAACAAGATTTGTACTGTCTTCCTCATCAGACATTTCCTCTCATCATCAACCTGCTGATCAGGTTGTGTGAACACATCACAAACCTGCCCAACAGGTTGTCTCACGCTGGCCACTAAGGCAGCACCTCTCTTGGACATTTCCAAGGCATTTCTCTTCTGTTGCCTTGACTGTTCATCATTTAGTAAGGATTCATATAAGTTTACAAGATCCATACCTTTGATGGTATCTGAATTTCTTAAGATGGTAGAAAAATAGTTCCACTCTTCAGGTAAGATGTCCAAGAACTTATTTACCAGGGTCAAGCTGTCCTTTGTGATCCCAACAGCTTTGAGATCATTAACAAGAGCAGTAAACCTGGTGTAGGTTTCTGTGAGAGTCTCCTTTGGTTTAAAGAAGAGTTCATACTGTCTAACAAGATTGTTAATCCTGTTATCCAGTGTGATTGTGGGTCCATCATAGACGGTACACAAAGTATCCCACATCTCCTTTGCAGTCTTCATCTTCTCAACCTGTTTGAACACATCATCAGGCAGAGAGATAACCAGGTTATTCTTGGCCTTTGCATCCAGAGCAACCAGTCTTTTGTCTTCATCAGACCATTGAGCTTTAGCCTTCTCAAAGGTTTGATTTCAGGGGCAGCTCCTTCAACAGCAGGAGTTATGGTGGTAACAGAAGTTGGCACATAGGGACCTTCCATTACTATCTCTGGTAGTTGTACATCCAGATTCCCTTAATAGAGCATCATTCTGCACTTCCAACCAGAGAAGTTCTGATGATTAAACTTTCGGGGTTTGGCCATTGATCCATTGTCATAGTAGGATGAGGAATTTGCAGCACTGTTGTCCATGGAAAATTTGGGAGAATAAGAGATCTAGAGATGACACACACTCTATCTGCTCTGATACCAGTTGTAGGTCCCAAAAGGTTTCCCAAGTGTATAGTTCTAAGCTGTAGAGGGGGGGTGAATACAACTATTTAAAAGTTTACAATCTTTTTCTCAATGTTTGTGTATATTATTATCAAGTGTTAATTACAAACAAGCTTGAATGCGGAAAGGTTCAAGCTGAGATGACAGATACAACAGTTGGTTAACTAATCTAAGACTCACTCAGACTAGGTACAATGAATACTCTCACTTAGAAGCACTCACTGTTTTTAAAAGACTCAGAAGGACAGCTTACACAAGAACAGCTTAGACACACTCGACTGTTTTATATAAGCAGACTTGCATGCATGGAATAACACACTTCAATGCACGTTCTGATTTCACACTCTTGACTATTTCTTTATCCTTAGAAGCTTCCTTTTATACTCAAAAAGAGAATCTCAGTGAAGCTTCTTCATTGGACAGAAGAGATAGTGGAGAGTGTTTCCAAAAGGACAAAACACCTTTCTGCACGTTTTGATAAAGTACCTTTGTCTTCACATGGCAGAATCTTTGTCTTTTCCTTTTTGTCACTGTTGCATAAGGCTTTAATCAAAAGAGGAATGTCAACTTTGCATCTTTCTTCTTTTGCTAATGCCATTTTGATATAAGAAAAGGTCTGTCACCCTTTTCAAATATCTGTTTGTCTTCATGTGACAGAACAGCGTGGGCAGGCTGTGCAGTTCTGTTTTCCACTTTGTCTTCAACTTGTAAACTGGTCTTGTAGTCAAAAACAATACACGAGGACTTGGAAACAAATTCCATAAAGTGTTTAACCTGTTCACAAAGAACAGGTTCTGTTCACAAAGAACAGAACACTTGTAAACTGTCCAAGCTGCTCAACAGAATAGAGCAGCGTAGACAGTTTATGTCCAGCCTGTTCAGCAGACAGAACAGCTTGGACCAACTGCCTTTGTTGCAACGAATGCAACATGGTAAACAGATTTGGACTAATATTGCAAATCACTTTCAGGTATCAATAAGGCATATAACAGGCCTTAAATTCAACATTCAAGTGCATCAACAGGTTTTAGTTAAAAATCTCCCCCTCAGATGTACAGCAGGTTTGATTGAGGCTTTTTTGTGCCTAATAGGAAATTATAATAATTAAATGTTGGCTCCGATTTCAGAAATGAGGTTTAATTCTTAGTCTCGAAATTTTTATTTATTTATTGTATTTAACGTTCTGTAGTCTTGAAATTTTTATTTAGGTCTTTAGTTTTGGGGTTTAAGACAATAACTTTGTTTTTCTTGTAGATTATGTTGTCGGGTTCTATTTTGCTGATGTATAACAATTACAACAAGAAGTAAAATTGTGTAAATGTGAGTATTATAAGTCAGTTGCAGCAACATTAAACCACTAAATATATATAAACTAATTAGTTAGTCGAATAATAAGTGTGTGGTTGGGTGCTGTTGAGTTCAAGACTCAGAACTCCAATGAGTCTCGGAATAGTGATGGTTGTTGCTGGAAAACAAATTAGAAGATTACAGCAGCACTAATAAAAACTCAAATTGTAACATAAACTAAGTAATAGTGTAGTGTGTGTGGGCATGAGGGACTCAGAGACTTGTGAGAGCCTCATATTGTTAGCAGAAAGATCAGTTGTAGTAGCAGCCTCAACAGCAAGATATAAACTTAAAATTCAAGTGTGTTTGTTGAATTAAATCAGCAGCAACATCGACAATGATATTAATAGCAGCCCTTTATCCTATGTTAAATCTAGGCGTTCGTTTTCATAGGATGATTGGAGCTTGAAAACAAAGGCTGTATTGTAAACAAAAGTAGGTACATAAATTAAATCATTATTGCTCGTGTACTAATTGTTCCTCTGATTTTAATGAAATTTTGGGGACTTTGGGATTACGAGGCTGAATCGGTCTTGGGGTTTCAACAATTTTTTATGGTGTAAGATTCATGGGCTTTACTTTTCTTAGTTGTTTCTTCTAAAATACTTTTTTCATCACAGATGGAACTTAAGGTATTTGTATGATTCTCAATCCTACTAATTTGTAATTGTTTAAGAAATGCAATCTCTACAGCTAAGACAACCTTCTTTATTGTTTGGAGGGTTGTTTTCTAGGAGGTTGGTGTGAGTCATTGGTGTTACATTTTTCAGGTGAGGTTTACAGATATTTTACTCATCTCGCTCCATATTTCTGTTGTGTTGCAGATAAGTCCATCTACGTCATGGTTTGTGTCAGTTTGTTTGTGAAGCATTTCATTTGTTTAAAGACAACCAATATTTTAGTGAAGCATTTCAGTTGTGTTGCAGGTAAATAACAACACCTTAGTGATGCATTTCATATGTTTAATCCTTAAAATTACTATTTTTTACTTTTTATTTATATTTTTATAGCATAAAAATCGAAGAGAGTTCACAAATATATTGTTCTATAGGTCTGCCCACCTTATTTTTTTTTATGTTTTTAGTGTTATAACTTTGTAATTAACTTATAATGCAGGTCCAATTCTCTTTGAAGTCCCACTTAAAGTAAATATTATTTGATTGATTCAAATGGAGATGGAGGTTATAAATTCACAATAGATGGGTGAGTGCGTTTTCCTTCTCACATACCATTATCTGTAGTTTGTACAATTAGTTTAAGCATTTTGACAGCATTAGAATTTATGGTCTTGGAGGCAAATAGAATTTAACTGCTGCTTCACATTAGCTTTTCTAAAATCTTATGTTCGGTTATAATTTACTCATTTTTGACTTACATAATCAGATCCTATTTGTGAGCATTCGTTCATCATCGTCCATGTGTGAGTCTATGTGTTTGGTGTGTGTATGCATCATAATGATCAGTAGCATCTTATTAAGAGAGTAAGTGACCGAGAGGTTATGATACGATACTAACCTGGGGTTGGAAAGCGCTGGTGACTGGGGTCGTGGCTGAGTAACAAAAAGAAGATCAAAAGCTGCAAAAATAAAACTTAAGGGTTATTTTTTTTTTTTTTTGCATTTTAAAATCTTCAAAAATTTAATTTAGGACATGTTTATTTCAGTATGATATATTTAATAAATTATATAAATAACTTAGTAGTTTGTTGGGCATATGATGTTCGCGTAAAGACGGAAAAATAAAATAGAATTATCTTTCTGGTTCTGTCATTAGATTTAGATGCATAAATCGCTTCTTGCTGCGTGAACTAATTAAAAACAGAATGAAAGGAGCAGTGTTTATATTTGTGTGATGTACGTGTGTGTTTGTATGATACCATCATTACATCATTTGGAAAGCAGTCAATTATAAATAAATGTATTCAATTAATAAGGAGCAAAAAGAAAGGTATTGCTGCGTGAACTGATTAAAAACAGAAAGAAAGGATCAGTGTACCATCATTACATCATTCGGAAAGTAATATGGTTGCTAATGAAGGAGTAAATCCCTTAATTTTGTGTATGCCCACAAGGTTTCATTTATCTTAAAGTTTACTTTAGTAATCCATTAATAATCTTGTGATTGTCTTTTACATTAAAGTTTAGTATGCTATTTTTATGTGTATCGAAAATTTCAAATGGTACTTGTCCAGATTTCAGGTTCAAAATGCCATATTTAAATGTCAAAAGGGCAAGCTAAAAGGTTTTTTTGTAGTTGATTCACTTCACTTATGCCTTACATTTTTGGCTACATTTTCAGAGATTAGGTGAAGTAGATTTTAAATTTGCAGTTCACTTGACCATATTTTATTTATTTAATTTTATGTTTTAGAAATCTTTTATTTCGGGCATTCTTTATGGCTGCACATGGCAGTTCACTTGACGATTTTTTTTAAATGGCTGCACATGGCAGTGGCATTCTTTTTGTGAGGTAACATCATTACATCATTTTTTTTGTTGCGAGGTAGCATCATTTGTGGCTCTAAAGAAGCAAGAGTTGTGATTACCTGAAAGAGAAGATCAGGAGAAGGGAAGCAAGAGAGCAGATTGAACTATCCAAGTACTGCAGAAGAAATGAAAATATTTTGAGCTGCAAGAACAACATAGCAAGATAGCATATTGAATGGGTCGTGATGATATTTACCTTGGTTTAGAAGCAGCAGGACGACAATAGAATAAGCGGAAACAGTGAGCAGTCTGCACATAAGGAATCTGTCCGTGATTAAAGGTATAATTATATTTGGAATATGGTTGCTAATGGAGTTGAAAATCCCTTAATTTTGTGTATGCCTGCAACCACATGGTTTCATTTATCTTAAAGTTTACTTTAGTAATCCATTAATAATCTTGTGTTTGTTTTTTACCTTAAAGTTTAGTAGGCTGTTTTTACGTGTATCTAAAATGCCATATTTAAATGTCAAAAGGCCAAGCTTAAAGGCGTTTTTTCAGAGATGAGGTGAAGAAGATTTTTATTTGCAGTTAGTTATGGGATTTATGGGCTTCATTTTTTCATTTAAAAGTCCTGTTTATTTCTACATGTTTGTTATGGGATTTATGGGCTTCATTTTTTCATTCTGCATATTGACAGGTTTAGCAGATACCTGAGTGACCTGAGAGAATACCAGAAGAAGCAGCAACACCAAATGACAGCAAAAGCAGCAACACCACAACAACAAAATAACAGCAAAAGCAGCAACACCACAGCAACAAAATGACAGCAAAAGCAGCAATACAATAGCAGTAAAAAGACAGCAGAGGCAGGAACACAGTAGCAGCAAAAAGACAGCAGACAGTAGCCACAAAAAGACAGCAGAAGACAACACTTTTTTTGCAAAGAGAAAATTTTTTTTAGGCAAAACGACAGATTTAGAAGCAGCAACATTGCCACATTTTATAACAGCAACAACAGCAAGAGATTGGAACTTATTGGAGGATACGAAGAGATGGTTTGGGGAAAGGGAAGTGATGATTTGGGTCAGATTGTAGCAGCAGCAGAGTGTGCAGTGTAGCAGCTTTCACTTTCTGTTAATTAATTTTAATTTCTGATTTTTTTAAAATTTTGTTGCATTAATGAGTTGTGCATCATGCATTAGACACTTGTATGTCTTAAAATTCAAGATTGTGCTATTCTTGACTTTACATTGTGCATTACAATTAGTAAAAAGCTAAATGCTTTATTAGTAGTTAAGATATGTGTGTGTGTACAATAATGAAGCTAATCACATCCAAAGTATATGGACCCATATTTTCAAGATTAATTACCAGGAATCTTGAGGCAGCGCCCCCGATAGCGGGATTCCAGGGGTGGCAGCCCCTGGTGGCGGGGTCCAAGGGGCAGAGCCCCTGGCTTGGGTCCATATACTTTGAATGTGATTAGGTTCATTATTACACACACACACACACAGATTTATATATATATATATATATATATATATATATGTATATATATATATATATATATGTATATATATATATATATATATATATATATATATATATATATATATATATATATATATATATATATATATATATATATATATATATATATATATATATATATATATATATATATATATATAGAGTTGCTTTATAAACTTTGCTACGAAATTCTAAAAATCCGATTTTTGACCCAGTGCATTAAAAGGACAAAAAAAAACTCTAATTTTATTGGAAATCCATCGCAAAACAGATACGGATTTGCGACCGACTTGCTATGCACTATTTATATCTTTAAACTTTTTTTATATTAAATGTTTTTCTTTGTATAATCTATGGTTTGATCCCTCAAACCCTTAAACTCAATAACCGGCAACCGCTCCTCCTGCCTCCCGCCTCCCCTCATTCTCATATCGAAGTCATCTCTTTTCCTTCAGGCGACCTGTGGTGACCGGCGTGGCTCTCGGCGGTGACATCTGCTCGACTTCTACTCTGGTTCTGGACTTCTGCTCTAATCGACTTCTTGTTCTTGACTTTTGCTCTCGTTCTGGTAGGCTACGAAAAATTAAATAAAACCGAGGTTTCTCCTTTCATCCTGTTAATCGTTTCAGTATTTAGTTTAACCTAATTTTTTGAATTCTATCGATTTCTGCTTACTTGATTATAATCGTTTCAAAATGCATGTTGATTGACATTAAATTAGTTTCAATTTGATTCTTATCTGCTTTGCCTAATTGTTTTCATACAAGTTTCATGTTTTGCTTCTTGTTTGAAACTCCTGACTTGTGATGAATTGCTTTTGGATATCTTGCTAGATTAATATTAACATATCTCCAAATTAAAAGTGTGCAAATAGAATCCCTACAAATATCTGCAACTACCCAAAAGTAAAAAAGAATTAGCACATTAACATATTTAGTATATTAGAATATTGCCTCTTAAAAGGATAGAATGGTGCATAACCAGAAACATTAAAGAAATGTAAAGTATGAAAGCACATGCTTTTTTAATTTGGTTTGGATTCTGGACGTTTTGTTCAGGCCGTCACTTTACAAGAATGCTCAAATGTTGAAGATAAAGTATGAAAACACACACAAGCACACAACACATTCACACCCCCACTTCTCGTTTCTGTTTTAATTTAAAAGACACACACACATAAACTTGTTTTGGCTGATGATGTTTACACCTTTGTATAAAAACTTTTGGTGTCTTTGTGGTAAAATAAATAGGTTTTCAATTAAAGCTAATCGAATTGAAAAGTTTGAACATTTGATGGAATATTTTTTCATGTAAGCATAATCTTTGATAAGCTAATTTCAATATATATTTTGTATCACTATACACTAGAAAAGCAATCGTCTTTAACTAAAGGTTATATAGGTGATAGGTCATATAACCAAGCTCTTTATATAGGTGATAGGTCATATAATCTAGCTAGCTAGGATCGAAATGCTAAAAACTACTCTTAGTTTATATATAGGATCACGTTATTAGAAGATGATCACAAATCTTTATTTTCATGTTAGTTTCTTGCCAGCACACGTTCCATATATATGTGGATTATGTGTGAGTGATTTTTTAATTCTGGTATGTATTAATTATGAACCACATTAAGATTTGATAAGCCGTCTATTGGATGCTCTTACAGCCCGTATTTGATGGTTCGTAACATCTAGAATACACATTAGTAATGTGTTACTAAGGTCCTAATAGTCTTGGCCAAAGTCCAAAAGGTAATGTCGAGGGATCGAGAGGCTTTTGGCCAAGGGCCAACCCACTGAAATGGTTCCTGTGATCATATTGGTGCTATTTTCCAATATCTCTATTAGCTGTCCATCTGTCGTGCGTAGCCTCAGCCCCACCCCTTAAGCCAAAGTCTCAGACTTAGGACACACACACTCACATATTTTAAGCATGTAAGTCTAGGAGTCAAGAAGCCAATAGACCCCCTGCTATTGCTGTTAAATGATCACATAATACAGAGCACACACACTTTTTGTATACTTACTGCACACATACACACTGTTCTGCACAAATATGTACATAACTACTGATTTTGGCTTCTTTGAACTACTTTTAACACTTCATTTATATTCATGTATATAGTTGATGTTGTTGTTGTTTTCCTAAGGCACACACACATATATTACTTAGCTTATTTTGCTGCTGATTTGTCTTGTTTTCCAGCACACAAATCACACAATACTCAATTTAATTTTGTTATTATTTGGCTGCTGCTTTGCTGGTTATTCTTCTTTCTGTTTTTATTTCAATTAGCTTACACACAACTCCTTAACCTGTTCGTTTAATAACAAATTATTGTTGTTGTACTGGTCCTCTTTCGGTTTTTTCTACTACTAATAATTCAAAATACACCCTCACACTTATATGGGTTGCTGCTGTCTATATGTAGCACACACACTTCCCATATGCATGCCGAGAACACACACACACCTGCACATTTAATTTAAATTTCCACTTGAATTTTCTGCTGATCTTTAGAATAAACACACACTGTCTAGAATATCACAACACGTAATTTGCCATTTCGTGCCAACTATAATCAAATATTTGTGTTTATAGGGAGGTCGAGATTAGGGTTCCACTGGCTGTAAATCGCGTTTTTGCGCCGCACTAGCACAGGCCTGCGCCCCGCCCGGATGCGGCTAGGGTTTAGCTGGCATGTGCTGGAACGAATCTGGATAGTTGGAACGCTATGTGGAGCGCAGGGTGGGGCAGGCGCCCCCCTCAGCTCGGTTTGCTCTGAATTCTCTCGGATTGCTTCTTTTTAACATCTTGGCCCTGAAATACAAACTTGGAGTAATAATATGGATTTTACGAAGTATCGGTGCTTAAAATGATCATAATATGACTTAGAAACCATATAAATTATAGACTTATCAAATCTCCCCAACTTAACTCTTGGTCGTCCCTAAACAAGCTTTTAGGATCAGAACTATGTGACGAGAATGTATTGGCAGTGACTCTAGGAATTTTATGTTAAGCTAGTCTTCACACTAATGCATTAAAATTCTTAACATGTAAATTGAAGACGTTTTCAGTTAAAATATACTTTTCTTAGAAGTTATATAATGTATCTCACTTTTGAAAATACCCTTTTAGCTCAAGGTTACAATACCTAAAACATGTGGGTCTTCCGACCATCTTTTTCCTCTTTGCATGTTTACGACGAATTTTCTTTCTTTTTAACACCATGCTTCTATCTATTTTCTTTTCAACTAGATTAGCTAGATGGTCCATGTAACGAGATTTCGGTCAACCGCTCCCAAACCAAATGGCTTTAGGGGATTAGGCATGAGTGTTACCCCTACGGACTTAGTTTCCCGAACCATCTAGACTTCAATTAACTACTTCTGAGGCTAAAACATGATTAAGTTCTCCCTCTTATTCCATGGGTTTCCAAAATCTTTTGACACATTACTTATATTTAAGCCCAAATAAATTTTAACGTACTTGAATTCATTTTACATGGAAAACATTTTTATTATTACTACAACTCTTTTCTTAATTATAAAATATCCTGTCAACACCAGCCAATTCCCTCGCACATGTATTTTCTAAGTATCATCATGTTCCACGGCCTGATTGAAAAACAAGACTCAAATGGAGAAGAAATGACAGACTATATAAACATTATAAACTATAAAAAGGACTCGGCTAAGAACTAAAAGCAATAAAAATTACGATAAAGAAATTAAATGCATAACAAACTAAAATAAAATAAAAGACAGAAAGTAAAGAATAAGGAAGGATAGTACCCGATCATTCAAATGGAGGAGGCGGAGGAGGAGGACCGAAGACGCTGTTGAAGAAGTCGGTATACGGGTTCTGGCCATAGGTGAACTGTGCAGTCGGCGAAACCAAGTGAGGAGGCATCGGGCCTGGGAGGTCCTGTCTGCCATGCGTCGGATAATGCTGATAAGTATCTACGGCAGGGTTATAGGCCTGGTAGTCAGACATCGTGCAATCCTCATAAGACTGATATGGCATACCGGCTGCGGAGTCCTCGTGATGTCGGACTCCCTCTCAATATGCCCAGTCATGGTGCTGGTAGTACGCATTTTGGTATGCCAGGGCTCTCTGCCCATCCTGCAACTGATCTACCCAACCCACTAAGTGATTGACCCTTTCATAAATATGGTTCATACGCCCATTCATCTCATCTAGCCTAAGGGTCACATCCTCTCGGAACTCACCCTGACCGACTGCTATATCCGTTATCCGCCTCATCATGCGGTCAAAATCAAAACTATCATTACCTCGAATGCGCGAGGTAGACGCACCTAGGTTCGGCTCAGCATGCCGAACTCCCGCCTCATTGGCGGCCTTCTCCTCTCTCTCTATCCTCTCATCTAAGTGTAGTCCTCGATATACGACTCATTTGTCTCCTTGTCGAATATCTCGAACCCTTCGTCAACTTCCCTAAAAATCAAGGTAGGGAACATGGCGGCCGTAATGAATGTCGACGAAATGGGGGATAGCAGGGAATTGGGCAAAAGTGAGCCCGTCCTCTCAAGGAACTTGGAGATCAACCAAGCATAGGGGATGATCGTCCTCTCTCTCATATCATACATAGACCATAAATCATTCATAATTGTCCACGCAAAGGACAGTCTGGGGTTACCCTTAAGAAGGGCGTGAAGGGCAGTGATATCCCTATGCCTGACTTTGGTCAGGTCACTATCACGAGGCAAGATGTTGTTCACAATAATCTTGTGAAGCACCTTACACCTCGGAGACAAAGCCTTTCGGCTGTAGGAAGTGGAGGACTCAGACTCCAAAATGGATGGAATAAAAACTCTATTAACCTGCTCTGCCCACTCCCCTGACCAAGTCATGTCAGTAAAGGCCAACTGGGCCTCATTCCTATACTCGTACCCCTGCTGGTTAGACCCTTCGTGGCCTACCCCAATATCTAAATTAAATAATTGGCTAAGGATTTGTGCATCCATCGCCACATCCCTATAATGGATGGTACCTATCAACCTAAAGTCGTTCGCTGAACGACCCGTCTCTCTCCGTAGGGTAGACATCCGCTCGACTACATCGGCCTGATAAATATCCTGGCCGCCCAACTTAAGCACACTTTCCCACCCTAAATAGTCAAAAAGGTATGAGATCCCGTAGTCCTCAAAATCACTCATCTTAACTCTCTATTCAGTTAACACTTTATTTGAATATTTCTTATATAAAAACAAGTGTGTTCTAATGTGTTCGGGGTGTTGGGATAAAAGGTGGTTTGGAGACCAATTTATCAGGACATTGACATTTTGAGTTCGTTGTCTCGTTCTCCTCGACATCTACAATTTGTGCCAACCAACCTTAATATGTATGAGATAAATTATGTAATGTAGCCTATAATTGCAAATTACACAACTACGCTTCCTTAAAAGATGCATTTATATATATATATATATATATATATATATATATATATATATATATATATATATATATATATATATATACACTGTATATATATGAACAAATTCAAGAATGCCAAGAACAAACTCGAAAATACATAGAACAAACTCGATTTTTGGCTAATTTCGAGTATAGGTTCGAATTTGAGCCATAAATTCGAAATGTACTTCAAGTTTGTACATAAATACGAAATGTACTTCGAGTTTAGCCATTAAATTCGAAAGGAGCTTTGAATTTAGCTAGGAATTCGACTTTAATGTCTTTAAGTTCATTACATGTTCGAATTTAGAATATAAATTCGATACCCATTCTTTAAACTCGAATAATTTGAATGAAACCCATAGACAACTCATATAATAAATTCTAAGTGTTGAAAATTTGGATGGGGACCGGATTCGGATATGGTCCGAAGTTGAATTTGAATTTACCTTGGATCCGAAATGGGGATCAAATATTGCAAAACTTATATATTTAAGGTTTTATCGAAATCAAACGGTGATTGACACAATATGTTGTTAAAACTGACTTACAGGTCCCTTGTGGTGTTGTTTAACCCACAGTGGGGTACTTTGTGGATCCGGTCGAAAGCCCGAGGAGAAATAATATTGATTGAAATTAACTAACGCACCCACTGTGAGTACATTAGATTTCGCATGTTTATATCTGTTTTATGTTAGCTTTGCCTGCTGAGACCTGTTGCTTCATTTATTGTTTGGAATTCTACTAACTTGCGTAGATTTAGATGCACATGCATACTTGTTGCGTGTCCGTTCGATTGTTGTGCATCTAGTGATGGACCAGTGGGTCGCATCAATTACTCTGATGTTACTGCGCTATAAGACCTGGAGCTGATCCCTCCGAGGTTCTGGTAGGCAGTATGTCATCCCCGATCGTACGTTTGTCTCAGATGGTATGTTTCATGCCGAGCTTTGGGCTCGAAGGGGCTGCGGCTCTGGTTCCGTACTTGGTGTACGAAGAGAGTATACGATGTTTGTCATCGGTGTTACTCTTGGGGCTTCATAAAGATTTATAAAATGCGTAATCTGTGTATTCACTAAGCATTCGCTTACCTCTCAGTTACTTTATTTTTACAGGAAAGGGAATATCTGCAGCTGGACCTTCTAGCTAGGTTGTGTGTGAAGTTCTTGGAAGAATTCTACTACTCAATCGGTAATTATGTTGCGGGACTAATGTTATGATATGTTTGGGATGATTGTAATAAAGTTTTGAGTATGTAGACTTAGAATTGGTACTTTGTAGCACCGTAGGGTGTTTGATACTGTTGCGTTACTTATTTATGTTTTTTAATGCTTCCGTACTTAAACTAGGTTATCAGATCATTATGTTATAGTATGTTGGTGATTAATCCTGGGTGTCTTGTAAATGGTGGTTGTTGTGGCAAGGGTGTCACACGAGATGGTATCAGAGCAGTAGTTTGAGATTCAAGTGTCCGTGAGGTCTTGATCTCAAACATTAAGTGATGACATGTAGTGATACTAAGTAATGATCTGAACTAAGATAGGTTACGATCTAGTAATCATAGGAGATTGACTATCATACGGGACAAATGGGTGGTGTCTTTAAATTAATGACATGTTACTAAACAAGTTATATGTTTATTATTTCAGAACATGTCTGGAGGAGGAATGACACCTGAAGAAACAAGGGAGATGATGCTAGCCATGATGGCTAAGCAAAACAAGATGATTCAGGATCAGTTTCGGGCTCGAGATGAGGCCGAAGCTAAGAGAAAGGAGGATAAGAGAAAGAATAAGGAAAAAGAAGGGGCTAACAATGAGGAACAAGATGACAACATTGGGTCGTCTAACAAGCCCAAAGGTTGTCGGTTTAAGGATTTCAAGGGAAATGGTGCTGTGGAGTTTAATGGATTGGGTGATGCTGTTGCCGCACTCGAATGGATAACGGCAACCGAACGAACATTCCGAATCAGCGACTGTGCTGAGAAGGACATGGTTCGGTATGCTACCGCTATGTTCACCAATGATGCGATTATGTGGTGGAACGCTATGGTGAATGGTTTGACATTGGAAAAGGTTTCCGTGATGACTTGGGCTGAGTTCACGGACTTATTCACTCAGAAGTATTGTCCGATTGATGAGTGCCGAAGACTGGAGGCAAAGTTTATGGCGTTGATGCAGGGGACTAAGACTGTGTCCCAATACGCTGTGGAGTTCACGAGGCTGAGTCTGTTTGCGCCTCATCAAGTTGATACTGAAGAAAGGAAGGTGACCAGGTTCGAGGCTGGTCTGGATATTGAGATCAGGCGAGTTATGAGTAACGTTCGCTATCCTACATTTGATGGTTTACTTGAAGCTGCCAGAAATGTAGAGCAAATTCTGATTATGTCGGGTTATTCCATTGGGTCCGCTGCTGCTTCCACCAACCCGACACAGCCGTCACCGCCGAAGCGCCAATGCGAGGGAGGATATTCTGGTTCTTCTCGGTCATCACAATATTCGCCTCAACAGTCTTATCGCCGACAGTCTGGTACTTCTGGTCGCGCTCGTGCTTATTCCATCAACACCGAGCCGCAATATTGCAATAAGTGTCATCTGGAGCACTTTGGCAAGTGCACTAATGGACATGCTTTCTTTTGCTGTGGAGAGCTGGGCCATTTTCAGAGTGAGTGCCCAAGGAAAGGAGATGCTTGCTATAAGTGTGGGGTGTGGGGACACTATATTAGGAACTGTAGAAAGAATGCTCCAGCAGCTGCTGCTCCATCATCAACACGATCTTCTGGAGGTTCAAGTGGTGGTTCAGTTAACCGTCGGGGTCAGCCACAAAGGGCACCAGCTCGTGCTTTCCAAATTACTACAGAGGAGGCGAGGGAAAACCCGGAACTGGTTACGGGTACGTTTATCGTAAATTCTATGCCAGCAAGAGTTTTATTTGATTCAGGTGCAAATCGTTCGTTTGTTTCTACTGTTTTTGCACAAAGACTTTCCATGCCTCTGTCTAGATTATCTGCTATACTTGATATAGAAACTTCTAGCAATACTCTAGTCAAAGTAGATCACGTATACCGTAACTGCACGTTAGTAATTGAGGATGTAGTCTTCAATTTAGATCTGATTCCGATAGAGTTCAGCGAGTTTGACGTGATTGTCGGGATGGACTGGTTGATCGAAAATGAAGCCCACATAGTTTGTAAGAATCGTATGATAAAGATAACTACTCTAGAGGGGCGTGAGATTTGTATTTAAGGGGATAGGAGAAGAGGGGATTTGTGTTTGCTGACTATTGCAAAATCCCGAAAGCTTGTTGCAAAGGGGTTTGACGCTTACTTAGCATATGCAATTGATGCTAAGGCTGAAAAGAGGACTTTGGCCGATGTGCCTGTTGTTTCACAATTCCCGGATATGTTTCCGGAAGACTTGTCTGGCGTGCCGCCTGAGAGACAAGTGGAGTTTAAAATTGACTTGATCCCTGGAGCTGCACCGGTAGCTCGTTCTCCTTATTGTCTTGCCCCAACCGAGATGAAAGAAATGATGACACAACTTCAAGAGTTGTTGGACAAGGGCTTCATTCGACCGAGTTCATCGCCGTGGGGAGCTCCGGTATTGTTTGTTAAGAAGAAAGATGGCACAATGAGGATGTGCATTGACTACTGGGAGCTGAATAAGTTGACGATTAAGAACAAGTATCCACTGCCGAGGATAGATGACTTGTTTGATCAGCTACATGGGGCAAGTGTGTTTTCTAAGATCGACTTGAGGTCGGGGTACCATCAGTTGAAGGTACGAGAAGAGGATGTGCCTAAAACAGCATTTAGGACGCGTTATGGGCATTATGAGTTCTTGGTTATGCCTTTCGGGTTAACCAATGCCCCGGCTGTCTTTATGGATCTTATGAATAGAGTGTGCAGACCGATGTTATACAAGTCTGTAATAGTGTTTATTGATGACATTCTGGTGTACTCTAAGTCTGAGGCTGAGCATGCTGAAGATCTAAGGGAACTGTTAGAGTTGTTGAGGAAATAGAAGTTGTACGCCAAATTTTCGAAGTGTGAGTTTTGGCTGCAATAGATACAGTTTTTAGGACATGTGATTTCTGGAGCTGGGATTTCGGTAGATCCGGCTAAGGTAGAAGCGATAAAGAACTGGGAACCGCCGTGTTCAGCTACTGAAGTTAAAAGTTTTCTGGGGTTGGCGGGCTACTATAGGAGGTTCATAAAGGATTTTTCTAAGATTGCAGTTCCTTTGACTGCATTGACCAAGAAGAATGCACCGTTTGTATGGGAAGCTGTGCAGCAGGATGCTTTTGAAATTTTGAAGAAAATGTTAAGCGAAGCACCGATACTTGCTCTACCGGAGGGAAATGAGGATTTTGTGGTTTACACAGATGCTTCGAGGTTGGGGTTAGGTGCTGTACTGATGCAGCGCGGGAAAGTAATTGCTTATGCATCAAGACAGTTGAAGCAACATGAGAAGAATTATTCAACTCATGATCTTGAGTTGACAGCGGTCACATTTGCATTGAAGTTATGGAGGCACTATTTGTACGGTACTAAGTGTCAACTCTACACGGACCATAAGAGTTTGAAGTACATTTTCAGCCAGAAAGAACTTAATATGAGACAGAGACGATCGATGGAATTAACAAAGGATTATGACTGTGAGATCCTTTATCATCCCGGAAAGGCTAATGTAGTAGCCGATGCCTTGAGCCGAAAAGCTTATGCTAAGGATTGTTGCTACATGATGATGTCTACTATGTTAACGTCTACCATTATAAATGATGTTAAGGCTGCTCAGGAGGAAGCCTTGAAAGATGAAAATATTGGTGCTGAGGATATAAGGGCACAGATTAAAAATATGGAAACGAGCGAGTCGGGATTGAAAGGGATATACGGGAGGATATGGTTGCCGAAGTTTGGGGGTATGAGGGAGGTAATCATCGAAGAAGCACACCAGTTGTCAGGATCTAAAAGTAATTAACCAAGACTAACTGATTTGAATTTATCAGAGTATAAATCAATAATCTTGCTTTAATTCAAAGTTTAATTAAGAAGTTTGCGGAATAACACTTAATTATTTTAACAAAAGCTTTCAGAACAAATAGCAAATAAACACAAGAAAAAATCAAAACTGCTTGTATTGCTGATTTCAATGATTACAATCACCTCTAATCTGTTTGATTAGACGAAGAACACAAATTGTTCTTAGGGTTTTACAACCTTAGAGGCTTATGAAAACTTAAACAAAAAGCAATAACACACTTGAATTTGCAGAAAACTCCTATACAATAGAAAGACCAATTCTATGTATTTATATTGCTTCTTGATTTGTTTCCTTGAAGGACTATGACTTCTCTGATAGTAGATATGCTGGAATCTTCGTGTAGATATCTTTTCCTGAAAATCAGCACTTTCTGTTTATGAAACTGTTGAGCAGCTTGAATCACTTGACAGCTTGAACAGAGCAGCTTGAGTTGATTTACTCTGGCAGCTTGAACTTTTACACTGGCAGCTCGAGATTCTTCAACTAACAGCATGAACTTTGGATTTACATATAAACTCTACTAACAGTTTGAGAAGTCTAACCAACAGCTTGAACCTAGTTAAACTATTTCCCAACAATCTCCCCCTAACTTAAATTCTTTATACAAGACTTTAAGTTCTATACAAAAATGGAAATGAATAAGTAAACTGTTATTTACAAACCAAGGCTTTCAAAAACTTTCAACTGTGCAAGTTTCTTATTTACAGCCTTCAAAAAATCTTTCTTCATCTCTTCTCTATCACAAGATATTCTAACAGATTTCATCTGGAGTAGCATATCCTTTGGTAGATCATAGAATTCAAGATTAAAGAACATACCAGATCCATCTGAAAATTTGATTCTGCACGTCCTTGATTTGACAAACAGATCAACTTGCTTGATCTTCTTTCCTTTCTTGTTGGCATCCTCTATCTCTTTCCTTATGGACTCAGGATCAACAATTGACTTCAGATCTTTGATAACTTGTTTCACTTGTGGTAGAGCAGATCTTACTTGTGTCACAGACCCAATATTATGCATCTTTGTTAGCTCATCTCTGGTCAACTTTTGAACCATATGCCAGAATGTGTCATACTCTTCTTCTGGACCAGATTCCCTTCTCACTATAAACTGAACTCTTAAATCAATATTGTCCAGTGGCTTAGCATACCAGTAGTTGATAAGAGGCTTAGTAAAGTCATGCTGGTCAATCAATTTTCTATCTCCATGGCCTTTTGTAGTTGTTGCTCAAACAACACCCTTTTAACTTGATGCAACTTTGCTTGTGATAATGACTCAGGTGCAGGAATAGAAGCAACAGCTTGATCAGAAGGAGCAGGTGCACTGGTAGCAGCTTGAACATGACTTGTATCAGTTTGCACTGGTTCTTGGGATGTTTGGACTTCTTGGGAGAATTTTGTTTTCTTTCTTTTGTCCATTTCTTTGTCATGGATCTCTTGCAGCCTTTCAGTGGTCATGGACTGAGCCATCTTCTTTGGAATGCCAGCTGCAAAGGCAAAATTGATCAGAAATCTTCTATGTTCAGCCTTAGAGTGCCCTGTTGGCAGCTTCCTCTTCTTGTCTCCTTTTTTGACTACAAACCCCTTTAGGTAATCACCTAAGGTTTCATCATCTTCCATTGGGGGCTGGGTTTGCTGGTCTAACTCTTGATCATGTTCTTCTGCTAACTTTTTGGCAATTTCAGCATCAAAGGCAATCTGGGCTTCTCTTGAAGAAAATTTGTGCTTTGGAGACTCAATGAGAATGCCCTTGCCCTTGTCTTTTGAAGCAGAGGTTGTAGCTTGGACTGTACTGATTGGAGCTTGGACACCTTCCCTTATAACAACTCCAGTTGCTTTTGAAGAAGCAGCTTGAGTTTCTAGGCTAACAGCTTGAGAAGCTGTTGGGACTGTTAGCCTAGATGGTGGAACTGTTGAGGCTGCTTGGACTGATGCTGTTCGAGCTGCTTGGACTGCTTTAGGAACCTCCTGATTCTCCCCCTTTTTGAAAGAATTGGTTTGGTTAGGAGGACCTACAACCTTTGCCACTTGGGTTTGAATCAAACGCTCTAATTTCATGATCTTATTTCCATAGAGGGTAAACCCTTTATGGAGATAACCCACTCTTTGATTTTGAGCCGCTTCTGCCTGCTTTAGTGCAAATATCTGTGCTCCCTGTGCAGCAATGATGGACATTTGGTATTCCAACATAGCTACAACAGGTTTCATCTTGGGATCCGTTAAAAGCATAAGTTGCATACTAGCCTCAAGATCAGAAAACACCTGTGGTGCTTGTGATCTATCACTGGAAGGAATACCAGAAGTAGAAATATCTGGGCCCCTCTGTTCTTGGTTCTGGGGACTTCCAGCTTGTGTTTGTACACTTGCTGTTGCCATGGGTGTGGTCTTAATGATGTTAGCACTGTCCTGTGCCTCTTGTGCAGAGACAGCAGTAGTGCCAGCCACAGAACCCATATGAACAATCTCTGGTGAGATGTTCACCTCCTGAGTGAGGATGGGAGAGTCCTCAATGTGTACCCTTTGTATATTCTATGCAGAAGTGTCCTCCTGCACAGGGTTATATGGCTCTTGTCTGAGGGCTGAGGAGGAAGGAGCTCCTGGTCCTCTTTTCCTTTTATATAGAAATTTTAGTAGGGCTGGGGGCTGTACAATAAGATCAGAAGGAATTTGTGTATCATGAGGAGTGGGTTGGGGTCCTGGGGGTGTAGCAGTAATGATAGGCTGAGCCTTCTCAGGACCCTCTCCTCTGTTTCTTGGAATGATGTTCATCATTGCAGAAGGCAATGGAACATCTACACTCAAAAAATTGGCACTTTGTTTCAAAAGTCTTTTGATGGAAGATAGTGAGTGCCTGTGGGAAACGTGTATCCTCTTATGTAAATGAGAAGTAGTGCAAGTGTGTGCAATTATTTCTGCCAAAAATCTAGGATACATTAAAAACTTCCCATTCTTTAGGGAATGATGCCTTAACATCCCCTGAAAAATCATATTTGAGAAATTGAACCGTTGGCCCGTTGAAAAGCACACTAAGGCAGTGGCAATGTTGGAAGAAAATTATGACCAACCGGTTCTTTTGAGGCTTATACACTACTGAATGATATGCATAAGATATTTCCACTTAGGTGAAAAATGTGCTTTCAAGAAAGTAAATGAATCAGCAGGACCCCTATATCCAATATTGTAAAGACCAGTATGTAAAGCATCAAGGGATAGGTCTGTTATACCTGTGGCATCTTGAAGATGCAAATGGCGTCGAATGGATTCCTCAGTGATGGTGATGGGAGTGCCATCAATTTTGGATAGTATAGAAGGAATTCCATTGATGGTTTTAACAGAGGCACGATTCCAGAACTGTTCGATATGAGATATGTACATGGTGGGATTGAGATTGAGGGCATGGTGGATATGGGAGTGTCTTAGAAAATCCATCATGTCATGGAACGGCTCAAGTTCAGAGTGCTTTAGAGAGTATGGTAGGCAGTTGTGTTCTTTGACAAACTCCATTGAAGATTGAACGGAGGATTTAGGGTTGCAAAGAAGAGTGTGTGAATCGTTCAGAGAGAAAAGAAAGGCTGTGGAAGGAAACTTTGTAACTAGTAGTTACAACTGAACGAAACTGGGACCTTTAAAGGTTTTGAAAAAGGTTGGGTCCCGCGCACACACACATTTAAAAATTACCTAAATACCCTGCACACTTTGACAGATCAAGTGAATAACTAACAGTTCGAGAAAATGAACTAGCAGTTTGAGAAAATACTCAAGCTGTTAGTTGAAACTTATGCATCTTTTAATGAAACAGTGACTCCCCCTTAACAAAGCATATGAATTAGATAATAATGAAAACAAATTAATCCATGTTTACCATACCAATATTTGATACCAGGAAAGTGAATCTTCCTACGTCAAAAGGTTTTGTAAATAGATCAGCTAACTGATCATCAGTATGTATTTTGGTAACTTGGATTAACTTCTTCTCATTACAATCCCTTATAAAGTGAAATCTGATTTCTATATGCTTGGTTTTTGGGAATTTCACTGGGTTTTGCACAATGCTGATTGCACTTGAATTGTCAATATAAATAGGAGTGGATAAGAAGTTCATACCATAGTCTCTCAATTGATTTTGAATCCACATTACCTGTGAGAAGCAGCTTGCAGCTGCTACATATTCTGCTTTAGTGGATGATGTGGAAACAGTTGTTTGCTTTTTGCATTGCCAAGAGACCAGTCTTGCTCCTAAGTATTGACATCCACCAGTTGTGGATTTTCTGTCAATGTTGCATCCACCATAGTCACTGTCAGAGTAGGCTGTTAATGTAAGAGGAGAGTCTTTAGGATACAAGAGGCCTAAATGAGGTTGGCCTTTTAGATATCTAAAGATTCTCTTAACAGCAACCAAATGAGAATCCTTTGGAGAGCATTGAAACCTAGCACACACACAGACAGCAAACATAATATCAGGTCTAGAAGATGTTAGATACATAAGTGATCCTATTAGAGATCTGTATAAATGAATGTCCACATCTATGCCATCTTTGTCTGTATGGAGCTGCTTGTGAGGATCCATTGGAGTGCTTGCAACTTTGGTGTCTTGATACCCAAACTTTTCCAGTATGTCTTTAACATACTTTGATTGACTTATGAAGAGACCAGTGGGTTTCTGCTTGACCTGCAATCCTAGAAAGAAAGTGAGTTCTCCCATTGAACTCATTTGAAACTTTTTGTGCATTAAAGCTTCAAACTCTTTGCACAAACAATCATTTGTTGAACCAAAGATGATGTCATCAACATAGATCTGGACAAGCAGAATTTCAGTTTTGATGGATTTAGTGAAAAGTGTTTTGTCCAGAGTGCCTCTCTTGAACCCATTCTGTAGAAGGTATGATGACAGAGTGTCATACCATGCTCTGGGGGCTTGATGGAGACCATAGAGAGCCTTGTCTAACTTGTAGACCCTGTCTGGATATTTGTAGTCCTCAAAACCAGGAGGTTGACATACATAGACCTCTTCTTCAATTGTCCCATATAGAAAAGCAGACTTCACATCCATTTGATACACTTTGAAACCTTTGAAACTTGCATATGCCAAGAATAGTCTGATGGCTTCAATTCTTGCCACTGGGGCAAATACATCATCATAATCTATGCCTTCTTCTTGAGTGTACCCTTGAGCTACTAGCCTTGCTTTATTCTTGATGACTATCCCTCTCTCATCTTTCTTGTTTCTGAACACCCATCTTGTACCAATTGCTCTCTTTCCTTTAGGCAGATCAACCAGTGTCCATACATTCTGAATCTTGAACTGTAGAAGCTCTTCTTGCATTGCTTCAATCCAGGATGAATCTTTCAATGCCTCTGATGCCTTTTTAGGTTCTAGTTGAGACATGAAACAGGCATGCTCAAAAGCAGCTAGACTGAATTCAGGAACTGCTTGTGCAGCAGCAGCAGTCTCATTGTGAACCATTTTCCTTGTTTGTACATGAGTACTTGGATCACCCAGTATTTGATTTAGAGGATGATACTTGTGAACTCTGAGGGTAGGCTCTCTTTCTGTCTGAAAAGAGGATCCAAGATTTGTATCATCTCCATCAGGACCAGTGAATGGTTCAGCTTCTGGAACAGCTTGACTTGAATCTGGGACTGTTTCCCTTTGTGTTGGAGCTGTTCTCTCAGGACTTAGGAGTGGCACTTTAGTGTCTGGATTTGGATCATGTTGAGTATTTAAAACCCCTGGAGGGTCGACAGAAGTGGTAGAGTGGTGTAATCATCCCAATTTGTTGAATCTGCAGCAGTTTGAAATTTTGTGCCAACAGCTTGAGAATTTGTATTGGCAGCATGAGAATTTGTGTTGGCAGCTTCAGTCCTGTATGCATCAGCTTCTGCAGTATACTCAACAAAGCTCAGAGAATCTGTTAGTGAATCTAAATCAAACAACCAATCAGGACCAGTGCCTTTGACATTTGCAGTATTTTCATTAAATTCAACATTGGCACTTTCTTCAATAGTTTTAGACACACTTTTATATACTTTATAGGCTTTGCTTTGATTTGAGTATCCTACCAAAAATCCTTCTTCAGCCTTACTTTCAAACTTCCCTAAGTGAGTCTTAGTATGAAGAATAGTACATGGACATCCAAAAGGCTTGAAGAAAGCTATTAGGGGACTTCTGTTGTGGAATAACTCATAGGGAGTTTTTCCTTGAGATTGAACAACTTGAACCCTATTCAGAACATAACAGGCTGTATTGACAGCTTCTGCCCAGAAAGTCATTGGCAGTTTTGAATCAGCTAACATTGTTCTAGCAGCCTCAATTAATGTTCTGTTCTTTCTTTCAGCTACACCATTTTGCTGTGGTGTTCTTGGTGCACTATATTGTCTAGCAATACCTTTGGACTCACAGAAAATGTTTAGAATGTGATTTTTAAATTCAGTTCCATTGTCTGATCTTATCACCTTAACTTTTGAGTTGGATTGGTTTTCTATCTTAAGGATAAAAGACTTAACTAGCTCAGCAGTTTCATCTTTAGACCTAAGAAAGTAAACCAAAGTAAATCTGGTGAAATCATCAACAATAACTAAACAGTAAGCCCTTTTATTCAAACTCAAAACAGATGTTGGACCAACTAGATCCATATGAATCAGCTGAAGAGCAGATGAGATTGAATTTACTTCTTTGGCCTTATGAGAAGTTTTGTGTTGCTTGCCTTTAAGACATGCTACACAATGATCATCACATATGAACTCCTTTTGTGGTAAACCTCTTACCAGATTCTTTTCGACCAAAACATTCATGGACTTGAAGTTCATGTGACACATCCTTCTATGCCAAAGAGCAGACTCATTTGATGATGCTTTGGATATCAAACAGCTTAAAGTATTTGATTTGGATTAAAAATCTGTGTCCAAACAGTGGACATTGTCCTTTCTTGGTGTTCTTAGTAAAACAAAATTTTCAGGAATTTTGAAATCTTTTGAAAGGACAATGCACTCAGAATCTGTAAACAAAACAATGTTTTGTTTGTCACAAATTTGAGAGACACTTAATAAATTATACTTAAGCTGTTCAACGTACAAAACATCATGGAAAATCATGTTGCCTGCATTAACAGTACCTTTACCTGTAACCTTACCTCCTTTTGAGTTGCCTCCAAATGCAACAAATCCTCCATCAAAGCCTTTGAAATTTGACAAGCACTCAGAATTGCCTGTCATGTGCCTAGAGCATCCACTGTCCAAATGCCATCTTGTTTTATGAGGAGACCTTTGGTTGCCCTGCACAAATAAAAGCTTAGTCAGTAGTGGAGTAAACCCAAACCAAATTGGTTTTGGGTTGGCCTTCTACATTGACATAACTAAATATTGTTTTCGACTTCTTATATTTAGTGAGATCTACTGATGGAGTCTTTGGAGAGTATTTAGTGATTATATGAGGTATCCAGGTATTTTGATCATCTTTTTTTCTAACAGTCTCAGATGATTCACTAACAGTTCCAGATTGATGCTTAGCAGCTTGATCTGTGTTTTTAGTGTTAACAGCTTCAGTATTTGCACTAGCAGCTTCAGAATTTGGCTTAGCAGTCTGATCTTTTGCATCAGCAGTTTGATCTGAAGATTTGCCCTTGACACACCATATTTGTTTAAAGCTTAATTTAGGCTTTGCCAAAACTTGTTTTTGGTGTGTGGACTGTTTTTTATTAACTTTTGAAAGCCTGTGATCAACTGTTTTCTTTGGAACTGGTGTAGAAGGTTTGACCTTTGAATTTTTTACATGAGTAGGACTGGACTTTTTATGAATCACAGTCTGTTTTGCAACAGATGGTTTATAAAAACAGTCCTTGGCCAAGTGATTCTTCCTTCCACAGTGAAAACACCTTTTGACTATTTGAATTGGAGAACCAGATTTATCTGACAGTTTTTGGTTCTTGTTCCTCTGATTTCCCCTTACCTGCTGTTGTTTGGGAAACTTTTGAACACCATGCTTTTGGCATGTGCAGACTGGAACATTTTTACCCTTTTTATTATTCTTTGAAGAAGATGCAGTGTTACAGTTAGAATGTACAGAAACTTGTGGAGCAGCATTGCATACACTCATCTTCTCCTTTCCTTTCTTACTGGGGGCTTGGATCTCTATGGGTGCACTCATTGTTTTGTGTTCCTTCTCAACTGCTGTGCACTCATACTCTCTGTTTTGAATCTGATCTTCTTTAGATTCAGGGCTGGTATCAAGGATAGGATCTACAGTAGTCATAGACTCATCTAATGGTTCATTGACAAGTCTATCAGCAACTTCACTCATTGGATGAATGTATTTGTTGTTGTATGGGGGTGTAGTAGCCCTGTAGCCTATGCCTTCTTTGGGATTAACCTGAGATTTTACCCTATCTTTAAATTGGACTTCCATTAGGTGTTCTAGCTTTTGATTAGCCAATTTAAAGTTACCTAGATCTATATTGACAGATTCTAGTTTCTTATTGGCCTCTAACACCTTTTGTTCAGTCTCTTCTACCTTTTTATTCAGAGATTCTATTTTCTTATTTAGCTCCTTTTTCTCCCACTCATGATATGTTCTATCATGTCCCATTTGAATCTCATTATCCTTATAGTCATTGATCTGTTTTTCAAGATCTTCTATGGCTTGCATATATTCATATCTCCTTTCTTCCATCTTAGCTAGAGTTTTGCACATGCTCTCATTATGGTCTCTGTACTTTTTAACCATATTTTTGCATGATTGAGAGCAGAGTTTAGAATTTACCTCAGATGGTAGTTCAGTGGAGGAGACATTTGATGTTTCTGCCATTAGAGCTTGATTTTGAAACTCTTCCTCTGTCTGATCACTCCAGTCAAACACATTGTCTTCTTGAGAGACAAGTGTTGTTGATGATGATGGTTGATTAGGTTGTGGAGTCCTTGATGACTGTTGACCTTGAGATCTACATTCTCTGGCAAAGTGACCAAGCTTATGACATTTATAGCACTCAACTTTTGACTTATCAAAAGCTGGTTTGCCTTCTGTTCTGGCTTGAAAGTTGGTCCTTCCAGTTCTTTTAAGAAACCTTTTGGCCCTCATGGTCAGCATTGCATGTTGCCACTTTAAATCCATCTCTTCAAGATCATCTGGATGAAATTGTTCTAAATCTTCAGCATTTAGAGCAAATAGTCCATCATTGGCGACAAAAGCCTCATAGTGAGCTTTAACAGAGTTGCCATCACCACCTGAAAAGGAATCACTGCTATTAGATTTTTCAGAAGACAGAAGAGCAGTATTGCGATTATAAGAAAAGGATTTCTTTTTAGTATCAATCTCAGTCTCAAACACTCTCAGACTGTTGTACAGATCATCCAGTTCTATCTCATCAAGAGTGTCTTTTGTTCTCCATTGTGCAGCATAAACTGTCCATTCTTCTCCAAGAGATCTGAGAAACTTTCTGTTGACTTCATCTTGATCCAGACTGACTTTTGCACTTTCTAATTCACTTATCAGTTTGTTGAACCTGTCAAAAATTTGAGTAAGGTTTTCATTCTTGCCACCAGAAAAGTTCTCATACTGCTGTTTCAAAAGATCCTTTTGATTTCTCTTGGTACTGGCATTACCAGCAAATCTTTTCTCTAAAGCATTCCAAAGAGAATGAGCAGTATAAAACATTTTGAACTGATGTTGATAAGAATTAGGAATGGCTATTTGTAAAATTGTAAGAGCTTTCACTTCATTCATTCTAGCCTTTCTTTCAAGTTCAGTTTTTGGAGGAGTTTTGACTGGTTTTCCCTCATCATCAAGTTCTGGATCAACTACAGGAGGAAATTCAACAGTTTCCCATATGGCATAATCAATAAATTAAATATGCTGTTTAATCCTGAGTTTCCACATCTCAAACTCAGTGGGCTTGAGCATAGGCACTTTGAGTCCTTGCACAGATCCACTGCTACTATTTTCAAATTCCATTGCAAAAGATTAAAAATTTAAAAGAAAACTTTCGACTTTGAAAAAACAAAGAACGACCTGTGGCTCTGATACCACTTGTCAGGATCTAAAAGTAATTAACCAAGACTAACTGATTTGAATTTATCAGAGAATAAATCAATAATCTTGCTTTGAATCAAAGTTTAATTAAGAAGTTTGCGGAATAACACTTAATTATTTTAACAAAAGCTTTCAGAACAAATAGCAAATAAACACAAGAAATAATCAAAACTGCTTGTATTGCTGATTTCAATGATTACAATCACCTCTAATCTGTTTGATTAGACGAAGAACACAAATTGTTCTTAGGGTTTTACAACCTTAGAGGCTTATGAAAACTTAAACAAAAAGCAATTACACACTTGAATTTGCAGAAAACTCCTATACAATAGAAAGACCAATTCTATGTATTTATATTGCTTCTTGATTTGTTTCCTTGAAGGACTATGGCTTCTCTGATAATAGATATGCTGGAATCTTCGTGTAGATATCTTTTCCTGAAAATCAGCACTTTCTGTTTATGAAACTGTTGAGCAGCTTGAATCACTTGACAGCTTGAACAGAGCAGCTTGAGTTGATTTACTCTGGCAGCTTGAACTTTTACACTGGCAGCTCGAGATTCTTCAACTAACAGCATGAACTTTGGATTTACATATAAACTCTACTAACAGTTTGAGAAGTCTAACTAACAGCTTGAACCTACTTAGACTATTTCCCAACACCAGTCTAGGTATTCTGTACATCCTGGAAGAAGAAAGATGTACAACGAACTGAAAGCAGACTTTTGGTGGCCGGGATTGAAAAAGGACATAGGGCAGTATGTGGAAAGATGTCGAACTTGTCGGCTGCTGAAAGCCGAACATCAGCAACCATACGGCAGTCTGCAACCACTTCCCATTCCGGAATGGAAATGGGAACATATTACGATGAATTTTGTTACACAGCTGCCGAAGACTAGGCGTCAACACGATGCAGTTTGGGTGATAGTCGATAGGTTAACTAAGTCGGCACTCTTTATTCCGATAAGAGAGGGTTATTCTTTAGAGAAGTTGGCTCAGTTTTATATGGACGAGATCGTTTCTAGGCATGGAGTATCTAAGTCCATTGTGTCGGATCGGGATAGCCGTTTTACTTCAAACTTCTGGTCAGCACTACAAGAAGGGTTGGGAACAAGGATTTCGATGAGTACGGCTTATTGACCACAAACTGATGGTCAGAGTGAACGGACCATCCTTACTTTGGAAGACATGATGAGATCGTGTGTGTTAGATCTCGGTGGCAATTGGGACGATCATTTGCCATTATTAGAGTTTTCATACAATAACAGCTATCACGCGACGATCAAGAAAACACCGTTTGAGGCTTTGTATGGAAGGAGATGTAGGACTCCTACGTGTTGGAGAGAAACTGGTGAAACACCAATTGCTGGGCCGACCTTGCTTCAAGAAACAAACGAGAAGATACAGTTGATTAGACAGAACATGAAGGCAGCCCAGGATCGTCAGAAAAGTTATTACGATAGAAGGCACAAGCCGATCAACTTTGAAATAAATAATTGGGTATATCTGAAAGTATCACCTTTGAGAGGTGTTACTCGTTTCGTGAAGAGAGGAAAGTTGGCTCCAAGATTCGTCGGACCATTCAGGATTGTTGAAAAAGTTGGAAACCAGTCTTATCGGTTAGAGTTGCCTGAAGAAATATCGGGCATACACCCGGTGTTCCATGTAGGGAACCTTAGGAAATCCTTTACTACTGAGAATGAGGATTGGGCTGACCACACCGAGCTGCAAGTTGATGAAAGGCTCCGGTATGTTGAGAAGCCGGAGTGTGTGTTAGATACTAAGGTGAAGAAATTGAGAAGCAAAGAGATCGAAATGGTGCTTGTACGTTCGCTGAACGACCCGTCTCCCTCCGTAGGGTAGACATCCGCTCGACTACATCGGTCTGATAAATATCCTGACCGCCCAACTTAAGCACACTTTCCCACCCTAAATAGTCAAAAAGGTATGGATCCCGTAGTCCTCAAAATCACTCATCTTAACTCTCTTTTCAGTTAACACTTTATTTGAATATTTCTTATATAAAAACAAGTGTGTTCTAATGTGTTCGGGGTGTTGGGATAAAAGGTGGTTTGGAGACCAATTTATCAGGACATTGACATTTTGAGTTCGTTGCCTCGTTCTCCTCGACATCTAAAATTAAGTAATGTAGCCTATAATTGCAAATTACACAACTACGCTTACTTAAAAGATGCATTTATATATATATATATATATATATATATATATATATATATATATATATATATATATATATATATATATATATATATATATATATATACACTCTTTTACGCTCACATTTTGCATCCCATATATATATTCTATAATTTGCCATTATTTTAAGCACTAAATATTTATCATGTTTTCATATAAACCATTTAGCACATAAAATTAATTTTTAAGCTAATCACCCAAGTTTTATGATTTTAATAATATATGCACATTTAGGCAACCAACTTTTTAAATTCATATTAATTTCTAAAAGTTAACTGTAACATCCTCGAATTCAATTACTGTAATTTAAGATTTATTTAGACGGATAATTTATAATTAAGTTGAATTATGAGCAATGATTATGTGTTTGGGATATTTAAAAGTTTGTTGTTATTTTAAGAAATTAAGAAGTTTGAGAATTTTAAATTTTAATTATTAAGATTAATTGTTTTAAAAGTTAGAGACAATGATAACTAAGAATAGATCAGTATTTTATGGAACCGGTTAAGTTGAGGGGTAATATGTGCAAAATGGGAAACATGGGAATAAAAATGCCAAAGGCCTTTCATTTTCACATTTTACTCTCTCTCTATACTCTCTCTACCTTCTCTCTAGAATATCTCTCAAACCGACCGGCCGATTATCGAGATTTATACGTCAATGGAAAGATCTCGAGGAGTACTACGACAATCTACGGTTGCATTCTTGATTTCGTACGAATTTGAGGTAAGAATCGACCCTTTTAAGCTTTTATATTTCGGTTTTGAAGACATGAATTCTAGTTTATCAATTGTTGTGTGAAGAAAGCTAATTTGGCTTGAGTTTTAACTAGAGTATGATAGAGTATGTGTAATGGAATCGAAACTAGGCTTAAAACGTATCATATTTGTGTTTTTAGACTTAGAAATGTATGATTTAAGTGGTATATATGAACAAATTCGAGAATGCCAAGAACAAACTCGAAATACATAGAACAAACTCGATTTTTGGCTAATTTCGAGTATAGGTTCGAATTTGAGCCATAAATTCGAAATGTACTTCAAGTTTGTACATAAATTCGAAATGTACTTCGAGTTTAGCCATTAAATTCGAAAGGAGCTTCGAATTTAGCTAGGAATTCGACTTTAATGTCTTTAAGTTCATTACATGTTCGAATTTAGAATATAAATTCGAAACCCATTCTTTAAACTCGAATATTTTGAATGAAACCCATAGACAACTCATAAAATAATTTCTAAGTGTTGGAAATTTGGATGGGGACCGGATTCGGATATGGTCCGAAGTTGAATTTGAATTTACCTTGGATCCGAAATGGGGATCAAATATTGCAAACCTTATAAATTTAAGGTTTTATCGAAATCAAACGGTGATTGACACAATATGTTGTTAAAACTGACTTACAGGTCCCTTGTGGTGTTGTTTAACCCACAGTGGGGTACTTTGTGGATCCGGTTGAAAGCCCGAGGAGAAATAATATTGATTGAAATTAACTAACGCATCCACTGTGAGTACATTAGATTTCACATGTTTATATCTGTTTTATGTTAGCATTGCCTGCTGAGACCTGTTGCTTCATTTATTGTTTGGAATTCTACTGACTTGCGTAGATTTAGATTCACATTCATACTTGTTGCATGTCCGTTCGATTGTTGTGCATCTAGTGATGGACCGGTGGGTCGCATCAATTACTCTGATGTTACTGCGTTATATGACCTGGAGCTGATCCCTCCGAGGTTCTGGTAGGCAGAATGTCATCCCCGATCGTACGTTTGTCTCAGATGGTATGTTTCATGCCGAGCTTTGGGCTCGAAGGGGCTGCGGCTCTGGTTCCGTACTTGGTGTACGAAGAGAGTATACGATGTTTGTCATTGGTGTTACTCTTGAGGCTTCATAAAGATTTATAAAATGCGTAATCTGTGTATTCACTAAGCATTCGCTTACCTCTCAGTTGCTTTATTTTTACAGGAAAGGGAAAATCTGCAGCTGGACCTTCTATTTTTACCTCTCAGTTGCTTTATCCCCCTGAGTATTAGCAATGTCCAGAACTCCATAGGACGAGGTGTTTCGGTGTCAATTAAGAATTCCTCATACAGTTTTTCTCTAGAAATTAACACCTCTTTGTTTCCTACCCTTCCCACTAGTTCGAAATCATGTTCCTCAGACCTCTCGATCCTACGCATTGTGGCGAACCACTGTTGGATTAAACTAGTATTAATATACGGAAGTTCCCATTGTATAGCTCTAGCCCATCCTAGTCTCTAAAAACACTCTAATATTTCAAAATTACCAAAGTCTGACTCCTTTAGGGTACGCTCTATGAGAAACCTAGGGGGTTTACCATTGTTAGTGTTTGGTGGAATTTCAGGGAACTCCACATTGAGTGGTTTTTCAAAACGAACATCCCTAGGGTCGTGGGTTCTCATTCTAGGTTTTTGGGAAATTCCAGGACGGTTACCGTTTGCATGAAACTGGGTTGACATCTAAAAATATTGCAAAGACAAAGGATTAAAAATATGGGGTTTTTACGTAAATAATGTAGAATAATTTTAAACACCAATTTTTGACAATAATTAAATTAATCCTAAGCCTAACCAACAATGTGAGCTCAATCTAACCCTATCAAATGCATGAACTTTAATAATAAATAGTTTAACAATAAAAACGTAACATTTTACGATAAAAAGTTTATAAACAACAATAAATACGGAAAATGAATAATTTTTATAAAAGTTTTGCAAAAATAATTTTATATTAATTAAATGAATATTAGAAAATTATTAATAACCCTTTTTTATCAAAAACCATGTAACTCCCAAAAACCTCAACCCATGCATGCATGATGAAACTTTATGAAACTAGGGTAGAATGAAGTTAAAGGGGTAATAGGGAGTATACATTGCTAGTAATTGAGAAGAACTAACGTCGGATTAAAGATTTGACGTGAAAAAGACGAATTTTTGAAGGTTTTTAGGCTTAGAAATCGAGATTCACCGTTTCTGTAACTGGAATTACGGTTTTGGGGTTATGGTGACGATCAGTACCATTTTTAAGATTTTGAGCACGTCGGGCCGCAGGGCAAGCGCAGGCCTGCGACCCCCCCCCCCCCCCCACTGCGCCCGTGCCTCTGGATTTGCGATATGGGCCGTGCACTGGTCTTGGAACCCTAATTCTTTAATTTTTAATTTTTACGGGTATTCTCCCAACTTACGCAATTATTATCGGGTTAAAATAATTCTGCTACATGCTTAATAAATTTTATTTTCTGATGTGGGGTTTTATTATTTAATTTAAATCCTAACTTCTAAACACAACTAAGTTCAGGAGGAAGATCCTCCCCAACTAAATTAGGTACTCATAAGTAACACAAATAAGAAAATAAACGCACTTAAAAACAATTCAATTCAAATAATCAAAATACTCTGGGTTGCCTCCCAGAAAGCGCTAAGTTTTACGTCTTCAGCCAGAGGTACTTCTCCTAAACTAATTAAATAACCTTAGGATCGTGTAGTCTGATGAGTTCAGATACTAACATATCCTTGGTGGCCCATTGAACATATAATTTAAGTCTATGTCCATTTACTTTAAATGGCTCACCACCTTTTAGGTCTTGTATTTCTACCGCACCATGTGGGTAGGTATTCGTTACAACGTATGGACCTGTCCATTTACTTTTTAATTTACCGGGAAATAATTGAAGTCTTGCGTTTAATAACCAAACTTTATTTCCTTTGTTAAATATTTTATTTTTAATCATTCGGTCGTGGAAAACCTTTGTTTTCGCTTTATAAATTCTGGCGCTTTCGTAGGCTTCTCTACGAATTTCTTCCAGTTCATTCAATTGGAATATTCTATCAACACCGGCATCATGTAAGTTAAAATTTGTGTTTTTGATAGCCCATAGAGCTCGATGTTCTAATTCCGCTGGGAGTTGGCAAAGCTTACCATACACAAGTCTATATGGGGACATACCGATTGGTGTTTTAAATGTGGTTCTGTATGCCCATAGAGCATCCTCTAATTTTTGTGACCAATTTTTACGATCAGGTCTGGCATTTTTTTCAAGGATTCTCTTGATCACTCTATTAGAGATCTCGACTTGTCCGCTTGTTTGCGGATGATAAGGCATTGCTATTCTATGGTTAAGTCCATACTGTTTAAGGAGTTTAGCAAAATGTTGTTATTAAAATGTGACCCTCCGATGATAGCCCTTGGAATAGCGTGTCGTGCTACAATATTTCTTTTAACAAATTTGCACACAACCCAGTTATCATTAGTGCGTGTAGCTTCTGCTTCCACCCATTTGGAAACATAATCTACTGCAACTAGGATGTACTCATATCCAAATGATTTAGGCAATGGTCCCAGAAAATCAATGCCCCATACATCAAATATTTCGACAATTAATATCGGGGTCATAGGCATTTCATCTCTTTTTACGATAGCACCAGTTTGCTGGCATCTTGTGCACCCCTTTACAAACTCATAGGCATCCTTAAATATCGTGGGCTAGAAAAACCCACACTACAATATCCGGTGGCCAGTTTTCTTTGCGCTGAAATGGCCACCGCATGCATATGCATAGCAGTGTTTAAGAATATCGTCATGTTCCGAGTTCGGGACACATCGTCTTATAATTTGATCTTCTCCTATTTTAAATAGATCAGGCTCATCCTAAATGTATTGCCTTGCTTGAGCATAGAAATATTTTCTCTGTTGTGATTTCGAGTGCTCTGGCAATCTTCCTGATATGAAATAGTTAACTAGATTCACAAATCAGAGAATTTTAGATACAGATAATAATTTCATATCAGGGAAGGAGTCCCTGATTTGATCAGTTGAGTTTGTTGGGATTAATTGAAGCCTTGATAAATGATCGGCAATAACGTTTTCAGTGCCTTTTTATCCTTAATTTCTAAATCAAATTCTTGCAATATAAGGGTCCACCGAATCAATCTAGGCTTGACATCCTTCTTAGCCAATAAATGTCTTAAAGCACTGTGGTCAGAGTACACAATTACTTTTGCCCCCCAAATATATGATCTGAATTTATCTAGGGCAAACACTACAGCTAGTAACTCTTTCACCGTAGTTGTGTAATTGATTTGTGCCTCATTAAATTTTTTACTTGCGTAGTAAATCACCACTGGCTTTTTCTCAAATCTTTGTCCTAAAACAGCACCAACTGCATAATCACTCGCATCACACATGATCTCAAACGGTTGAGACCAATCCAAAGATTGCAGAATTGGCGCTTCAGTTAATTTTGATTTAAGCTTCTCAAATGCTTTCGTACAAGCATCATAAAAATTAAATTCGATATCTTTTGATAGAATATTGCATAACGGCCTTGAGATCTCACAGAAATCTTTAATGAATCACCGATAAAAACCAGCGTAGCCTAAGAATGATCTTATTCCTTTAACGTTGGTAGGGGTTGGAAGTGAGGAAATTAATTCAACTTTTGCTTTATCTACCTCCATTCCTCTTTCGGACACAATGTGCCCTAGGACTACCCATTCTTTTAACATAAAATGTCTTCTCTCCCAACTTAATACTAAGTTGGTTTCAGTGCATCTCTTTAGGACTTTTTCCAAATGTCTCAGACAATCTTCAAATGTTTTATCGAATATGGAGAAATCGTCCATAAATATTTCAAGAGAACCACCCACCAAATCTGAAAAGATAGCCATCATACAGCATTGGAATGTGGCGGGTGCACTACACAGTCCAAACAGCATCCTTCGGTAGGCAAAGGTGCCATAGAGACAAGTAAATGTCGTTTTCTCTTGATCCTCTGGATGGATTGGGATTTGATTATAACCAGAATATCCATCCAAGAAATAGTAAAACTTCTGTCCTGCTAATTTTTCCACTATTTGATCTATAATTGGTAGCGGAAAATGATCTTTTGAAGTAGTCGCATTAAGTTTTCTGTAATCTATACAAACTCTCCACCCAGTTACAGGGCGAGTAGTTATCTTCTCTCCTTCTTCAGTATTAATGACTGTAATTCCCGATTTCTTGGGTACAGTTTGGGTTGGACTTACCCACTTACTATCAGATACATGATATATAATTCCAGCGTCCAACTATTTTAATACTTCCTTCTTAACTACCTCTCTCAAATTTGGATTCAACCTCCTTTGTGCATCCTGAGCCGGTTTAGCTTCTGGACTAGTAATGATTCGGTGCATACACAAAGTAGGACTGATTCCTTTTAAATCATCTATCGTCCACCCTACTGCTTCTTTATATTTGACTAATACTTGCAGTAGAGCTTTCTTTTGCTCTTTAGTCAGATCTAATGAAATTATGACAGGCAAAGTGTCATTCTGACCTGGAAAAGCATATTTCAAATGAGATGGCAGCTCCTTCAATTCTAAAACAGGCGGTTGCTCTATTGAAGGTTTGGCTGACTTGGTTAAATCAGTAGGTAATTTCTCAGTCCTATGGGTCAACGGTGGTTGTTTTGACTCTAGTGTGGATTCCATGACTACTTCTAACTCATCACACTCAATATGTTTTAACTTGGCTAGCACATGTTCAGCAAAGAATAACTCAGTAGCACCTTTGGTGTTGATTAACGAACTATGCTGCTGCGCAAGTTCGTTCACCATGTCTATTAGATAACATTCTGAATCAATAGTAGAGACACTTGAAGCATTAAACACATCCAGTCTTAATTTCCTATTACCATAGGCAATATCCACTGCTCCCGTCCTACAATTAATTTGTGCATTAATTGTGGCTAAGAAAGGTCTGCCTAGGATAATAGCAGGTTGATTATCTCCTATTGAACTTTCGATGTCCAATACTAGGAAGTCAACTGGATAGTAAAAATCTTCAACTTTTACTATGACATCTGATAAAATACCTCTTGGGCACTTGGTTGAACGATCTGCCAGTTGTAATATAATATCAGTTGTCTGTAACTGACCTAGATCATGTTTATCAAACAGTTTTCCAGGTAAAATATTAACACTAGCTCCAAGATCAAGCAGTGCCTTCTTAATATGCACATTGCCTATTATCACTGGAATCAATGGTGATCCAGGATCTTTCAGCTTAGGAGGTAGAGAACTAGAAATTACTGCACTCAACTGTTAAGTTAGATTAATCTGCTTTGGGAGCGAGACCTTATACTTTCTTTTCTGAGTACAAAGATCTTTCAAAAATTTGGCATAAGATGGAACCTGTTGAATGGCCTTTATCAGAGGAATATTGATCTTAACTTGATTGAATAAGTCCCAAAGATCCTCTGGTTATGGGCCTCTTTTGCCGTATGGAGAAGATTTTGGATTTTCTAAAGCAGCAGGATAAGGAGGAGGAATTGAAGTGTCCTGACTCTTATCCGCCTCCCCAACTTTAGGTATTGGAATATCTGCTTTAATAGGCTCTTTCAAAGAAAGCTTCTTAGGAATCTCCTTCTTCTTTGGATCCTCTTTTACCTCATACACGACTTCAGTGTCGGTATCTTCTTCTGCCTCTTTCTCTTTAGGCATCTCAATTTATTGTCTACCTGTCTTCCACTCCTTAATGTGGCTATCTTAGCTACTTCATTAACTTCGTTAATCTCTTGTTTCTTATCTTTGTTATGATGATGAGTGTGTGAAGGATTGGGAACAGTATTGCTAGGAAGCTTCCTCTCCTCACGCCTAGTAAGTGACTCAGCTATCGATTTAACATCTCCATGGTCTTAGTACTGATAGTTGATTGCTGTTTCATATTCAGCAAACTCTGCAAATTGCGCAGAAGTCATATTTGAATCTACTTGGAATTGTGGTTGATCACGATGATTTGACTTATAATATCGCTCATCCTTAGCTGCTGACGTTGAACCATATTGATATTCTCTCTTTGGTGGTTCATATCTTGGTTTGGATTGATGATCGGTAGGCTGATCATTTTTCCATTGAAAGTTACCATCCCGGATTGTACGTTTCCGAAAATGTATTATCCCTCTCTCGATGAGCTCTAAATCCGTAAACTTCATTAGCAAACTCCTCAGTGGATTGCACTTGAGGAGATGCTTTGGAATGATGTGATGGATCTCCGCATGTAACACAATTAATTGATACGTTAAGGTTTGAAAAACTCTTCATCAGTTGATCCATTTTCTTTCCTAATTCTGAAATCTCACTTTTTACCTCACGTTTCCAGGCATTATCAATGCCCATAACGTGAACTCCTATGCTATTTTCAGATCCATCTTGGACTTTAAGACCTTTACCGAGTTGACTAAGCAACTCCTAAGCTTCATCGTCATCTTTACCTAAAAATGTGCTTCCTGTGGCAGCTATAATCATATTACGACTTTCTTGACTCACAACATCAAAGAATGTTTTGATCAGCATCCATTTGGGTACCTCGTGGTGAGGACAAGCTCTTAGTAGTTCGTTCATACGATCGAACGCTTCGTAGAATTGTTCGCCCGGTTTTTGTTTAAATCCGGTAATTTCTTTTCTTTTCTCGGTTGTTTTACTAATGGGGTAATATTCATTAAGGAATTCTCGTTTCATTTGATCCCATGTTGTAATGCTATTGGTTGGTAACGATACGAACCAATTCTTCGCTTTCTCTTTTAACGAGAAAGGAAATAATCGAAGTTTTAAACCGTCGGTGGTTATACCTCGAACATGGTTGGCTTTACAAATAGCTGTGAAGTCAGCTAGATGTTCGTAGGGTTACTCACTAGGCATCCCTCTAAAGATCGGAAGAATTTGGAATAATTGAGGACGAACTTCGGGTTCGTTCTCTCTTCCGGGATAACGAATTGGAGACGGGTCGGGCACATCACCTGGGCGGTAATGCGACTCAACCGTACGCCTCTGTTGATCACCCATTCTAATAACTATATGCTCAGGTTCTTCTTGATCACGATTTCGCGGCGAAATCGTAGGGCTTTCTAAATTAGGAATCTTTGAATCTGGAATTTCTAAATCAGGAATTTCTTCCACTTGTGCGTTTAAATTCTCCGTGATTAATTGTTGATTTTGAATCCTGACAGTCTTTCGGTTCGACCTCGCTACTTTTTCGATCTCAGTTTCGAATTGTAGCGGCAATCCTTTAGCCGATCGACGTGTGTGCATACACTAAACAAAATACTAAATAAAATACTTTAATTAAATTAATATTTTTGGTGGTAAAGTAGAGGACTACAATTACCTTTTTGAATTTTTAAATTTTTTATTTGATTTTTCTTTAATAATGAAATAAAGACTAAAAATAACCAAATAAAGGAACTTAAACTTAATTACTTAAACTAAGGCAACAGACTAACTTTAAACCTAAACTACCATTACACTCCCCGACAACGGCGCCAAAACTCTGACGAGCCGTCGTTGTGACCCGCAGACTTAATCTAAATCCACTATTTTGCTAGAGAAGTAAGGGTCGAATCCACAGGGAGTGTGGTCGTAATTAGGATTATGTTATTAGCCTTATAAGTTTATTGAAAACATTTAAATTTTGAATTTGTGGATTTGAATGATTTGCTTAGAGTAATGGTTTGCTATTGCTTTATAACTAACATGAATGACAAAATAACTAACGTAGAAGATAAACAATCAATAGACGAAAAACCATTCACGGAATCACCACGACATAAGTATTACTCATTATAAATTCATGCAACGATCACATAGACATAATCAATTGCGCGGCTAAATTAATCAAACGTGTTTTAACCAAAAACTCTCGGCATAGAGTATGCAACATTAATACTCGTCTTAATCCCTAAGCTAATGGACTTGGCACGAATAATAACACCACGATAAACTATCTTGCTTTTGCCAATCGCAACACATAATCATAATCATAGCCGAATGTTTATCATTTGCATACACATAATATATCTCGCTTAATACGAATACATCAAAACATAAGAAATTAAAGAAGAGTAAACTTAGCCGTAGATCCTCCGCAAACGGCTAATGAGATTAGTCGCTCATCGTATGCTCGTCACAATCATAGATCTGAGCCATTGGATAGCTTGAGAATCACCGTCTTCGTTCATGTATCATAGATACACTCTGGCAGGGCTTCGGCACACTTTCACACACGTCGGGACTCTCTCCAAAGCTGCCCCTTGACTTGTATTTATAGGGAGGTCGAGATTAGGGTTCCATAGACTGTAAAACGCGTTTTTGCACCGCACTAGCGCATGCCAGGCGCAGGCCTGTGCCCCCCTGCGCCCGGATGCGGCTAGGGTTTAGCTGGCATATGCCGGAACGTATCTGGAAAGTTGGAACACTGTGTGGAGTGCACGGTGGCGCAGGCCTGCGCCCCCCTGAACTCAGTTTGCTCTGAATTCCCTCGGATTGCGTATTTTTAACATCTTGGCCTTGAAATACAAACTTGTAGTACTAATATGGATTTTAGGAAGTATCGGTGCTTAAAATAATCATAATATGACTCAGAAACTGTAACAACCTAACTTTTGGTCCAGTCATAATTTCAGTATTTTGAACAAATAATGTAATTTTATTACATTAATTTTCTTGTAATTTAATTAAGTATGAAATAATTTAATTAAATTATATTTGAGTTATAGATTATCAAAGATGATTAAATTAAGATATGTAAAAATACAAGAGTTTAGTGGGTTAAGTTGCAAATATGACCAAATTAATATATATAAAGCTATTTAATCCTCATTTAATCACACTTAAAAGTTTGACATTCTCTCTCTACTCTCTCACTCTACATACGGCTAACCTCACAAAGATCATCAAGAAAATCATAAATTGACAATCAATTGAAGTTTTAATCAAGAAGGAGTTACAATAAAGCAATAATCAACAACAAACAACGAAGAATTTGAGGTAAATTTACTTAAATTTCGATATTTTGAGGTTTGGTTTTGTGTACAAACCGAAACCAATAGATTTAAATACGAAATTTTAGGTTGCATGTTAGATTAAAGTGTTTGAAAACATGTAATGAAGTATATAAAAGTTATAGAAACAAAATTTATGGGTTGGATCATCCTAATAATGAAGAAATCGGAAGTTTTGATAAAAATGTGTTCTTGACAAAATTTGCATATATTGGATGATCTTGATCAATTTATGAGGTTTTTGATCAATAAAATTGTATAGAAACACTCAAAAAAATGATAACACAACTTTATATTTCATTGCATGTTACTAAAAATTGTTTTTGGGAATTTATATGAAAAATCCGAATGAATAAAATGAAGAACACCAAGAATATTTCTGGGAAAATATTTAAGTCTTGAGTCCGAAATTCGGTTAGAACCGAATTTCGGATGAAATGCCAATTCGGACCTCACTTTGTACCTAATTCGGATGTAGCACTTCGGATCTTGAATGGTCTGAATTCGATTGCCCACTTCGGTTGGTTCACGATCCGAACTCGGATTCATGACTATTTGGGATGGTGCCAAATTCGGGTTCCTATCTCGGATGAAATGATCATTTCAGATATATCCCAATTCGGATGTCTATGACCGAATCCGGATGATCCATTTCGGATAGATCCGATTCTAGATGGTCCGAATCCGGAGGATTCGAATTCGGGTGATCCGAAACCAAATACTTTATTTTAATATTTTAAAATAAGGACTAAAGGTCAACAAAGCAACATGATATATATATTTTTGAGAATTAAAGAAACAAAGAATATGAACAAATGAAAGATTTATGAATGATCAGTTATCAGAATCAGATAAAATAAAGATTAAAAGATGATGATATTGACATGATTTGACATGATAATTCTGGACATGTTCAGTGAAATTCTGAACAAAGATTTAATGATTTAAAGCGGGTCAAAGATTTGAATTGACAGAGAACAGAATTGATAAAGATAAAATCCTGAGATAACTCAGGTGGCAGAATTTACATCTGTTTGATAATGACCCAGATCTCTGAGTTAAAGATATTCAGATTTAACATGCTTGAATTTCCGGTTGAGACATATTGTTGATGCTAAATTGATTTGACATTCATATTATCAGCTTGATTGTGACCTGTGCACACTATGGTTCGGTGTTGCCCAGTGGATCATGATAGCTATTTGACTTATCACTTCATATGAAATTGCATTCACAGTTCATTTCTGACATTGCTTTGAGATTATTGCTATCATGACTTGATTACGTATGCTTCATCGTTGCATATACTTGACATATTGATTCAGCTTGATTAGCCTTATCGGTCTATCGTTCTAGACCTGGCTATTTCACCAGTTCTATTAAACTTGGTAATGACCTCCGATGTTCCGCCACGTTGATTTACTGGTAGCTAGCCCAGTATGTGGCTGATCCCCGCGATTTAAGCGTGAGCGTGGCTTGAGCATCATCCGACTCTATGACTTCTATGTCTCAATCATGAGTGGCTGTAGCGGCAGCCTTGACATATCACGCTAGACTTATGATGATCCGCTTGAAAATGCATGTTTAATTTGAAAATCTATTTACTCACTAAGCATTGCTTACGGTTGCTACATTAACATTTTTACAGGAAAAGACAAAGGAAAGTCACCTGTTGGACCTAGTTCTTAGGTCTATCAAGAATTCAATCGAAGTTTCCATTGACCACTACTCAACAAAATATTTCGGTACTGATTGGCAGATGAAACTGTGGTGGTATGGGTAGATTGATTTGATTATATGATGACATGAATTAGATTAGACTTGTGCCCTTTATAAGTTTAATTTAAAATCGGTAATCTGTATTAAAATTAAATCCTAATAATTTGTACTCTAATTTAATATTCTGCACTTAATTACTCTATCTTAGTTATGGTCGATATCGTATTACATGATGTGGGACCTAGACTCGTGATGACTGCCCCGTGAGTGGTGGTCTTCACAGGATGGTATCAGAGCCCATAGTTTGAGTGAATCAAGTATTACGTGAGTATACTTGGTCTCAAACTGAAGTAATACATATGTATCAATCATTTTGGTGGCTTGAACTGAGATAGGATGTACAGACTGTTAGGATGGAAAAGGGTACATAGATCTAAACTGTTAGGATGGGAAAAACGTACATAGATCTAAGTCTATAAACTGATAGTTAAATTATTTTAATTTTCAGTTAAGATGTCAGGATCAGGATCAGGTGACATACCAAACAACATGACTCCCCAACAAATGTTTGAAATGATGCAACAACTGTTAGCCCAACACTCAGAACAACAAAATAAGATTATGCAAAACAGTTTCAGGCCAGAGATGAGGCCGAAACTAAAAGACGTGATGATAAGAAAAATAAGAGAAAAGAAAAGCAAGTCCAGAATAATGACTCTGATTCTGATAACTCAATTCCTGAAACCCAAATTGATCAGCCGAAAGGCTGTAAGTTTAAAGATTTAAAAGCGAGCGGTGCCCTGAACTTTGAGGGTACCGTAAACCCAATTCAGGCGATGGATTGGATCAGTCATACTGAAGAGATATTTAGAATCGCTGATTGCTTAGAATCGAAAAAGGTGAGTTATGCATCTGCGTTGTTTGTTGGAGCTGCCCGTGCTTGGTGGAGGACTCAGAGGAGCATTTATGGCGAGGACGTTATCCAGACTCTAGAATGGGAGCAGTTCTTAGAAATGTTCAATGCAAAGTATTGTCCGGTCGACCAACGAGACAAGATGGTGGTTCAACTGATGCAGCTGACTCGGGGAACTAAGACTGTGGATGAATACAAGCATGAATTCTCACGGCATTGCGGTTACTCCTCGTATCAAGTAGCTACTGAGGAACGAAAGATGAATAGATTCCGCAGAGGACTTAATCCATGATACCGACATCCGATGAGCGCGATAAAGTACAAGTCCTATTTAGAAATGGTTGAAGCGGCCAGACAGATCGAGAGGGGATATCTGGAGTACGAGGATCAGCTTTATGCTCCATCAGCAAACCCGACATGTCCTTCTCCACCGAAGAAGCAAAGATTCGGTAGATTTTTCAAGACGAACAAATCTCAGTCTCAACAGCCACAACAGTATAGTTCACAGCCGAAAGCCCATGCGTATTCACTAACGAATGAGCCACGATTCTGCAAGAGATGCAGAAAATCACACATGGGATTGTGCAATCCAGATGACGTCACATGCTTTGCTTGCAACAGAATCGGTCACAGCAGTGAAGAGTGTCCGCAGCAAGGACGCGGATGTGCGAAATGTGGGAAGAGAGGACACTTCATGTATCAGTGTCGCAGCGGGCAACGAGGACAGTCACAGTCGTCAGCTGGAGGATCTACGACGAAGAGTTCAGCTGCTACTCCGACCGCAAGGACTCGAGCTTTTCAAATAACAGCCGAGGAAGCAAAAGAAACACCTGACGTAGTTACCAGTACGTTCATGATTAACTCAATCCCTGCTCGCGTATTATTTGATTCTGGCGCTAGTCGTTCTTTTATATCGACTTCTTTCGCACAAAGATTATACAAATCTCCATCAAAGCTTCCCGTGATACTTGATATTGAGACCGCCAGTAACAACTATGTTATGGCTGATTCTGTTTATCGAAACTGTACTCTGCTTGTTGACAATATCGTGTTCAACCTCGACCTTATTCCGATTCCGTTGAAAGAGTTCGACGTCATCATCGGCATGGATTGGCTAATGAATAACGAGGCTACGATTGTCTGCAACCGTCGGATCATCAGAATTAAGTCTTCAGATGGCCGAGTATTGGAAATCAAAGGCGAGAAACGAAAAGGTGTACATTGTTTCATATCAGTTGACAAAGCGCATAAATATCTATCTAAAAGTCGTGAATCGTATCTATGCTATGTCTCATCTGAATCTAACTCTGAAGCCCAAAAGAAATCCTTATCTGATATTCCAATCGTCTGTGAGTTTCTAGACGTGTTTCCTGATGATATTTCTGGAGTGCCACCGGAACGTCAAGTCGAGTTCGGTATTGACTTGGTTCCTGGTGCGGCTTCCATCGCCAAATCTCCCTACAGACTTGCACCTGCAGAAATGCAGGAAATGTCTAAGCAATTGCAAGAACTGTTAGAAAAGGGATTTATCCGACCGAGTTCATCTCCGTGGTGTGCACCTGTCTAATTTGTAAAGAAGAAAGACGAAACTCTCAGAATGTGCATCGATTATCGCGAGTTGAACAAAGTCACCATAAAGAATAAATATCCTCTGCCCAGAATTGATGATTTATTCGATCAGCTACAAGGAGACAGCTATTTTTCTAAAATCGATCTTCGTTCTGGGTATCATCAGCTGAAGGTTAAAGATGAGGATATTCCAAAGACAGCCTTCCGAACAAGATACGGTCATTACGAATTTCTCGTGATGTCGTTCGGCTTAACAAATGCACCAGCGGCGTTCATGGACCACATGAATTGTGTGTGCAGACCGATGCTGGATAAGTCAGTTATCGTATTCATAGACGATATTCTGATTTACTCCAAAACGGAGGCTGATCATTATTCATCTACGACAATTGCTAGAGTTACTGAGAAAAGAAAGACTCTATGCAAAATTTTCAAAGTGCGAATTCTGGCTCAGACAAGTACAACTTTATATTGTCTTGAGTCATTCCTAAGCATTCTTTTATTGAATTAAAACTTGAAATTTCACTCTGACTTCTTTCTAGATCCAATTCCTTGGCCATGTCATATCCGGCGAGGGAATCTCAGTCGATCCTTCCAAAGTCGATGCCGTTCAGAAATGGCAAACACCTCGCAATGCCTCCGAAATAAGAAGTTTCCTTGGATTGGCCGGTTATTATCGGCGATTCATAAAGGACTTCTCAAAGATTGATGTGCCATTAACAATGCTAACACGAAAGAATACTCCTTTCGTATGGAGTGATAAACAACAAGAGGCATTTGAAACGCTGAAGCAAAAGCTTATTCAAGCGTCAATCCTAGCCTTACCAGAGGGCAAAGATGATTTTGTCGTTTACAGCGACGCATCTGGTACTGGCTTAGGATGTGTCCTTATGCAAAGGGGAAAAGTCATTGCCTACGCTTCAAGGCAATTGAAGGACTACTAGAAAAGTGCACCAACTCATGATATTGAGTTGGCTGCCGTTACCTTTGCTTTGAAAATCTGGCGTCATTATCTCTATGGGACTCGGTGTCATCTTTACACCGATCATAAGAGTCTCAAACATCTCTTTACTCAAAAGGATCTAAACATGAAACAGCGACGGTCCTTGGAGCTTATCAAGGACTATGATTGCGAGATCCTATATCATCCCGGCAAAGCTAATGTTGTCGCGGATGCTCTGAGTAGAAAGACATATCCGGAAAAGTGTTGCTATGCCCTGACTCCAGTTGTATTCTCTTCTGATCTTATCGAGAACATCAGATCTGCTCAAGTTGAAGCACTGAAAGAAGAGAATATCGGTTCTGAAAATCTTAAAGGGCAGTTACATTTCTTATCTCTGAACCATTTGGGACTTCACTGTCTCCATGGAAACCGAATCTGGATTCCTAAATATGGTTCTATCCGCAACACTCTTCTATCCGAAGCTCACAAGTCCAAATTATCTATTCATCCTGGCAGCTCAAAGATGTATTTTGATCTGAAAACCGATTATTGGTGGCCAGGGATGAAGAAAGACATCGGTCTATATGCTGAAAGCTGCAGAGTATGTCAAATGGTTAAGGCAGAACACTAGAAACCCTTCGGGGATATGCAACCACTACCAGTTCCTGAGTGGAAGTGGGAGCATATAACCATGGACTTCATTACAAAGTTGCCTAAAACCAAGAGACAGCATGACTCCATCTGGGTAGTTGTATATCATAGAAATTATTTCTCGTCACGGTGTGCCAAAGTCTATCGTGTCTGATCGTGATAGTCGTTTCACATCTAGATTCTGGCAAGCTCTGCAAGACGGGATGGGTACTCGGATCTCGATGAGTACTGCTTATCACCCAAGTGCAGATGGCCAGAGTGAGCGTACTATCCTTACTCTTGAAGATATGCTTCGTGCCTGTGTTGTTGATTTAGGTGGTAACTGGGATGACCACTTGCCTTTGGTCGAATTCTCATATAACAACAGTTATCATTCCACGATTAAGATGGCTCCTTTTGAAGCTTTATATGGACGAAAATGCAGAACTCCCACCTGTTGGCGCAAAACAGGTGAATCGCCAATAGCAGGACCTGCCCTTCTACAGTTGACTCATGAAAAGATTCAACTTGTTAGAAGAGATATTCTCGAAGCTCAAAGCAGGCAAAAGTCATATTATGATAATCGACACAGATCAATAAGTTTTGCAGTTAATGATTGGGTGATGCTGAAAGTATCCCCAATGAAGAATGTGGTACGATTCATAAAGAGAAATAAGCTAGCTCCGAGATTCATCGGTCCGTTCAAGATTGTTGAAAAGATTGGTAATCATTCTTATCGTCTTGAATTGTCAACTGATTTAGCGGGAATACATCCTGTATTCCATGTCAGTCATCTAAGAAAGAGTCTAGCCGACGAAAGAGAAGTTCAAATACCACATGTTAACTTGCAAATTGATGAGAAGCTTAGAGTGGTTGAAGAGCCGGAGTGTATTCTGGACTCGAAGACCAAAAAGCTTCGGAATAAAGAAATACAGATGGTGCTCGTCCAGTGGAAACACCACAAAGGTTCGCATCAGTCTTGGGAATCTGAAGATGTTATGAAAGCTACTTATCCCAGTCTGTTTGAACATAGCTAACTTCGGGGACGAAGTTTGTGCGTGGTGGAGCCCATTCTGTAACAACCTAACTTTTGGTCCAGTCATAATTTCAGTATTTTGAACAAACAACGTAATTTTATTACATTAATTTTCTTGTAATTTAATTAAGTATGAAATAATTTAATTAAATTATATTTGAGTTATAGATTATTAAATATGATTAAATTAAGATATGTAAAAATACAAGAGTTTAGTGGGTTAAGTTGCAAATATGACCAAATTAATATATATAAACCTATTTAATCCTCATTTAATCACACTTAAAAGTTTGACATTCTCTCTCTACTCTCTCACTCTACATACGGCTAACCTCACAAAGATCATCAAGAAGATCATAAATAGACAATCATATGAAGTTTTAATTAAGAAGGAGTTACAATAAAGCAATAATCAACAACAAACAACAAAGAATTTGAGGTAAATTTACTTAAATTTCGATATTTTGAGGTTTGGTTCGGTTTTGTGTAAAAACCGAAACCAATAGATTTAAATATGAAATTTTAGGTTGCATGTTAGATTAAAGTGTTTGAAAACATGTAATGAAGTATATAAAAGTCATAGAAACAAAATTTATGCGTTGGATCATCCTAATAATGAAGAAATCGGAAGTTTTGATAAAAATGTGTTCTTGACAAAATTTGCATATATTGGATGATCTTGATCAATAAAATTGTATAAAAACACTCAAAAAATGATAACACAACTTTATATTTCATTGCATGTTACTAAAAAGTGTTTTTGGGAATTTATATGAAAAATCCGAATGAATAAAATTAAGAACACCAAGAATATTTCTGGGAAAATATTTTAGTCTTGAGTCCGAAATTCGGTTAGAACCGAATTTCATATGAAATGCCAATTCGGACCTCACTTTGTACCTAATTCGGATGTAGCACTTCGGATCTTGAATGGTCTGAATTCGATTGACCAATTCGGATGGGTCACGATCCGAACTCGGATTGATGACTATTTCGGATGGTGCCAAATTCGGGTCCAATCTCGGATGAAATGATCATTTCGGATATATCCCAATTCGGATGTCTAGGACCGAATCCGGATGATCCATTTCGGATAGATCCGAACCTGGATGGTCCGAATCCGGAGGATTCGAATTCGGGTGATCCGAAACCAAATACTTTATTTTAATATTTTAAAATAAGGACTAAAGGTCAACAAAACAACATGATATATATATTTTTGAGAATTCAAGAAACAAAGAATATGAACAAATGAAAGATTTATGACTGATCAGTTATCAGAATCAGATAAAATAAAGATTTTAAAGATTAAAAGATGATGATATTGACATGATTTGACATGATAATTCTGGACAGGTTCAGTGAAATTCTGAACAAAGATTTAATGATTTAAAGCGGGTCAAAGATTTGAATTGACAGAGAACAGAATTGATAAAGATAAAATCCTGAGATTACTCAGGTGGTAGATTTTACATCTGTTTGATAAAGACCCAGATCTGTGAGTTATAGACATTCAGATTTAACATGCTTGAATTTCCGGTTGAGACATATTATTGATGCTAGATTGATTTGACATTCATATTATCAGCTGGATTGTGACCTGTGCACACTATGGTTCAGTGTTGCCCAGTGGATCATGATAGCTATTTGACTTATCACTTCATATGAAATTGCATTCACAGTTCATTTCTGACATTGCTTTGAGATTATTGCTATCATGACTTGATTATGTATGCTTCATCAATGCATATACTTGACATATTGATTCAGCTTGATTAGCCTTATCGGTCTATCGTTCTAGACCTAGCTATTTCACCAGTTCTATTGAACTTGGTAATGACCTCCGATGTTCCGCCACGTTGATTTACTGGTAGCTAGCCCAGTATGTGGCTGATCCCCACGATTTAAGCGTGAGCGTGGCTTGAGCATCATCCGACTCTATGACTTCTATTTCTCAATCATGAGTGGCTGTAGCGGCAGCCTTGACATATCACGCTAGACTTATGATGATCCGCTTGACAATGCATGTTTAATTTGAAAATCTATTTACTCACTAAGCATTGCTTACGATTGCTACATTAACATTTTTACAGAAAAAGACAAAGGAAAGTCACCTGCTGGACCTAGTTCTTAGGTCTATCAAGAATTCAATCGAAGTTTCCATTGACCACTACTCAACAAAATATTTCGGTACTGATTGGCAGATGAAACTGTGGTGGTATGGGTAGATTGATTTGATTATATGATGACATGAATTAAATTAGACTTGTGCTCTTTATAAGTTTAATTTAAAATCGGTAATCTGTATTAAACTTAAATCCTAATAATTTGTACTGTAATTTAATATTCCGCACTTAATTACTCTATCTTAGTTATGGTTGATATCGTATTGCATGATGTGGGACCTAGACTCGTGATGACTGCCCCGTGAGGGGTGGTATTCACAGAAACCATATAAATTATAGACTTGTCAGAGAGCTGAACTTCTTTCTTGGTATACAAGTTTAACAACGAAAGGAGGGTATGTTCATTCATCAGATGGAGTATGTCTATGATATTTTCAAGCACTTCGGGATGCAAGGAACAAAGCTTACGGCACGTCAGTACTCCTATACAAGTCAATCACAATCTCGGACCGGGTACAGATAGTGAAACTGATGTGGATCCGACTTTATATCGGGCCATGATCGGGTCACTCATGTATTTAACTGCTTCAAGACCTGATATAATGTTTGCTGTTTGTATTTGTACCAGGTTTCAAGCTAACCCCAAGGAGATGCACATGAAAGCTGTGAAGCGGATTCTGAGATACCTGAAGTCGAAACCGAAGTTGGGGCTTTAATATCATGCTGATGGAGATCTGGAATTGGCAACTTACACGGATTCAGACTATGGAGGGTGTAGCTTGAACAGAAAGTCAACAATGGGTGGTTGTCAGTTCCTTGGTGGGAGACTGGTGTCCTGGCAATGCAAGAAATAGACTTCGGTAGTCGTATCAATGTGTGAGGCCGAGTATGTAGCTGCTGGTAGTTACTGTTCACAGGTTCTGTGGATCCAACAAAAATTGCGGGATTACGGTTTGACTTATACTCATACTCCCATTAGGATAGACAATCAGTCCACAATTGCCATAACTTAAGCACAGTAAGACTAAGCACATAGATATAAGACATCACTTTATTCGCGTCTGTGCCGAGAAAACCCTGCTTAAATTGGTAAAAGTTCCAACAGAAGCAACAATGCAGATCCGTTCACAAAAGCATTTGATAGATCACGCTTTGAGTTGTTAGTCCAACTAAACGGAATGCGTAAACCAGAGTAACCCGACCTCAGTAGATTTTCTTTCTTTTTTTAATGTTTTTTTTTCTAGTTTATCTTATTAGTTTTTGTACTTAAAAGGGAAAAACAAAAGATAAAAAAAAAAAGATAAAACCATAAAAATGTCAAAAAAGGGGAATATTGGTAACTAAGAGAAGTCTTAGAGTCTAAGGTTCAAAGTGACGAAATTTAGCACAGTATAACAAACTCTAAGAGTTAAACTTTCACACATAATGCACTATAAGCTCTAAGTGATATACATGTTCTTGTTTGATATGTTGGTAGGCATAAAACATGAAGGACTTCCTAAAAGCTAATAAAATAATCAAGGAAATGTCATATGTGTAACTAACTTAGATGTATGACCAAAAGGTCTTAATTTCTATGTTAGAGGCATACAGACAATATTTATGAATGAGACATGCAAATTAATATGGGGGATGTATGGATTCATCTAAATACATCTTAAACAAAGAAAAAGTTCTGCAACGCAAAGAAAGTCAAAATATGTCGTGTTGATGTACGTAAGTACAGACCTGTCACCGCTGTTTTGACTTAAACTAGCAAGATAAATCGCTTTGTTGTACGTGAGTACAGACCTGTCACTGGTGTCTTGCTAAAATAAGAGGAACTCTAAGACAAACTTCATTCCCACTTAATCAAGTTCGAATGACTTCAATAATTTTCAAAAATGGATTTTTTCAGAATTTAACTAAATGATGTGTGTGCAGGAATGGCAGATCGTGCTTTCTTCAATAAGCATAATATGATCATTACCATAGACCTCCAAGCGGCTGAGGCACAGCAATATAGACTAATTTTGGAGTTTTTGACTCGCTCTAGGATTGTGTATGCGCCAACTCACAACCCTACGCTCATAATTCAATACATCCGACCGTTTTGGGGATCCTTGCATGTTGATAGTTCTATAGTGCCTCCGGTTTTGAGGGCTACCGTCAATGAACAAGGGATTTCGTTTTCAGCAGCAAATCTGAGGGAGATTCTACAGTTAGGGTCAGCAGACCATGAAGATGGTCCGACAGATTTCCCAGCGGCAATAAGGCAATCGGCCTTTCAGCGAATGCGATATGCTCAAGACGTGGGAAAGGCGTCTTAAGTGAAGAGTGGTCTAATAGGCCACTGGCGATACCTGATGCACGTTATGCTTGTTTGTTTTGCGCTGAAGAAGGCATGTTTCGATACCATGACATCCAAGTTACAATCTGGGATGATTTCATTGGTGTATAACAAGCCCTTTAGTTTCTCGGGCTTCTTTTTTGGAGAGTTCGCCATCAGATAACTACACCGACAAGGGAATGATTTTTGCTATATCCGAGGATCGTGATGATGATCATCAGAATTTTTTGCCGAATCTGCCACCTTTGCCAGAAGTTGTTGCTGTGGCAGCAATCGATAAGCGTATTTTTGATGACTGCCATTCCCATAATTCAAGAAGGGCGGAGCAAGTTAGGCCCCAGATGACTCCTTTGTTCGGAGCCATTATAGATCCAGAGTTCGTGGCACCTAATGCCGAAAATTGGATAATTAATGAGCCCCAACAGCAACCACTGGCTGCTCCAGTCCAAGCTATCCCTCAAACGACAGAGGATCTTGTGGCTACAACATCGGTAGCTCAGGCTGACCCAATTTAGGATACCTTAGAAGAAATATTCGCTCAAGGGGCAGCGGCACAAGAGTCCATCATGAGGAATTGATTCTGAATATTCTTCAACCGACTAAGACGATGGACGATATTTTTGAAGATATTGACATTTACCAGCCAGAAACATCGAAGGAGCCTGTTGAGTCTGCGTCTGATACATACTAAGAATATGAAAGAGACTTAAGGGAAGCTGCAAATCCCTCCACCGCGTTCTATACACATGGAACTCGGCTCGTAGTTTGCCGACAAAAGGTTGGTCGTACATCTTTTAGCCTTCGCGGTGAAGAAGAAAGAGACAAAGATTTTGTAATCGAAGAAGAGGCGTTGGTTGCAAGGAAACAACGGGCTAAGCGCCAACGCCTAGCTCAAGAAGGGCCGTCAACATCAACCATCGTTCCATCATTAACCACTGCCACGACTCCATCAAAATCAACATCGACAGACGCCCAAACCATTCGTCAACTAAAAGCTCAAGTTGATGTCCAATCAGTCCAAGTTCTTCAACTTACAAGGGCAGTCCAAGAGTTACAACAACATAATGCTCATTTAGATCAACATAATGCACATTTAAATGAAACAGTGGCTGCCCAACAACAACAAATAGCAACTCTTCAGACCCTATTGGAGTAGATTTTAAAAGATCATGCAGCAGGGGGAGAGTTGTAGAGGAGATGAGGTTAGGGGGAGTCATAGAGAAAATGAAGGAGACGACCCTGTGCACAAGAAAAAGACGGTGATCTAAAAGATCTTTCTCAACAGACTGCTCAGCAAGTTGATTTGCAGGAGGAGCCTGGATTATCAGGCTCGAACAAAGGTAAAGGCAAGGATCCTGAAGCTACAAAAATGGTTCAAGACGAAATGATTGGAGCCTTGGCCTGGTTGAAAGATCATGATGTAAGATTTGATTTTGAAGATGACTTGGATCAGGATGAGCTAGAGGAAGGAGAGTTTATTCCAGAAGATATACCTGATTGGAAGTCAGATAATGAGATTGTGAAAGACGAAGATGATGAAGCTGATGAGGTAGTGATACAGAAGCAACCTGTTACTGAGCAATATGTAATTGTATATCAGAATCCGATAGATCTAGATGTGCTGAGATCTACACTTAATGATGAATCAGATTCTGGGATTTCTCAAATGCCAGACAAGGGAGCTTACAAGAGAAGAGAAGATTAAATGGTGGTTTAATAGAGAAGAAGAGAAGATAGACTTGGCTACGAAGAAGAAAATGAAAATGCCAAGTCCAAGAAAACTGTCAGGAGGAATCCTAAGCTGGTTCTATGATAAAGACCTAGAGGTATTCATTTTGAAAAGGAAAGACGGACTATGGTACCTGTGAAAAAGGCTAAAGAACTTCAATTCTCTATCAAAATGTGAAGTTAAAGCATTAGCATGGAAGGAGCTAATCAAACGTGGAGACGACCGCTATGCTGAAGTGATTGCTAAGATTATCAGAAGGGAAGGTCGGTCAGGGAGGTTTGAGAGGCTAAAGCCAAGAACAGGGAATCGAGTCATGGATAAAACAAGGAAAGATCCATTGACAGGAAGGCCATGGATGAAAATGTATTATAAACCAGTTAAGTTCTTAAAGAAGGTCCCACTAAAGAGTATGCCACAAGATGTGTTGAGTAACTTGATGTGGTGGTACGTTGATAGTGAGACATGTGAGGCAGTTATGGAAGATAGTGATGAGAATGTGATTTTGAGGGTTTATGATCCTTTACATCTAGTAAACCTCTTTAGGGACGATCTGCATAAGCTTCATGATCAGTTAATCTTCTTTGATGATAATTGGAGGTCAGAGGGCAGAAAATTTTAGAGAGTGGTTGAAGTTTGTGCCGAGCAAGGATTACATGCAAGTAGTAACTTAAATAAGCCTAGTTCTATAGAGTGATGAATATCTACTAGAAGCTATCGTCAAGGGGGAGTCTGTTAGTACACCCTGTCTGACGATAGCAGTCTAGATATGTAATAGATAGTCATATGTAATAGATAGGGCTTTATTAATACAAGTCATGTGTGTTTGAATGTATATTATGTTTACATTTGCATGTTAAGTTCATGATTGTGAAGATAAGTTCTTGAGATAATGAACTTGTGAGAAAAAGTTCTTAAAGGCATAGGCCACGAACTTAAGTCACACAGTATGAACTTACCTTGCCTAAGTTCGTATGTTCTTGGGCTTGAACTTGTAAGTTCGTGGGCTTGGGCCTTGAACGAACTTATGTGTTATAATATGAACTTATTCAGTTATTTTCAAAAGAGTTTTGGGTGAAATTCGTTTTGTTAGTTTGTGAAAGTGCACATACGAACTAGATACGATTTTAGAGAATTTTAGGAGCAATACATCGTGTGAGGTCGGTATTCTATCGGATATCATTGTGATCGGCTCCGTGTTCCGCGCGTGATCGATTTGTTAAGCACTAACGAGGATTCCGCACTCATTGGACGACGTCGCGCCTTGATCCGATCCGTAGACGTGGTGACCTTTCAATAAAAAACCAGTGGTTATTTACTACGCAAGTAAGACCTTTAACGAAGCACAAATCAATTACACAACTACGGAAAATGAATTATTAGCCGTAGTGTTTGCCCTAGATAAATTCAGATCATATATTTGGGAGGCAAAAGTAATTGTGTACTCAGACCATAGTGCTTTAAGACATTTGTTGGCAAAGAAGGATGCCAAACCACGGTTTATTTGGTGGATTCTTCTTTTGCAAGAGTTTAACTTAGAAATTAAGGATAAGAAAGGAACAGATGATGTTGTTGCCGATCACTTATCAAGGCTTTAATTAATTCTAACAGATTCTGCTGATCAAATCAGGGACTCCTTCCCTGATGAACAATTACTATCAGTATCCAAAATTCCCTGATTTGCGAATTTAGTTAAGTATTTCGTAACAAGAAGATTGCCAGAGCATTGGAACTCACAACAAATAAAATAATTTTATGCTCAAAAAAGGCAATATATTTGGGATGAGCCTGATTTATTTAAAATAGGAGCAGATCAAATCATGAGACGATGTATCCCTAATTCTGAACATGAAGATATTCTTAAACACTGTCATGCATATGCATGCGGTGGCCATTTTAGTGCAAAGAAAACTGGACACCGGATATTGCAGTGTGGGTGTTTCTAGCCCACAATCTTCAAAGATGCATATGAATTTGTTAAGGGATGTTTAAGATGTCAGCAAACTCGTGGCATCGCGAGAAGGGATGAAATGCCAATGACCCCGATTCTAATTGTCGAGATATTCAATGTATGGGGTGTTGATTTTATGGGACCCTTCCCAAAATCATTTGGGTACGAATACATCTTGGTCGCGGTAGACTATGTTTCCAAATGGGTGGAAGCAGAAGCTACACGAACTAATGATAACCGAGTTGTGTGCAAATTTGTTAAAAGAAATATTTTTGCATGACACAGTATCCCTCGAGCCATCATCAGTGACGGAGGGTCACATTTTAAAAATCAACATTTTGCTAAACTCCTTAAACAATACGGAGTTGATCATAGAATAGCAACGCCTTATCATCCGCGAACTAGCGGACAAGTTGAAATTTCTAATAGAGAAATCAACAGAATCCTTGAAAAGACAGTGAGACCTGATCGAAAGGATTGGTCACGAAAACTAGAGGACACTCTATGGGCAGAACCTCATTTAAAACACCAATCGGTATGTCCCCATATAGACATGTGTACGGTAAGCTTTGCCATCTTCCAGTAGAATTGGAACACCGAGCTCTTTGGGCAATTAAAAATACTAATTTTAATTTGCACAATGCCGGTGTTGATAGAAAATTTCAATTAAATGAATTGGAAAATTCGTAGAGAAGCCTAAGAAAGCGCAAAAATTTATAAAGAAAGAACCAAAGTCTTCCATGATAGACTTCTTAACAATAAAATATTTACTAAAGGAAACAAAGTCTGGTTGTTTAATGCAAGAGTTAAACTATTACCCGGTAAATTAAAAAGTAAATGGACAGGTCCATTTATAGTCTCTAAAGTCTACCTGCATGGTGCGGTAGAAATTGAAGATCCAAAAGGTGGCGAACCATTTAAAGTCAATGGACATAGACTTAAATTATATGTTCAATGTGCCACAACTAATATGCTAGTCTTTGAACTCATCAGACTAGAAACCTAAAAGTTAATTAATTAGTTTAGGAGGAGTACGTCTGGCTGAAGACGTAAAACTGAGCGCTTGCTGGTAGGCAACCCAGAGTACTTTAATTATTTGATTTTATTTGTTTTAATTGTGTTTATTTGCTTATGTGTTATATGTGTGTACCCAACTAAGTTGGGGAGGAATTTTTCTCCCGAACTCAGTTGTGTTTAGGTTAATTTAAGTTTAAGGAGCCCCACATCAGAAATTAGAACTATAAGCACGCAAACCAATTTATCTTAACCCGATTTAATAGCGTAAGTTGTGGAGAGTACCCGTAAAAATATTAAAAATTAAAAAAAATGGGTTTACATATCAGCACGCGCCCCAGATGAAAAATCTAGAGGCTCGGGCGCAGGGGGGCGCAAGGCTACGCCTGGCCTACGGCCTGACATGCTTAAATGTTATAAAAACAGTGTCCTACGCCCTCAATGTCATAAACCCTAAAAACTGATTCCAGAGCGGCGGTTGTCGATTTTATATGCCTAAAACCTTATAAAAAAACGTTCGTTCTACGTCAAATCTTCAATCTAACGCTACTCTTTTGCAAGAATTAGCAAGGTATACTCCTTTTAACGCCCTATTTTTAGTTTTCGCGTGTTTTAATTGATTTAGATCATGCATGGGATGAAAACTTTTTGGGGTTTGCACTATTTTCATGAAAAATGGTTAATAATAATTTTATATATGTATTTAATAAATAATATTTATGAAAAAGTTAAAAAAAAGTTTCTAGTTTTTCCAAATATGTTTTGTTCTATACTTTTAAAAAGTATGGTCTACGGGTTATTTTAAAATTGTTGAATCTAAAGATTATTAAATCACGCATTTATAGGGTTAGATTTGTCTCACAATTGGCGGTGAGAATTAGGTTAATTCATTAAAACGAGAAACTAGTTTTTATCTATTCATGCATAATTATTTATAAAACCCAAATGTTTAATATCTTAAATTTCCGCGTAAATTGTAGATATCGAGCCAACGCGGAATTTCCCGTAGTCCCTTCGAACACTAACAATGGTAAACCCATTGAGAGGACGTTAAAAGAACCCGACTTTAAGGGTTATGAAATATTAGAGTGTTTTGAGAGATTAGGATGGGCTAAAGCTATACAATGGGAACTCCCATATATCCACACTAGTCTAACCAACAGTGGTTCGCTACTGTTCGGAAAACAGACGGATATGATGACCATGACTTTGAGCTCACGGGAATAATAGGAAATAAGAAGGTGATTGTCTCTAGGAAAATCCTTTGTGATGAAATTGGTATATATAGAGATATTCCAAGGCCTAGGGAATTCTGGTCATCTTTGGACCTTCAGGTGGTAGAGCGAGAAAGATTGGTGGGTGGTCTAAGAAATGGGATGAGATGATAGCCACAATATTTGGGATGTCGATGGAGGAGGCGAGAGAGTATGTCCACTTTAATAGGGGGGATTTATGTCCCCTAGCTAAGGTGCTGTGGAAGTTTGTTATTTTTAACTTACCTCCCAGACACCAGGACACTACTGTTGTTCGATCCCAGGAGGTATTGTTAGTGCACGCTTTAATGACTGGATACCCGACCATATCTTTAGGGTACATAATAATGGAAAATTTTATGGGAGTGTAGTGTCACTGGTCATGGGATGAATTATCCACACTGCTGTATGCTTACCGATTAAGTACCTTAACCCCAATGAGATATGGTTTACTAAACTTACGATGTTAGGTCTACTTTTCGACAAAAATCATTTAGGTTACCAAATCCGTTGCCTTAAAACCTCAAAAGTAACCATGATCCAATTCATTGTCCACGACTACGCCGAGGAAAGACCAAACAACAAAGGGAAAGCTAGAATGGAGGTTATTGACGAAGAGGATGAAAGGCCATGGAAAAGAATGACAACCGAAGACTTGTTTGGATCCCAAATCAATATTTTGAAAGATGTCATGGGTAGTGTACTGAACACAAACAAAGACTTGGTGCAGAATATCGAGAAGTTGCAAGAGGAGCAAAAGAAACATGAAAAATTGTTTCAAGTGCATTCGGATTAGGTCACAAACATCCAAATGACGGTCGGAGAGTTAGAAGAAGTGGTCATCCCTCCGAAACAATTTTAATTTATTATTTGAATATGGTTGGTTGTTACGTGATAAACATTAAGTTTTATATAGTTTGTTTAATTTCTAGTGTGGTGTGATTTCCGAATTGTAATCGTACTTTACTTTATTTGGTTGTTTGTTTTTATTAAGCGTGGTGTGATATTTCTATTTTAATGAGGAAATCTGAATATTATTTTATTTTGAATTAGTTGCAATTATTTTTAAAAAAGGAATGGGTACCGATTTATTTTTAATTGTTAAGTGATTGTGTTAGGCACAAAAAGGCCTCAGTCAAACCTGCTCTACATCTGAGGGGGAGATTTCTTAATCAAACCTATTGATGCACTTGAAGGTATAATTTAAGGCCTGATTATGCCTTATTGAAACCTGAAAAGTGATTTGCAATATCAGCCCAAAGTTGTTTACCATGTTGCATTCATTGCAACAAAGGCAGTTTGTCCAAGCTGTTCTGTCTGCTGAACAGGCTGGACATAAACTGTCTACGCTGCTCTGTTCTGTTGAGCCGCTTGGACAGTTTACAAGTGTTCTGTTCTTTGTTAATAGGTTAAACACTTTAAGGAATATGTTTCTAAGTCCTCATGTATTGTTTTTGGCTACAAGATCAGTTTACAAGTCAAAGACAAAGTGGAAAACAGAACTGCATAGCCTGCCCACGCTGTTCTGTTACATGAAGACAAACGGATATCTGAAAAGGGTGACAGACCTTTTCTTATATCAAAATGGCATTAGGAAAAGAAGAAAGATGCAAAGTTGACATTCCTCTTTTAGTTAAAGCCTTATGCAACAGTGACAAAAAGGAAAAGACAAAGATCCTGCCATGTGAAGACAAATATACTTTATCAGAACATGCAGAAAAGTGTTTTGTATTTTTGGAAAGACTTTCCACTATCTCATCTGTCCAATGAAGAAGCTTCACTGAGATTCTCCTTTTAAGTATAAAAAGGAAGCTTCTAAGGATTGTGAGATATCAAGAGTGTGAAATCAGAACGTGTATTGAAGTGTGTTGTTCCATGCATGCAAGTCTGCTTATATAAAACAGTAGAGTGTGTCTAAGCTGTTTTTGTTTAAGATGACCATCTGAGTCTTGTAAAAACAGTGAGTGCTTCTAAGTGAGTGTATTCATTGTATGTCGTCTGAGTGAGTCTTAGATTAGTTAACCAACTGTTGTATCTGTCATCTCAGCTTGAACCTTTCTGCATTCAAGCTTGTTTGTAATTAACACTTGTTAATAATATACACAAACATTGAGAAAAAGATTGTTAAGTTTTTAAATAGCTATATTCACCCCCCCCCCCCCTCAACAGCTTAGAACTAAACACTTGGGAAACCTTTTGGGACCTACAACTGGTATCAAAGCAGATAGAGTGTGTGTCAACTCTAGATCTCTTATTATCCCTTCTTTCCCATGGACAACAGTGCTGCAAATTCCTTATCCTACTATGACAATGGGTCAATGGCCAAACCCCCGAAGTTCAATCATCAGAACTTCTCTGGCTGGAAGTGCAGAATGATGCTCTATTTAGACTATCTGGATGTATAACTACCAGAGATAGTAATGGAAGGTCCCTATGTGCCAACCTCTGTTACTACCATAACTCCTGCTGTTGAAGGAGCTGCCCCTGAAATCAGAACCTTTGAGAAGGCCAAAGCTCAATGGTCTGATGAAGACAAAAGACTGGTTGCTCTGGATGCAAAACCCAGGAATAACCTGGTTATCTCTTTTCCTGATGATGTGTTCAAACAGGTTAAGAAGATGAAGACTGCAAAGGAGATGTGGGATACTTTGTGTACCATCTATGATGGACCCACAATCACACTGGACAACAGGATTAACAATCTTGTTAGACAATATGAACTCTTCTTCGCAAAACCAAAGGAGACACTCACAGAAACCTACACCAGGTTTACTGCTCTTGTTAATGATCTCAAAGCTGTTGGTATCACAAAGGACAGCCTGACTCTGGTGAACAAGTTCTTGGACATCTTGCCTGAAGAGTGGAACTACTTTTCTACCATCTTGAGAAATTCAGGTACCATCAAAGGTATGGATCTTGTAAACTTATTTGGATCCTTACTAAATGATGAGCAGTCAATGCAGCAGAAGAGAAATGCCTTGGAAATGTCCAAGAGAGGTGTTGCCTTAGTGGCCAGCGCGAGACAATCTGTTGGGCAGGTATGTGATGTGTTCACGTAACCTGATCAACAGGCTGATGATGAATGAGAGGAAATGTCTGATGAGGAAGACAGTGCAAATCTTGCTGAACTTGATGATGAGCAAATGATTGCAATGCTTGTCAAAAGGTTCAACAAGAAGAGGTTTGGAAGAAATATGTTGCAGGGGAACTCAAATGCTGTCAAGAAGAAGGCATTTGATAAGTCTAAGGTTGAGTGCTTCAAATGTGGCAAAACTGGCCATATAGCTGCTGACTGTGTGTCAAAAGCTGTTGGACAGTCTTCCAAACCATACAAGACTAACAGGGACGATGGCTATAGGGTTAAGTACCTTATGGCCATGGCTAAGCTGAAAAAGTTAGAAAACTCAGTGGCTTCCAACAAGCAAAAGAGACTGATGGCAGAGACATGTGAGTGGGAGGAGTCTGATTCATCCTCAGATGAAGAAGACAACAACTGTCTGATGGCCAACACTGACGTCCCATCAACTAGCAACTTCAATCAGGACTTGGCTGAAGCTGAAGCGTTCAGCAGCTTAGAGAACTGGAACCCTACAATGATGTACAACCTACAAAATTTTATGGCTTACAGTTCTGAGGAAAAAGTAAAAATGTTTGAATATATGCTGGTTGATTTAAAAGCTGCTGTTGAGAAGCATAATGTTTTACTATCTGAAATCTCTAAGCTTAAAACTGATCTTGAAATAAAATCTAGTACACTTGACAGTTTCCATAAGTTGGAAACTGAGCTTGATGAATTAAAACACATCAACTCTTTTTTACTGGAAGAAAAGAGAGAAACAGATGTAAAACATGCAAAGCTTCAAAAGATAGTTGACTCTTGGTGCTAATCTGCACAAAAAGTCAGTCATTGCATCAGTCAGCAGATCCCTGCACAAATCCAAGCCTATCTTGGAGGGGATCTTGACAAAGCAGCTTCGATTATCGAGATTAATAATCTGAAAGGTGACTTATCCACTCTTGGTGAGATTCCCAGTACTTTCATCCAGAAAATTAATGGAAAGCTGGTCTCAACAAACAGGTTTGTCAGGCCTCAAAATACTGACAGCTTGTGTGAAAAAGGCCCAAAGGCTGATGATGGAATGTGTTCTCCATCAAATCAGCCTGCTAAGTGCTATGCTGATTCACATAAGCAAAAGAAAGGAAAACATGCTCAAACTGCAGCCGTGGACACTAAACCTGTTGACAAAACAGGCTCTGGGTCCAAAGCTGATGGTTAGAGACATGTTAATCCTTTTGATGCTAAACATTTTGAAAATAAGTTTTCAAAAGGTAAGCAGCCTGCTTTCAACAAGGGTAAGTCTCATGTTGAAAGCAAATCTGCTGTGGTTTCAAATAAGTTTTCAAATCATAGTGGAAAACTGATTATAAATGAAAATAAGTGTTTCAAAACCAGAAACAGTGACTATGCTGATAGGCAGCATCAATCACATCTCAATAAGGGCAAAGGAAATGCCATTGCTCAGCCTGAGAAATCTGGGAATAAGTTTCCCAAACCTGTGGAAGGTCAAAAACCAATCAAGCTTCCTGTTTTTGACATCTGTCCTCCCAAAAAGAGGAAAGAAGAAACAGGCAAAGTTGTTGCTATTGTGCCTTCCACCCAAGCTGTTGATTCATCAAAAAATAGTAATAAGTTTGCTAAACCTACTGATAAAATCAACAGAAATAATTCAGAATGTGATTCTGAAAGTTCTTCTTCCGAAAAGGCTAAAAAGAGAAAATGCTATAAATGTGGGAAGAAGACACACATGGCCAAAGACTGTCCTGAAACTGAGGACATGAGGTCTGTTGACTCAGCTAGTTCCATCATTGCTAAAACAAGCAGTGTTGGAAGTAACTTAGTCAATGAGAGTGGTATTCAAACTGATACCATTCAAATAGGAAATATTAGTGTGGATATTACTAGCCCATCAACAAATGATGATGAAGTAGGAGAACTCATCACTATGATGAGTTCCCCTAAAAGTAACTAATGTTTTCCTATGACACTCTGCAGGACAAACAACCATCCCAGGTTTGGTACTTGGACAGTGGCTGCTCAGGACACATGACAGGTTGCAAGGACCTGCTGAGTGATCTCAAGCCTGAAAAAGGGCCAAAAGTCACCTTTGGTGACAATGTACAGGGATCCACTGAAGGATATGGAACTCTTAAAGCTGGTGCTGCAGTGTTCAAAAGAGTAGCCTATGTGGTTGGGCTAAAACATAACCTTGTTAGCATAACTCAACTGTGTGATGTTGGCTACAAGGTTAACTTTTGATGAGCACCTGGGTTACATATTGGATCCCCAAGGCAAAGTTATGTTGTGTGCTCAACGGAAGAAAGGTGTATATGTTGTGGATATGAAATCTGCTGATCCCACAACTGAAACCTGCTTTCTCACAAGAACCAATGCAGACCTGAACTGGTTATGGCACAAAAGGCTGTCACACCTGAACTTCAAGAATATCAACAAACTCTGTCATAAAGAGTTGGTAACAGGTTTGCCTTCTATGACTTTTGTTAAGGATAGACTCTGCACAGCTTGTGAGAAAGGCAAGCAGAGAAAATCATCTTTTAAATCCAAGCATAATTTTTCTATTGATACTCCTCTCTTCTTAATCCACATGGACTTGTTTGGACCAGTCAATGTCCCAAGTCTAGGAGGAAGAAGATACACTCTAGTAATGGTTGATGAGTTCTCCAGGTTTACATGGGTAATCTTCTTGAATAGCAAAGGAGAGGCTGCTAGAGAGATCTTTGCATTTGTCAAAAAGATGGAAATGCTGAACTCTGCTCAAGTGAAGCAGCTTAGAAGTGATCATGGTACTGAGTTCAGAAACAGTACTCTTGAGAACTTCTGTGAAGAAAAAGGGATCTCACAAAACTTTTCAGCAGTAAGAACTCCACAACAAAATGGAGTTGCTGAAAGGAGAAATAGAACCCTTATTGAAGCTGCTAGAACCATGTTGTGTGCATCTGATTTACCTTCATCATTCTGGGCTGAAGCTGTCAACACTGCTTACTTCACCCAAAACAGATCCTTAGTGGTGAAAAGCTTCAACAAGACTTCCTATGAGCTGCTCAAAGGGAGGAGGCCAAACATTAGCTATTTCCATGTGTTTGAATGTCCCTGCTTCATTCTGAATCAAAGGGACCAACTGGCAAAGTTTGAACCTAAAGCTGATGAAGGTGTCTTTGTTGGATACTCTGCTATCTCCGAAGCCTACAGAGTGTACAACAACAAGAGAAAGGTGATAGATGAATCTATCAATGTCACCTTTGAAGAGTCCAGGAGTGCCTATACCAAAGCTGTTCCTGAATCAGTTTCAGGAGAATTCAGCTTTGATGATCTCATGCATTCTAACAGTGAAGAGAAGGACTCAAAAGCTTCCACTACATCCAGGGTGGAACCTGCTAACCATGATGGGCATGATGATGATTACGTTGATACACCCTGTGTGAATAAGTGTACAGACTTAATTACAACTTCATTACCTGAACCAATCAATGCTGATTTTCCTGGATCCTCTGCTGATGTGTTCAACAATGGAGAGTCATGCTCAACAAGTGAACAGGCTCAAGACATCAGTGTGTCTGAAAATTTTGAAAGCTGTTCAACAGGACCTGTTGAAGATACAAACAACTCAGGAGAATCCTCATTGAAAAATGATCCCAAGTGGATTAGGTGTCACCCCAATGATCAAATAATTGGAGAGATCAACAAAGTGGTACAAACAAGATGGGACAGCTTAGGGAACTTTTGTATGTTCTCTAGCTTTGTGTCCCTATTGGAGCCCAAGAAAATGAATGAAGCACTTAAATATGCCAATTAGATCACTGCCATGCAAGAGGACCTCAATCAGTTTGAGAGAAACAAGGTATGGAAGCTGGTCCCTACTCCTAAAAGTAAAACTATAATTGGCACCAAATGGGTTTACAGGAACAAGATGGATGAGCAAGGTCATGTCATTAGAAATAAGGCAAGACTAGTTGCTCAGGGCTACAGGCAGGAGGAAGGCATTGACTACGATGAAACATTTGCTACTGTGGCCAGGCTAGAGGCAATTCGTTTTTAGGATTACAGGTTAAACAAACCTCAAATGGAATTTTTATAAATTCAAAGAAAGTATAATTTAGATCTATTGAAAAAGTTTAAATTTGATCGAAGTTCTCCTATTAAAACCCCAATGGCAACCAATTTAAAATTGGATGCAGATGCCAGTGGCAAAGCTGTTTCAATAACAGCTTACAGAGTCATGATTGGGAGCTTGCTGTATTTAATTGCTAGTAGACCTGATATTATGTTTGCTACTTGTTTGTGTGCTAGGTTCCAAGCTGATCCAAAAGAATCACATCTAGCTGCTGTGAAAAGAATCTTCAGATACCTTAAGGGTACACCAGGTTTGGGTCTTTGGTATCCCAAAGACTCAAGCCTTGAACTAACAGGTTATTCAGATTTTGACTTTGCAGGCTGCAGGCTAGATAGGAAAAGCCCAACAGGTGGATGTCAACTCCTTGTTGGTAAGTTGATAAGTTGGTGTAGAAAGAAGCAGAACTCAGTTTCTACTTCTACTGCTGAAGCTGAGTACATTGCTGTTGGAAGCTGCTGTGGGCAGATTCTGTGGATGCAGCATCAGCTTGAAGACTATGGACTTGTATATAGGAAAACTCCTATTCTGTGTGATAATACAAGTGCCATAGCTATCTCCAACAATCCAGTGTTTCACTCCAGAACAAAGCATATAGAGGTCAGATATCACTTCATCAGGGATCACATTCAGAAAGGTAATGCGGAGGTAAGTTTTATTTCCACAGATGAACAGCTTGCAGACATTTTCACCGAACCTCTTGATGAAAACAGATTTAACTATCTGGTATGCAAGCTGGGCATGTTAAACAAAAGTGACTAAGTGTCCAAAATGTTCTAAGTCATTATGTGTCTCACACTGCTCAAATTTTGCAGAACAGCTTAGAAAGATAAGGCTATGCATGTTCTACACTTAGCCGTTTTCTGCAAAACTTGAACAGCGTGAGCATATATCAGGTTTGACAATAACAGTTTATATGTCAAGCCTGATCTGATGATCAAACCTTCACCCTGCTCACTCTTTCAATCTGTCATACAAGACATTGTCTTGTAACCTGATCAGCTATTGAACACAACCTGTTCTTACCTAGCTGAACAGGTTGAAGGAACAGCTTGAAGAGTGAACAGCTTGTGATGACCCTGCTCATCATAGGTTTGACCACCAGCTTAGACCATCAGTTTTAATTACCTTTCTTTTCAATTAAGTTACTTAATTTTTGTTTTCATTTAACTTAATTACTACGGATAATGTGTGTTTACGTGTGTTAGTGAATAAAAAGGGCTCAAGTGGCCTGACAAACGGTCTGACATGGACAACCGTTCCGTTTTCCGTTAACGACCATTTCAAATCAACCGCCCAAATGTTTCTCTCTCATACCCACTCACATTCAAATCCTATAAATACCCCCTACTGTTTCATCTTCGTCTTCCTCACTACTTCCATAACTTCCTAAGAACCCTAAAACTTTGACTAAGTGTCATGTGCTTCTACTACTCTCACCACTTCCCAAATGGCTCACCGTAACAACCCCTTTCTACCAGTGTTTGTTGGTGCTGATGTTCAAAAACATGCATCAGTCACCACAATGCTAACCCTGAAACCTACCAACTACCTTGCAAACCTAACCATCCCCAAAAACTATGTGGGGGAAAGGCTACGATTAAATGGTGGAGTTTCTGAAAGTTCATCGGTTGAACTATGCCATGACTGCCTCTCCTGGTGTCCTGCACCAGGAAATGGTATATGAGTTCTGGTACACCTGTGCCTACAACCCAGATACCAAAGTCATCAAGGGCACCATACTCAATGGGACTCAGACCATTGCAATCACCATTCTTCTGATCAGGGAAGCTCTTCGTCTCCCTGTGGCTGAAACATATGATCAGCCTCAGGCCGAAGATGAACAGATAAAGAATCTGCTGCACTTTTGTGGTGTAGCAGAACCAAAGGTTGGAGCTACGCTGCTCAGGAAGGATTTGTCTCCTACCTACAGCTTTCTGTTTGCCTCAGTGGTCATGTGCTTCAGGAGTAAGGTTGGTTCCTTTGACCAACTAAGTCGTGATGAGATTCCTATAGTCCTACAGCTTGTGGATGGGACTACAAACAACATGGCCAGATGGATTTTCATGAATTTGAGGAATCTGGTACAACAGGAGACACGTCCAGCTTCTGTTCATTATCCCAGATTTCTGAGCCTCATTTTCAAGCTTGTTTGTGGTGAGCATCTGTATAACTCTCAGCCTTTACTTCGTAGTGCTATTTTTCCTGTTATAGGAAATAGAGTTTTCTACACTCCGGTTCTCCCGAATGAGCCTCCTCTGTCTACTCCAATGAGGAGGCTGCTAGGATTGGTGGAAGGACTCTCTGCTGTGAGGGTGGATCCAAAAGCTGCTCCTACTGGAAAATCCAAATCCAGGATCAAGTTTATTAAGAGGACCCTGGAAACGACTGAAGCTAGTCCTGTCCACAAGAAGGCCAAAACAGCTAAGTCTAAGTCTGCACCCTCAGCCTCTGTAGCTGAGGGGGAGCAGGTTTCTCACCCTGGTTCATTTGTCGAACCTGAAGCCTCTGTGGCTGGTGCCTCTGTGGCACCTGAGACTATGGAACATGCCAACCCACCTGTTTCTGACGCAGTCTCCAAACCTGTACAATCTGAACCTCTCACCTCTCCACAATCACCCACCTCCTCTCTCAGATCATACCAAAGAAAATCCCTTGCCAAAAAGAAACCAACAGCCAAAACCAGCCCCTCTGTTCCCTCTCAACAGGGTTCAGTTGAAAAAGAAGCAAATCCTGCTGCCTCTCCTATTTTGGGAGAAGGTTCAGCACAATTGGAGCCTGCTTCACTCCAACCTGTGTCTACCCCAAGTCAGCCTAGACCCTCTGGTTCCTCCTAACAGGAGCCAGTTGTACATACGGAGACAGCCACGTCAACTATTCCAGCCTCCCAACAGGCTGAGAATATTGAAAGACAGGAGTTCTCTCCACTCCATACTGAGTCCACACTTTCCCCACTTCATACTTCTTTACACCCTGAGTCTGCACGAGGTGCCCACACTGCTGGTTTAGACCAACCAGTAGCTCAGCCTCAAATTTCTGCTCCTCATGATGCTGCTGTTCTACACCAAACAGCTGCTGAAGGACCAACAACCCAGGCTAATGAACCTCAGGGAACAGAACATCCCTTTGGTGAGGCTGCTCGTTCTATGCAAACTCCATCAGTAGGTTTCACCACTGCTGATGTTGAAATGCAGATCCCATCTCCCAATGATGAGGTACCTTAAACCAAGGTGCTGCAGAGGGAACCATCACTGGCCCTAATGAAGGTGCTGCAACACAAGCAGCAACTGAAATGATACCAACCTTTACTTCCTCTCCTGATGATGCAGCTACTGCCACTGCTGAAGGACCTGTCGACCCCTCCAAGATGGGCCACATTACTTTTGCCCATGCTGTGGAGCTTCTTTCAAAAATACCCTCTCCCTCTCCATCACATCCCCATACACCAGCCTCATCCTCATCATCACCATCTACTCAATCCAAACAGTCTACCCATACACCTCCATCCCCTAAAGATCTGCCTTTGAAGGATCAGCTTTCCTTGCTGACCAACAAAGTTGGCTCTTTAGAAACTTCAATGTCTTCTCTACCCTCTCTCATTTCAGACTCTGTGTCTGAACAGCTTAAAGGATTCTTTGATGTGTTCAAGAATTCCTTCCCCTGCACTCCTCAAACTGACACCTCCTCACAGCTGCTTGCACTCACTGCACAGCTGCAAAATGTCTCCACTTCCCTTTCCTCCATTCTTTCACACAAACAGGACTCTGTGTCCTCTATGACAGCTATATCCCAACAGTTGTCCACTCTCCTCACTACTTGCAAGTCTAGCCTTCCTGATACACTGGCCAGCCTAAACACTCTCATCGTCTCTCTATCAAACTCTGTGTCAGCAAACCTTGCTGATGTGCAGGACTCTCTTGAGTTACACCTTGCACAGATTCAAAGTTTACTATTCACAGCTTCTGATAAAGAAAGTATTCTTAAGCTGACCTCTCTTGCTGATTACCAATCCTCTTCTATTCAAACCTGTCTTTCCCAACTTGCAGAGGTGAAGGACAACCTGGCTTTCTTAGTGCATAGCCTGGTTGGTCCCAAACCTGCTGCCAAAACTTCTATCAAGCCTACCACTGAATTTGTTTATTCAGGCAGACCAGTTGTTGAAAGTGCTGGTCCATCTCCTTCAAAGGGGGAGAAGTTGTCTACCTCTAAGACTAAGTCTAAGGGGGAGAAAACTTCTTCTCCTAAGGAGAAATTAGCATCTACTGGTCAAACAGCAGGTGCATCTAGAACAAGTACTGGTCCAGCTGAGGGTGCCTCTCATCAACCTGAAGCTGCTCAGCCTACTCAGGCTGAATCTCCAAACCCTGCACAGTCTAAGGGGGAGGAATTCATTCCTGAGGACAGGCCAAGCAGCAGAAGGAGGCATCTCATTCTGGAAGAAGAAGAATAAGAAGAAGAAGAAGAAGACATTCCTGAAGCTGTTACTACTACAATAGCTAAAGGAAAAGAAAAGGCAGTGGTTGATCCTGATTGCCAGAAAGCAGCAGAGCTAAAATTTGACAAAGTCAGGGCTAAAGAAATGGGCGTTCCAATTGAAAAATACTATGAGCTCAGAGATGAACAGCTCAAAGCCCTGGAAATTCTGAGAAAAGAAGAAGCATCTACCAAAGCTGCCATATCTCTTGCATTCAAAGAGGCAAGCAAAACCAAAATGCCTTCTTTGGATGTACAGAGAAAACTGCTTGAAGCTGCTAGAGAATCAGCTGGTGAGAAGGAAAGTGTACAAGAAAAGGGTGCTCTGGTCTCTGTGACCAAACCAAAGAAAGTATCCTCTGCAAGGGCCCAGTTCCACTTTGACAACTTGGCAAGGAAGAAGTTTCATGATGTTGCTGATAGAAGACTTGCCAAGGAATCTATTGTCAAAACTGTCCCTATCTCAAGAAAAGACAAACAGTGGAAGCTGCAAATAACCAGAATGGGTGCTACTGGCCCTGAACTGGAATCTTATGACTACACTGATGTTGCCCAAATGGGGTACAGGGAATGGGTTGAGCTGGCAGTTGCCCTGAGCCAGTCTAAGTCTGAAACGGCTAAGACTATCAGGGCATATGTTAAGAAGCTGATGGAGAGAGTGAAAGATCTTGGCCTATCTCAAAAGAATTAAGTGAGGATGTCTATGTGACTTACCCTAAGATAAAGGCCAGGAGGACCAAAAAGGATTCTGAGCTAGAGGAACTCCTCATCATGATTGAACAAGGTGATTATGCTGTTGATATCAAAGGAGTTGACTAAAGCCTGCCCGGTGGAGTAGAGTTTGAAGAAGGCAAAATAATTGAAGAACCTGAGTTGGGGGCATTTTTTGTAGATCCCCTAACACAGAAAAAGTACTTTCAGAGAGAATCAGATCTATACAAGGTGGATCTGAGACAGCTTGCAGCCTTCAGACTTGCAACTTCATTCAGGAAATCCAGTAGGTGGAGAGCAGCCGTCTGGGACCAGCTCAGGCTTTTATGAAAGAGGTGAACTTCAATATCCCAAGTTTATAATTCTCAGAGTTGAAATTCAAGATCTGGAGGAAACAAGGGATGAACTTACAAAGATGTTTGAAGGAGGACAATCATCACTGCAGTGAAGTCCACCTACTATCTGGGTAGGTGAAGAATGGAAGTTGTCCATCTGTTGGACAGGCTTGCCATTATCTGCTCCCAATATCAACAGTCCAAAGTGTTGAACTCTTTTGTACATTAGTTGTACTTTGTTACATCTGTTGTAACTTTTCTTATTTGCATTAGTTGTAATATACATTAGTACATTAGTTGTACTTCTGTAAAAACATGTGTTGTTTATGTAATCAAAATCACTATATATAAACTGATCTTTTACTTTACTTAAGTGTTGTAATTTCATTTCAGCCAAATGTATCGTAAAATGTATAGTGATTATTGATTAAATCAGCTCAGACTGATTATTGCAAATAGGGGGAGATTGTTATGCACAAAAAGGCCTCAGTCAAACCTGCTCTACATCTGAGGGGGAGATTTCTTAATCAAACATGTTGATGCACTTGAAGGTATAATTTAAGGCCTGATTATGCCTTAATGAAACCTGAAAAGTGATTTGCAATATCAGCCCAAAGTTGTTTACCATGTTGCATTCGTTGTAACAAAGGCAGTTTGTCCAAGCTGTTCTGCCTGCTGAACAGGCTGGACATAAACTGTCTACGCTGCTCTGTTCTGTTGAGCAGCTTGGACATTTTACAAGTGTTCTGTTCTTTGTGAACAGAACCTGTTCTTTGTGAACAGGCTAAACACTTTATGGAATATGTTTCCAAGTCCTCATGTACTGTTTTGGCTACAAGATCAGTTTACAAGTCAGAGACAAAGTGGAAAACAGAACTGCACAGCCTGCCCACGCTGTTCTGTTACATGAAGACAAACGGATATCTGAAAATGGTGACAGACCTTTTCTTATATCAAAATGGCATTAGCAAAAGAAGAAAGATGCAAAGTTGGCATTCCTCTTTTAGTTAAAGCCTAATGCAACAGTGACAAAAAGGAAAAGACAAAGATTCTGCCATGTGAAGACTAATATACTTTATCAGAACATGCGGAAAGGTGTTTTGTCGTTTTGGAAAGACTTTCCACTATCTCATCTGTCTAATGAAGAAGCTTCACTGAGATTCTCCTTTTGATTATAAAAGGAAGCTTCTAAGGATTGTGAGATATCAAGAGTGTGAAATCAGGACGTGCATTGAAGTGTGTTATTTCATGCATGCAAGTCTGCTTATATAAAACAGTAGAGTGTGTCTAAGCTGTTTTTGCTTAAGATGTCCATCTGAGTCTTGTAAAAACAGTGAGTGCTTCTAAGTAATTGTATTATTGTATTTAGTCTGAGTGAGTCTTAGATTAGTTAACCAACTGTTGCATCTGTCATCTCAGTTTGAACCTTTCCGCATTTAAGCTTGTTTGTAATTAACACTTGTTAATAATATACACAAACATTGAGAAAAAGATTGTTAAGTTTTTAAATAGTTGTATTCACCCCCCCCCCCCCTTCAACAGCTTAGAACTATACACTTGGGAAACCTTTTGGGACCTACAAATTGTAATGCTCAAATCTGACGAGGACGTCACAGAGGTCTAAGTTGGGGAGGGTAGTGTTCTAAAAATGATTAATTAATTAATTTCGTCACCACAAAAAATTTTTAAACCATATTTTTAATCACAAATAAGGATATACTGCCCCGCGTACGAAAAACCAGTAAAAAATCAAATTTTCAGAAGCTTGGGCGCGGGGGGGGGGGGGGGGGGGTGCAGGGCTACGCCCCCATCAAGGTTAAATTGCTTATTTCAGCGTCCTTCATTTTTCACGAACCCTAAACCCATTCTCTCTACGGCTTGTATGCGGCTACCCCATTTTTGTGCTAAAATTTGCAAATCTATGCCCCAAAACAACCACATTATCATATATATCAAAGATTTAGGCTTGAAATCACTTCTTTGTGGGTAGTTTCATCCATTTTGAAGGATTTTTGGGTGAAGAAGTGAGTGAAGCAAAAGGCTAGATTTTTACCATTTTAAGTGTCCAATCACCAATGTTAGTGTTTCTATTGAATAAATGTAACTTATTTCATACTTTTTTGAGCAAAATGAAAGCTTGAGCTTCATGGTCATCCATGGAGTTTTTATGGTGATTTTGACTTTTTAGAGTCAAAGTATGTGAAATTGCTTGATTTTAGAGATAACCTTGATTTATGTATGATGAGATATATGTTTAGTTGATAAATATAGTTAATTTGCCATGTTTAAATTCTAAGAAAATAATTTGGTTTATAAAGTTGATTGCCTAAATGTGCATATAATGTATGAATTATAAAGTTGGGTAATTAGTTAGATTATTAATTTTATGTGCTAAATGGATTTTATTGATACATGATATATGTTTAGTGCTTAAAATAATGGCAAAATTTAGACTATAATTGAGATGTGCTAATTTGAGCGTAAAAAGTGTGGGTGTGTGTGTGTGTGTATAATCAGGTTCATCAGCGTACCTATAAGATTCCAGCATACCCAGCGTCCCCTAATGTGAATGATCATTCACATATATTTTTTTTAATAGACATGTATAAGACAACATTATAAGCCTTTTTTTCAAAAGAAGCAACATCATAAATCTTGTGAATGGTTAAAAAAAAAAAAAAAAGATCATGTGAATGGTCATGAAATGACCATTCACATAAGTATGCATTGAGCATTCACATAATTTTTAACGACACAGAAAGTGTGAATGTATGTGAAATTCATATATCATGCGTAGAACATTAAATTAAACATGGTTATAAGAAAAAAAAAATTTAAAAAGTTTTTTAAGGTTGGTACTTCGGGTGCCCTTGATTTCGATAGGTACTTTTTTGAACCTGACTCTATATATATATATATATATATATATATATATATATATATATATATATATATATATATATATATATATATCTGTGTGTGTGTGTGTGTATGTATATGCATTTTAATTTCAGTGTAATTGTGCAAAAGGTAATTATAGGTTACATTACTTGATTTATCTCATACGTTGTGGATTGGCTAATAAAATTGTAGATGTCACAAAGAAAACGCCAACGATCTCATGCCGTAAATGTACCCATAGATTGGACCCCTATTCTTTTATTGTCACAACACCCCGAGGAAGTTAGGACACATTTATTCTTATATAAAAAAAATACTCGAATAAGGTGTTAGTCAAGAAGAGATTTAGGAGGGATTAGTTTGAGGATTATGGGATTCCATACCTCTTTGACTTTCTGGGATGGGAGAGCATGTTTGATTTGGGCGGCCCAGTGATTCATCAGGCCGATGTAGTAGAACGGATGTCTACCCTGCGGAGGGAGACGGGGAGTTCAAATAACGACTTGAGACTTATAGGCACTGTCCACGGTAGGGACGTGGCGATGGATGAAGAATCCTTCGCCAAATGTTTAATGTAGATACAGGGGTAGTCAACGAATGGTCTACCCAACGTGAGTATGAGTACAGATTCGAGGCCCAGTTGGCCTTTACGGACATGACTTGGTCGGGAGAGTGGACGGAGCAAGTGAGAAAATTTTATATCCCATCCTTCGTGGAAGCAGAGTCTTCCGCTTCTTATAGCCGAAAGGCATTGACCCCGAGGTGCAAGGTGCTTCACAAAATTATTGTTAATAACATCTTGCCTCGTGATAGTGACCTGTCTAAGGTCAGACAGAGATATCACGATTCTGTACGCCCTTCTTAAGGCGAAGCCCAGACTGTTCTTCGCGTGGATAGTCATGGACGATATATGGCAATGTAGGATACTCGAGAGAGGACGATCATTCCCCACGGATGGTTGATCTCTAAATTTCTCGAGAGGATGGGTGCACTTTCGCCCGAGTCCCTCACATATGCATTTCCGGCGACGTACATTACGGCCGCCATGTTCCCTACCTTGATTTTTAGGGAAGTCGATGAGGGTTTTGAGATATACGACAAAGAGACAAACCGGTCGTATATTGAGAGCTATACCAAGGACGAGAGGAGAGAAAGAGAGAGCAGAAGGCCGCTAATGAAGCGGAGGTTTGGCACAAAGAGCCGAACAGAGGGGTGTCTACCTCGCATAATCGAGGCAATGACGATGTTGATCTTAGCCTCGTTATGAGGCGATTAGATGACTTAGTGGTGCGTCAAGGTGAGTTCCGAGAGGACGTGACCCAGAGGCTAGATGAGATGAATGGGGGAATGATCCATATTTACGATAGGGTCGATTATTTACACGAGCGAGTAGATAGGATCCAGGAATGAAAGAGGGCACTAGCATATCAAAATGCCTACTACCAGCACCAGAACTGGGCATACTGGGAGGGAGTCCAACATCACGAGGACTCCGTAGCTGGTTTTCCATATCAATCATACTCTGATTATACCATGCCCAACTATCAGTCCTATGACTCTGCCGTAGATACTTATCAGCGCTATCCAGCGCATGACAGGAAGGATTTGCCAGACCAGATCCCTATCCACCTATTCCCACCTCCACCACAAGATGCCGCAGATCACGGTCCTTATGAAGACTTCTTCAGCAGCGTCTTCGGCCCTCCTCCTCCTCCATTTTGATTATCAGGTACCATCTTTCCTTGTTCTTTGTTCTATATTTTCTGTATATTTATTTCATTTCTATAATGCATTTAATTTCTTTATCGTTAGCTTTTTTTATTTTGTGTTAGTCGAGTCCTTAATTAGTTGTAATGTTTATATAGTCTGTCTTGTTTTTTTCCCAGTTTGAGTCTTGTTTGCCGATCAGGACGTGGAACATGATGATAAATAGAAAATACATGTACAAGGGAATTGGCTAGTGTTGGTAGGATATTCTATAATCAAGAAAAGATTTGTAATAATAGTTAACATTTTTATTATGTAAAGAAACTTCAAGTAGGTTAAAGTATATTAGGGCTTAAATATAAGTAATGTGTCAAAAGATTTTGGAAAGCTCATGCAATAAGGGGGAGAACTTAATCATGATTATTAGCCTCAAAAGCAGCTCAATTATAATTTAGATGGTTCGGGAAATTAAGTCCTTGGGGTACCACTCATGCCTAATCTCCTAAAACCATCTGGTTTGGGAGTGATTGACCTAAATCTCGCTACATGGACTAGCTAAATAACTTGAGTTAGAAAACTATGGAGTTAAGCATGGTATTTAAAAAAGAAAATTTTGTCGAAAACATGCATAGAGGGAAAAGATGGTCAAAAGACCACGTGTTTTAAGTTTCGTAACCTTGAGCTATAATGGTAAATTCCAAAAGTGAGATACATTATATAAATTCTAAGAAAAAAATATTTTAACGCAAGATGTCTTTGGTTTACATAATAAACGTTTTAACGCATTATTGTGAAGGCTAGCATAACTTAGAAAATATAGACAAGATGCTAAGATATGCCCGGTACATAGATAGTTCTGATTCCAAAGGCTTGTTCGGGGACGACCAAGAGTTAAGTTGGGGAGATTTGATAAGGCTATTAATTTATGCAATTCACTTTCTTATCTCATGTACTTCATGTATCTCAGGTGGAAGAAATAGTAAGGGCAAGGAAGTTATCGGTTCAAGCATAAAGGCCTAGATAGCCAAGTGGAAGTGACTTTTGGTAAGGTGTAAGGCACACTTGATTGGGATTTAGGGTAGGTTGCCTACCAATGTATGATATGGTTGTGGAAATCCTAAGTTTTTTAGGATAGTTGATGTATCTAAATTCCAAGTAGATTGTAATCATATATATAAGGCGATTCTGTTTATATATATACAAACTAAATTGGGGAAATGGACTCCGTGCGATCGGGTCATGCTTGATTTTCTTTTGAACCCTATTGGGTATGAGTTGGGCTAAATTTACGTGTTAATCTTGGTTAATCTAATGTAATCAATTAAATATTTTGTTATGTTGAAATTTGTGTTTTAGTAAGGTTGAGTTAGAATGTGTTAAAAGTGAGGTTAGGGTAGGGTATGGAAGGATGGGATGAAGTAGGGTGGGTGTGTGTCATGAAAGGGTAGAATGAGATGTGATAGGTTTGGTGAGTGTTGGCGTGTCAAGAGACGAAACGGCTCGAGAATTACTCGAGATTGACTTGAAAAAAAAAACTCAAAATACACTTGCGTTTAATCGAGCAGAGATCAAGCTCGAGCTACTCGAGTAGGTATCAAGTCGAGTTCAAGTATCAAAATAGCATGCTCGACAGCCTCACGAGTGTAATCGAGCTTAAGTTTATAAATAAACGTTTTTACGCTTGAACTTCATTATGATTGAATTTTGGATGTTTAAGACTTTATAGTTGCATTGTGTTGTATTTTTTTTTATCATTTTCGGACTAGAATCTTAAGTAGGCTAAGGGTAAAGATTGACTAGGGTAGATAAAATGTGTATGTATAATACAGGGGTGTGTGGGGTTATGTAAGATAAGGTAGGTGTGTGTTTGTGTGTGTGTAATGTAATATGTTAGAGTGGAAGGGGATATGGTAAGTTCGATGGGTGGGTGGATTGGTGATAGGGTGTGGGTGTGGGTGGGTAGGGTGGTTTGGATTGGTATTGCTTGGGTGGGTGTGGTCGAGGCAATATGCTAGCTATGTGTGATAAAAAAGACATGTCATGGGAATGAAATTTTCGTTCATTGGCCATCTCCATTGGAATACAAATTCCTTGAGTAGTGATAATGTTTTATTTAAAAAGAGAAGTGACATTCCATTGAATTTAATAACTAAACATGTCATGATAATAAAATGTCCATTCATCTTACATCATATTCTTTTTAGAATTTGTGAACCAAACACCTCATTAATAAGTGGGTTAGGATTGGAGGCACTAAAGGTTAGAGGCATGTGCAAACGATCATATTGCACACCCTTATGGACGGGCTTGTCAATCAGAGAAGGGTGATCTTTGTTTCAAATGTTACATGAGGTCCATAGGTGAAATTCTTTAAACATAAGTAATACATAAAAGGTTTGTTTGTTTTTTTTTTTTTTTTGAACGGCAAACTATCATACACCTACTCCTAAAATACTCTTTTTACTTTCTCCACCTAAATTTCAACTTGCCTCCGACGGGAGTCGAATCCATGACCTCTGACTTACATCTCCACCCTCTTATCAAATGAGCTAAAACCCCATTGGTAGGTTTGTTTATATGATCATTTAATTCTTGATTTGAAAAGATTTTTCATTTTCTCTCTCAAATAGTTGTACTCCCAAACTAGTAATTCAAACACGATTACTTCAAAGAATTTCTTGAATATTACTAATTAGTACTTGAATTCAATTTTACAGCAAGTATGACATTAGTAGATCGGAATACAACATAATTCAATCTACTCCAATCATGTTTTTCAACAAATAACATTGCATATCTTGAACAAAAACATGATACAGAAGAAAATCATCGTAATCGGAAAGAGGAAAAATAACCTTTTAAAATGGAGATAACCATGTAAAAAGTGGGGATGATTTGTTCCGCACGCATACATGTCGCACTAAACTTGCGGCTCTATGACAAAAATCACTTTTTGAGATTCTATTTAATTTCCCAATTGAATTAACGGGGAGTTATGTATACAATAATTGTGTTGGAATTGTGTCTCCTTTGAGGTTATCGCCATCAAGATCTTATCCAGTCTGGTTTTCGTCTTCGCAAAATCTGGATCGTTAGGTTGGACCGAGATCGTCGGTTCCTACCACAATTCACTAGTTTTTTTTTCCAATGGTACTATAGTTAATAATTTTATATCATAAACTACTTAATTATAATTTTAATAAAAATTTTCAAACTTCAAATTAAGAAAACGGGTAAATTACAATTTTTGTCTTTGTGCTTACACATAAATTATGGTTATCGTCCTTTTCATGATCAATTTACAATTACAGTATTTATAGTTGTCATTTTATTATGTCTTTGGTCCCTTTGTCCAATATTTTTCTTAAAATGACGATTTTGTCCTTTCATTTTTTATTTCAGTTTTGGTCCTTGATCAAATTATTTCTTTTTAATTCATTTTATGAGTAGCTTTTTATTCCTTTGCTATCTATTTAATATATTATCTATTTATTTATTATATTGTCTAATTATTACTATCAAAATTTAATTGAAGTAATAGGTTATTCAATATGTTGTATTTATTTATTTATTTATTTGATATTATTATTACGAGTATTAGTATTATTATTTTATTATGATTTTAAGTATTTACATGACTAAGTGTAATAAATGAAAATAACTTGTATATGAGTTAATTTAATATGTAGTATTTTTGTTGATATTTCGTGACCACATCAGTTTTTGATGTTATATTTCGTGAAAACAAATCAATATGTATTGACTTAACAAAATAATTAAATTAAAAGGTACAAGTTAATACACATATGTATAAATTTGGCTAAAAAAATTGGTTAACTATATAAGTATTTATGTGAAGTAATATATAATAAAGTGAATGGTTAAAAAAACAAAATATATAAACTATATGATTTTTTATAAATGAAAAAAATAAGAAGTAAAAATAATTTTAAAAAGAAATGTATAAAATAGTTGACTATATGTTTGAAATTAAATACAAAAATAATAATACAAATTATATATATATATATATATATATATATATATATATATATATATATATATATATATATATATATATTATAATAATAATAATAATAACAAACAAATTAACTAAATTATGATTATATATTTCTTCATTTAAACAACTAAATTAATAATAATAATAATAATAATAATAATAAAACAATAATAAATAAAATTTATTACTATAGTCAAATTGTAATAATAAGAAAAAAGTACATATTAAATAAATAATGTAAGAATTAAAATTAACTAAAATTAATATAAAGATAAAATAATTAGTTAGTGACTAAAACTGAAACTACACTAAAAGGGCAAAGTATTCATTTTTTAAATAATTGATAGGCCAAAAACCCAAAAACATAACAAAATGACAACCATAGTCACTAAAATTGTAATTTTGATGCGAAAAGGACGATAACCATAATTTCTATATAACCACAGGATGAAAATTGTAATTTATCCAAAGAAAAATTATACATTCATTTTAAGATGTTAAAGCCATACAAAAGAAAATAAAACCGAGAAGGCAAAAGTAGTGAGAGCTGAGGGGGGTGTTTTAAGTAAAGGTTATGAATTATGAAACTTTCTAATTATTTATGAATTTGGGAAAACATAGAAACCAAGTCAACTGAAAGATCAAGAAAAACGACTTAAAGTGTCTCAATGTTGGATCAGAACGTTGATAATCCTATAATTTTGAAATTGATCTTAGATTGGTATGGATGATATTATGACCCACATTAAATTTCGATGGTAGGATCATAAGATGCTACAATACTATGATTAGGCTCCCAAATTTCTAAGAATGATATCATTCATTAGGCTATAGACATTTATGAATTTGAAGAGTGCAAAATTGAATTAAATTTGATGCCATATATGGGAAATAAGTTCAAATATCAACACACGCTTGCATGAAAAATTGGAAAGATTAGGTCATCCGTTATTTTATATATATATATATATATATATATACATATATATATATATATATATATATATGGTCGGGATTAATGGGGTACCATGTTAGACTGGAGAACGGAGTCCGCTCATGTTTGGTTATAAGTTTAAAAGGGTAATATAGTTAATTAGATTTATATTAAATAATAGATGACAACTAATAATATAATAGTTCCCTTAATTATAGGGATTTACTTCCATAACAAATCTATAATAAATTGCAAAATGGGTTTTAATGAACATGTTCAATTGGATTCGACAATGGGTATTAGTGAACATGTTCAATCGGATTCGACAATGAGTTTTAGTGCACATGTTCAATTGGATTCGACAATGGGTTTTAGTGAACATGTTCAACCGGATGTGTCAAATAAATGTATTTATTTTTTTTTTCTTCAAACCCTTCATGAAGGTTCAATTTCATTTACATGTTATTGAACATGTGCAGTCAGAGTTTATTGTGTTTTTTGTCACTGTTAACCGTTTTTGGTGATAAATCAATATTGACGGTATTGAACATGTCCAATCGTGGTTTATGGAGTGTCATCATTGCACGTGTTCAGTATGGGTATAATATATGATATTAAGTAAAGTGGAGATTTTCATGGGATACACAGAATATTTGATTCTAATTTAAATTTTTTAATACCATTTTTACCCCCAACATTAATTAATGTGGGAAAGAATTTTAAGGAAAATTTATATTATATTTAATGATTTTAATGAAAAATGATTTGCTATAAATGGTTCCCTGGTACCCCATTGATCTTGAATATAAAATAACAAACAAATTAACTAAATTATGATTATATATTTCTTCACTTAGACACCTAAAATAATAATAATAATAATAATAAAACAATAATGCACCACCACAAATGCATCGGAAAACCTTGGAAAACCTCAATGCACCACCACAAATGCATCACAATTTCCGCGTGATGCATCAAATTTTCCCGCGTGATGCATCGACTTTCTGCGTAATGTATCACCTGATCCAATGGCTATAAAGTGGTTCCCGGGTTTTCCGATTCATAGGGTTTTCTATTGAACCCACCCATATATATATATATATATATATATATATATATATATATATATATATATATATATATATATATATATATATATATATATATATATATATATATATATATATATATAAATACACACATATATATATGGTTCGTGTGCATACCCAATAAATGCAAAGTACCGTGAGTACCTATCAACACACGGGTTTCGGATGTGAACTTGCTCTGAAAATAAGTTTTTTTTAAAAAAAAAAATTCATATTTATTTAGATACAAATAAAATAAGACTATTCGTAAAAAAAAATATACATTCACACTTTCTATCATCTTAAAAGTCATGTGAACGTGAAAAAATTCATATGAACATGCTCAGTTCTGAACACACATTCACAACAGTACAGTTCATGTGAACACGCACGTTTCACATAGTTCTAGTGTGTGTTTATGTATGATTTTTTGCAAGTAGTCTTGTATTATTAATTTAAACATGATTATGATTAAAATTTTCAAAAAAAATGGTTTTAAGCGAAGTACCTCTGGTAGTCCACAAAAGTAGTGGTACTCATTTGAATGGTCAAATGACCACCATTCACATGATCTTTTTTTACCATTCACAATATTTATGATGTTACTTGTTTTGAAATAAAGTCTTATAAAGTTGTCTTATACATGTCTATTCATAAAAAATATATATGAATGATCATTCACGTTAGGGTACGCTTGGTATGCTGGAATCTCATAGGTATGCTGATGAACCTGATTATATATATATATATATATATATATATATATATATATATATATATATATATATATATATATATATATATATATATATATATATATATATATATATATAGAATCAGGTTCATCAGCGTACCTATAAGATTCCAACGTACCCAGCGTACCCTAATGTGAATGATCATTCACATATATTTTTTTTTAATAGACATATATAAGACAACATTATAAGACTTTTTTTCAAAAGAAGTAACACCATAAATCTTGTGAATGGTTTAAAAAGATCATGTGAATGGTCATTCACACCATTCACATTGTGTGAAATGACCATTCACATGGATGATCATTCACATAAATATGCATTAAGCATTCACATAATTTTTAAGGACACAAAAAGTGTGAATGTATGTGAAATTCATATATCATGTGTATAACATTAAATTAAACATGCTTATGAGAAAAAAAATTTAAAAAAAGTTTTTAAGGTTGGTACCTTCGGGTGCGCTTGATTTCGAGAGGTACCTTTTTGAACCTGAATATATATATATATATATATATATATATATATATATATATATATATATATATATATATATATATATATATATATATATATAGGGCAAATGACCAAAAATAGTAACAAGTTTTGACATTTTTATCATTAATAGTAACATTATTTATTTTTTATCATTTATAGTAAAAACTTTTTGTTTTTCTATCAATAATAGTAATGGGTAACCTGCAAACCTGTTTAGCAGGTCACCAACAACTCTTCAATTATCAAAAATAGTAACAATTTTTCATATTTTTATCAATAATAGTGACATATCAAATTAAACCATACTTTTTTATTTTTTAAGTTTTCTAAGATTTCATAAACACCAAACTAAACTCAATTTATGTTTCAATTTATTTAATTACATTATTACTATCTTTAGTGACTATTTTTTTTAATTTCATTTAATTTATTTATTTACAATTTTTATTTTTTCATAACCTTATAAATTTTTGTAATATATTCTGAATATTTATTTACGATTAGATAATATTTGATTATTTATTCACAATTATATATAATATGAGTGAAAAAAATACTACGAATCATTTCAATTTCACATTTTCCAAGTGAAAAAAATATGAATCTTTCTATTTTTAGTTTTTTCCAACTAAATAATATGAACTATTTTGGTTTTTTAGTTTTTTCGATCTAACTGAGTTGTAGTTTTTATATAAAAAACTAAAAATAAAAATTGGTTGCAATATTTTTCAAGCTGAAAAACTACAAACCACAATTATTTATATTTTTTGTGTTGCTAAAATTTGTAAATCCCCGTATTTGAGGAATATTACGTGGATTTAATTTATTGGTTGATTAAATTATTAATATTGCGTTGGGGCAATGATATCGCGATAGGGTATCAGTGTCGAACCCGCGTTATAAACAATATGTTTATATGTATAACACGTTTAACTCTTTGCTTCCTTTTCATTCATACCAAAAACAATTGAGAAGTGTTGTGTGTGTTTGTAAGAGCAAATAGAAGAAAAAAAACTGTAACTGATCGAATTGAGTTGTGGAATTCATCTTCATCTTGGCTTGTGGTGTTCTTTAACTTGGGAAGGTAATAAACCTCTAATTTAAATGAGTTGATTGTGTTATAAACTACTAAATTATGAAAATTGGTTTAGCAAGTGTTTGCAAGAGGTTATGTATCGTTTTTATGGTTTGCAATATTTTTCATTCGGCAAAACTATAAACTGGAATAATTCATAATTTTTTTCGTTGCTAAAAACACAAAAATAAATGAGTTGCAATTATGTTGTACGAAAAATCAAAATGATTTATAGTTTTTTGTAAAAAAAAATCTAAAACATGATTGGGTGGTAGTTTTTCATTCGGGAAAACTAAAAGTTGAATGGTTTGTAATCAATTTTGTTTGAAATTTACTAAAAAGCCGATCAATTTGTAATTTTATGATTCCAAATGAAAACTACTACGTATGAAAAAGTATTGCGACCATTCATTTTTAGTTTTTCTATGAATGGAAAAACCATGACTTATTGTAGTTTATAGTTTTGAATGAAAAATATTAACACTCATTTTGATTTTTTATTTTTTAAATAAAAAAACTATGACGCATTTAGATTGGAAAAAACTAAAAATGGAACAATTTGTATTATTTTTTATTCGGAAAAACTAAGAAAAGGATGGTTCGTAGTTTTTTAGTTGGAAAAAGTGAAAATTGCAATGATTTATAGTAAATTTTTCATTCATATTATATATAATTGTGATTAAATAATCAAATATTATCTATCCATAAATATTCGGAATATAAATTTGGTTTATTTTAGTGTTTATGAAATATTAGAAAACTTAATAAAATAAAAAAATTATGTTTTAATTTGATATGTTACTATTATTGATAAAAATCTGAAAAGATGTTACTATTTTTGATAACTAAAAAGTTGGTGACCTGCTAAACAAGTTTGCAGGTCACCCATTACTATTATTGATAGAAAAACAAATAGTTGTTACTATAAATGATAAAAAATAAATAATGTTACTTTTAATGATAAAAATGTCAAAACTTGTTATTATTTTTGGTCATTTGCCCTATATATATATATATATATATATATATATATATATATATATATATATATATATATATATATATATATATATATGGGATCACATAATAACCCTTCAATTCCGTGAGAACCTTCAAAATGCACAAATTTATATATCAAATGCACAAATTTAAAAATTTGAACATTTAATGCACAAAATTTGTCGAATGAATGAATTCGTATATAAAGTGGATAAATTTATCATGATATGCGTAAATTTTTATATCAAATGCATAAATTTATCAAACATATAAATTTTAACATTAAATGCATAATTTTACACATTAAATGCACAAATTTTAGAGTGGTTCTCATGTTCTCATGGTAATGAGGGTTATTACCGGAACCCAACCCAATAAACTATAAACTGGAATACTTACAAAAATAAATGAGTTGCAATTATTTTGTACGAAAAATCAAAATGATCTATAGTTTTTTGTAAAAAAGAATCTAAAACGTGATTGGGCTGTAGTTTTTCATTTGGAAAAGCTAAAAGCTGAATGGTATGTAATCAATTTCGTTTGGAATTTATTAAAATCCGAATAATTTGTAATATTTTATTCCAAATGAAAAGTACTACGAATGATGAAATGTATGGCGACCCATTCATTTTTTAGTTTTTCCATGAATGAAAAACCATGACTTATTGTGGTTTATAAGTTTTATGAATGAAAAATATTGAGACTCATTTTGATTTTTTGTATTTTAAATAAAAAACTATAACTCATTTAGAAAAAACTAAAAAATGAAACGATTTGTATTATTTTGTCGGAAAACTAAGACAAGGATGATTCATAGTTTTTTAGTTGGAAAAAGTGAAAACTGAAATGATTTATTTTTTATTCATATTATATATAATTGTGAATAAATAATCGAATATTATGTATCCGTAAATATTCAGAATATAAATTTGGTTTATTTTAATGTTTATGAAATATTAGAAAACTTAATAAAATAAAAAAATTATGTTGTAATTTTATATGTTACTATTATGGGCAAAATGACCAAAAATAGTAACGAATTTTAACATTTTTATCATTAATAGTAACATTATTTATTTTTTATCATTTATAGTAACAACTTTCTATTTTTCTATCAATAATAGTAACTTGTGACATTCAAACTTTTTTAGCAGGTCATCAATAACTTTTCAGTTATCAAAAATAGTAAAAACTTTTCATATTTTTATCAATAACAGTAACATATCAAATTAAACCAAACTTTTTTTATTTTTTAAGTTTTTTTTTTTAAGATTTCATAAATGACAAAATAAACTCAATTTATGTTTTAATTTATTTAATTACATTAATACCATCTTTAGTGACTATTTTTCTTTTAATTTCATTAAATTTATTTATTTACAATTTCTATATTTCATAACCTTATAAACAATATATAAGTATATTATAATATATAAAATATAATATTAAAATAAATAAGATTATATTTGAAAAAACCAATATTAATAAAAAAATACATATGTCATAACATGTTTTGTTAATTTAGAATTAAAAAATTTTAAAAGAATATTTAAAAACTAACTATTATTCACGTATATTTAGAAATATAGATAAAAATATTTGACAAATAACTATACTTTTCTTGTACTGTTTTATAATTATTAATATTTATATGGTTTAATTATAAGTTTACATACATATTATATAACCAATTATTTTTTAAAAATTATTGTTAGAATATGTTTTTAATTGATGAAATATCAAAGTCTAGGGACTGATTGTGTAATTTCCTTATAGTTTGTAAATTTGTATAAATAGTCACGTTGACTTTCAAAATAGAAAGAATCGGTCAGAAGATTATTTTGTACGCTTTCATTTTCTGAGAACAGCAGCTCTGCACGAAGAATATTCCAGTTCATCATTGTGTATTCAACAAGATTTTCAATTGAATCATTTGGTTAGTGTTGATTAAATTCTGCGTTCTTATTAATTGCATCTAGTTGATTGAATTGGTAAAAACTTTATTTCACAATTGGTATCAGAGACTTAGGAATGAATCATTCTGTTTGAGATTGAATCTGTTTTTCGTGTTCTTGAGTATTTTTCGGAAAAACCCTAAAATCACTAGGGGTTTTGATTCTGTTGATCATTCACAGTGTTAATTGGATCGAAGGTTCAGGTTTCAAAGACGAATCAATTGAATATAAACTTGTTTTGATTTTCAAAACACAGAAAAAGATCTGAGCAATTTTCTGAAATTTTGAAAAGTTCAAAAACCGGTACTGTTTCATTGAAAAAGTATGGTTTAGATCCATTTTTGCATAAAAGTGCTTTACAAAAAGTGTTTGTATTCAAAAACCTTACCTTCGATTACAATTTGAATGAAATTGGGTAAAATTTGGATTTAATCTGAATTTAAGACTTGAAAAGCTGAAAATTCTAAGAAACTCGAATTATACACATCTTGTGTGTAAATCGTGTTGAATATAACAGTTAATCGAGTCGGGTATCTTAGTTAATCGAGTCGGTTAGCTTTGTTATTCGAGTTGTGTCTTACTATTACTCGAGTTGCCAAACTGTAATATTCGAGTTGACAACAATCTAACTTGAATTTCAGAACACCATTCGAGTTTTATATAAGACCCATACGAGTTTTATATAAGACCCAAACGAGTTTTATATAAGACCCATACGAGTTTTATATAAGACCCATACGAGTTTTATATAAGACCCATTCGAGTTTTATATAAGACCCATTCGAGTTTTATATAAGACTCATTCGAGTTTTATATAAGACCAATTCGAGTTTTATATAAGACTCATTCGAGTTTTATATAAGACCAATTCGAGATTTATATAAGACCCATTCGAGTTGTGCAAGATTCACTCGAGTTTTGTAACAGACACATTCGAGTTTTGTATAACATTGATTCGAGTTTTACAAAACACACATTCGAGTTTTGTATAACATTGATTCGAGTTTTACAAAACACTCATTCGAGTTTTGTATAACATTGATTCGAGTTTTACAGAACACTCATTCGAGTTTTGTATAACATTGATTCGAGTTTAACAAAACACTCATTCGAGTTTGTGTATAAGATGTTATCATATACTTGAATCGAGTTTTATCAGAAAAGCATTCGAGTTTGATCAAACTTACATTCGAGTTTGATCAAACACACATTCAAGATTGATCAAAGAATCAAACAAGTTTTACACTACATTCATTCAAGTGTCACTCATAACACAAGAATCATTCAAGTTTGTCACACACATTAATCCAAACACAATTCACTGCTTATTACTACTAACAAGCCATTGTGTTGTAGATTTCAGTACTAATCTGTGTTTCAAGGTGTGATCAAATTTTTCAATCTCATTCGGAGTTCATTTGATCTTGGTCAAAGTTTCCCAACAAACAATCAACATGTCTAAAGATGCACTTGCTATGGGATCAGAAACCAAACCCCCAATCTTATACAGAGGGGAATATGTCCAATGGCGGGAGCGGTTTCTTGAATTTATCAGTTTCCATGATTTATCTGAAGAAATGCTGAAATCATTAAATGAAGGACCAGCAATTTTTATGGAAACGATCCCAGGAGTACCAACTGGAAATCCCCCAATACCACCAAGGACTGTTGAGGTAACAAACCTAACAGAGGCCCAGAAAAAGAGAAAGTTAGGGGACAAGACTGCAAGAAAGTTATTGTTGATTTCAATCCCCAATGAAATATACACTTGTCTGACAAATACAAAGACTGCTAAGTCCATCTGGGATGAAGTATGCAAAATCATGCGGGGATCAGACAGAGCTGCTACTAATAGGGCTAGGAATAGTCTCATGACATTTGAGAACTTTAGAGCTCGTGAAGGTGAGCTTCTGGAAAACACTTATCTCAGATTTGTAAATCTGGTAAGTGAAGTAAAAAGAAACGGAGTGACGAAGTCCAACTTGGACATCAATGTCAAATTTTTAAATGTGCTAAATCCAGAATGGGAAAAATATGCTATGATCATCCAACAAACGAAAGATATAGAGGAGATGGATTTTCATATGCTATTTGAAAACCTCAACAACTACCAAGAAGTTGTTTTGAGGAAAATATCTGGAAAGAAGAAAGCGGAAAAAGAAACTGCTGATCCACTAGCTCTACTGGCGGAGAAAAAGTATAAATACAAGCTCAAAAAGGAGAAAAGAGTTGTAATCAGCAGTACATCATCAGAATCAGAATCATCAGATTCATCTGCAGATTCAGAGATTGAAGAGATGAAAAAACAGATGGCACTGCTTACAAAGGCATTTCAGAAGAAATTTTACAGGAAGCCAACAAACAACAAAATGCGCTACAAAACAGGCTCAAGGAAAGTTGAGAAAAAGGATAAGTATGAGAAGGCTGGAGAAAGTAGTGCACGAAAGTCTGACAAATATGAGAAGTCAGATAAATCAACAAAGAAGGAATCTGAACAGAAATGCTATAACTGTGGAAAACCAGGTCACTATGCCCGGGAATGCAGATCTCCAGTAGTCAAAAATTCAGACTACTATACAAGAAAGGCCCTCTTAGCCAAAGAGAAAGAGTCAGGCAAAGCTCTTATGGCGGAGGATGATCATTGGTTACAGTTATCAGAAGATGATGACATTTTAGATGAAGATGCCCATATCTGTCTAAAGTCGGAAATCTTCAATGAATCTAAACTGAGTGAATCATCTATGATAGCTGAAGATGAGGTGTGGGTTGGACTGACGGATGAAGAGGATGAAGAGAGGAGAGAGTCTGATTCTGATGAAGAGGAAGAAAAAGAAGAAGTTGCATTAATGGCAACTGACCAGAATAAAGCTGAAAATGAGGAGGATTCAGAGTCTGATAACTCAGAGGATTCAGAAGGACAGGAGGTAAATTCTATTTCAGATTCTGATATTGACGACTCATGCATATTAGAAGAAAAACTAACTAATATGGCTTTCATGCTTAAAAAGTTTGAAAAATCCTTAAAAGCAGAAAAGAAAAAGGTTCATTCTTTGGAAAACAAACTTCTAAATGAACACAATTTAGTCCTAGATTTTTCCAAAGATAAAGCCTTAGCTTTACGAGCTGTCTCAGACTTACAAGATAAGGAAAAAGAACTTCAAAGCAAAATACTTAATCTGAATCAAAAAATATCTGATATACAAGAAAGTCTGCGAATAGCTGAGTTAGAAGCCTCAAACTTTTCTGTAAAATATCATGCCATATTTGAAGAAAGAACGAAACTTTATGAGAAAATAAAAAAGATGGAGGATGAATTTATTAAAAGAGGGCAAACAGATCAAACAATATATTTAAATCAACCAAAAGATACAGAGTTTTATAACTCTAAATCTGGTATTGGTTGGGAAAATCCTAAGTATCTGACAAAAGCTATATCAAATTCACCAATATTATATGATGTCAGATACATGAATTTAGGATTAAAAATGACATTCTTGAAAGCATCTGAAGAAGTAGAATCCAGTGAAGAAATCAAAAGGTCAAGATCAGACAAAATGCAAAATTATGTTGACTATACCAAGATAAATGAAATCAGCAACATTGTTGATACTAAAGAAGAGTACATTCAAACTTATTCTGAAAAGGATTTGTCTGAATTACCAACTCAGTCTCAAAAACTATATTTACCAAATTCAATTTTAGAACAGATAAATTCTGATTTAGAATTGAAAATTAAAAGTTTTGAGACAGAGAATGGAACACTCAAGTCTGAATTACTAAAAATAGAACAAATGTTGCAAGATAAGTCTAAAAACATAAATGTGTCTGATCCACATTCATCTACTTCTCTGGATTCTATAAATTCAGAAAAAGAATTTGATCTGTTCATGCACTCTGATGTTAATTCATTTGATCAAAGATTTGGAAAAATTGGTGAATTTATCAAACCTTTGACTAACAAACTATCAAATGGTAATAAAGAATCTGTTAAAATTCTGCAAAGAATGACTACAGACTCTTTAAAACCATCTGAAAATTCACCATCAGTGCAACAAAAGAAGGAGAAAACAAAACTGTTTGTTAAGTCTCCTAGTTTTGAAAAGGGTGAATCATCCTCATCAACGGACTCTTTTGCACGTAAAGTCAAATCTTCAACAGGTATGAAAAGGTTAAAGAAAAAACAAGCATCTAAATCTTCTAATTCTCAAACTTCTTTTATGTCAGATAACGTTGTGAACGGGTCGAGAAAACAAGTGTGGCGAAAGAAGAAAAGAGAAGAGAAAAACAAGATTATAAAACAAGAATGGCGCGTGAAAGAAAAAATTGTTACAGATAGAAACAGCAAAATTGAACATTCTGTCTGTAATAATGATAAAATTGTTAATAATTCTTGTATTAAGTTTTCAAGATCGAAATTAATTGCTTTGAATTCTTATGTTTGTAAGTCTGAAACTGTGAAATATAATAAGCTTGTATGGCAACCAAAGAAAAAGGACCTATTGTATGAACAGAAAAAGGATCCACAGATAAAAATTTCAAAAACAATTCCACCGCGAATTGTACAAAAGTGGATACCCAAAAGAACAGTTCAAAAATGGGTACCTAAAATAAATTCAAACGATAAGCCTAAAGCCATATCAGTTAGAAAAACAAATGATACTATGCATGTTTTACCTAAAACTAAAGTACCCAACTACAAGTGGGTACCTCATGTGCTATTACGTTTTATAGGTAAACCATGTCTGGTACCTTGATTCGGGATGCTCCAAACATATGACCGGACAACGAGACACACTCACGGAATTTGTAGAAAAGTTCTGTGGGACGGTAAGATTTGGAAACGATCAGTTTTGTCCAATTAAGGGATACGGAAGTCTGAAGTATGACAAAATCACAATCCAAAAGGTCTTTTATGTTGACGGTCTTGGTCATAATCTATTCAGTATTGGACAACTGTGTGATAAGGGGTGCTCACTTAGAGGTATCTCAGAGAAACATCTCATTGACGATAAAAAAGAATTGAAAGGAAAAGTCTTGTTGAAAAGACAACATACGCTTTTTCTGGCACGTTCGAAAAGGCAGACTTGTCTTCATTGTGCAGACTTTTGTCTTTTTTACTTTGGTCGAACTAGTTGCATTCCTTTAACTAATTTAGGAATTGTCAACTTTGTCGTCTTTCGTCCCTTAAAGGCTATTTTGATATAAGAAAAAGGTCCTGTCACCCTTTTTCAAATATCCTTTTTTCTCATTTAGCAGAACAGCTGGGCCAAGGCTGAGCAGGTAACTGTTTTCACTGTGTCTTCGAATTTGTAAACTGATCTTGTAGGTCAGTAATCAAGACGCTGATGGACTTGGAAAGGCAAATATCCATAAATGTATAGCTGTTCACAAAGAACGTTCTGTCACAAAGAACAGAGACCTTTAAAAATGCCCATGAGGCTAACTCAACAGTGAAGAGGCAGCGTAGACATTTATGTCCAGGCCTGTTCAGCAGACAGAGCAAGCTTGGACATAACTGTCTTAGTTGCAACACACAACAATATAGAACAGCTTTAAGACTGATAGTGCAAATCATTTTCAAGGCTTACGGGCAATAAGGCAGATGAACAGGCCTTAAATTCAACCGTCAAATGCATCAATATGTGGGGGGGGGGGAGGTGTTATTATAAATCTCCCCCTCAGAGGAGAACAGGTTTGACTGAGGCGGCTTTTGTGCCTACAAAAGACCGGTTGTTTGTTGAAACATGCTGTTGCAACGCTTCTTCTGGGCGCACAGAACATGGGAAATTGGAGTAGGCCAAATCGTCCTAGCTATGGCCACTTTGTCCGATTCTCTTCAACAAATCAACGACACCGTTTTGTTGTTGGAGTGCAGGAGCAGCGTAGAAATTGATGTGTAATTTCACTACAGATTGAATACGAGTCTAATGATTTGTTCTTAACCTACTTTCCATTGTCTGAGCGAATTGTCGGAATGGTGAGTTGCACTTTACCTTGTATGGGTCCGGATGAGTCGATGATAGATTCGGTTGGGGCAAATCTGATTTGGATTTCAGAAAACAAGCCCATGGGTATCGTGGAATAGCATCAACATATCACAATACATATCTTTTCTTAGTTTAGCTTTGGCTCTCATTGGTCCACACAATCAAGATGCGTAACAATCAGTGTCTCTTGTGGATGAGTGTGCGGTTTTGGATGTTGTGTGTGCTTTTGTCAGCTTTCCTGTTTCACATGCCGCGCATAGTTGCTCTTTGAAATTAAAAAATAAGCGGGCCGCAAAGGCACCGCTTTAACTAATCCTCCTGTTTGCTAGGTTGGGTCAGTTTATTGAAATTTAGATGTAAAGGCACGTGCCCACGAGCCAATGTGCTGTTTTAGATGTTGCTTTTGACAATAAGCAAGACATCGCTTCTATTCAATTTACGAGGCTAAATCAATGGAGTATAAATTTAATTTTCCTTTTCCTGCTACATGAATTCTTTCCTTGTGCTGATCTGATGCCTGGGCAACGGCGATTGGCATTTTGAAGTATGACGTTCTA